>JANKKI010000228.1:0-600000 GCA_025175665.1 Cinchona pubescens
AGACAAAGTTATCCGAACTTAACAATTTCATTAAAAGGGCCCTAACTATTACATAAGAGGTTCCTAACTTTTACAGCAAAATCACATCAGCCTGAGCACTGTCTCTTATACACATCTAGATGTGTATAAGAGACAGACTTATAGTCGAAAGGATTTAACATCCTGTCAAGGGCTGTCTCTTATACACATCTAGATGTGTATAAGAGACAGCCTTAGTAGGGTCGGCTGCATGAATTCTGTCACACCATTGTATTCTGCAAATGAACCAATCCTTCTTACTAGAATGAACAAGTTACATAATTTTTTATTCGTGATAAGATTGATGTGTATACACATTGATTACAAGTTGAGAGAAACACACTTAAGATGGTTAGGTCACGTGCTAAGACGGCTAGTAAAAACATTATACACAGCCTTATACTAGAATTTATAAAGAGTAGTCAACATAAAAGGGATAGGGGAAGACCGAAAAAGATTTAGTAGGTAACTTGTAAAAAAGATGTAACCCATTTAGGAATTAAGAAGGATATGGTTCATGACAGAATACAATGGTGTGACAGAATTCATGCAGCCGACCCTACTTAGTAAGACTTAGTGGGAATAAGGTTTGATTTGATTTGGATTTTATTTTGTTTCTTACCAACTTTAGAATTTGGGTAAACAATTAAATTTACTGTTTTTGTTGTGTTTATAATGTGCAGCATCAACAAATCTCCCATAGAGGAGTCACTAGTTTCTAGGATTCGTGGGTTACAGATATCTAAGCTACTATTGGATATCAACTATAATCTGGAAGTTAAATGATCACTAAATTTAAGAGGTGGACTGAAATTTATGCCTATAAGCTTAGGAGTGAGCCAATATGTCTTATTGTTAGGGATAATATCCATGTAATATTTGACAGAATGTGAAATAAGCTCCAAAGAGCCACGCAAACATTGAAAGTGTATTTTTAATATATGTATTTTCCAAAAGTTGGTAAAGTATAAGCTATTATCCATAACTGTGATGCAGCAGAAGCATACAGAAAAGGAAACTACTTTAATTCATGATATCGTAATTTTGTGCCAATATAAACCGATTAGCATCACAGTTATGGATAATAGCTTATACTTTACCAACTTTTGGAACTGTCTCTTATACACATCTAGATGTGTATAAGAGACAGGGGTTAGTATGCCCGCTAAAAGCGACTAATGGGTATTTGTATGGATTACAAATAAAAGGACAGTACCCATGTCTTGCCGTGTTGACTCCTCAAGAGGATACAAAGCCGTCTATCCCGCTTATAAGTAACAATTGCCAAAACATACATACACAACCTATATAAATACAAACCCAAATTGTACCCAGGTTCGAATCCCGTCGGCTGCAGATGGTGCTGGGCAACTATGGGCAAGGTATAATACCGATTAAGGTGGGGCCTCATAACACTGAAGAAAGGTTAAAGATGTGTATAAGAGACAGGGGATCACACACCAAATCCACATCCAAACCAACTTGACCACCACATTATCACACGAACCATCAGCGTATTTACCCTCATATTTCTCTCGATTATTTCTTCCTACTATTTGTACATAAATTTTGAAACAGAAACACAAACATGCACCATAAATACACAAACACAAAATTTTGAATGCCATTTTAAGTCCCTGCGTTACACCACACACAATCACCAGATTTCCCCTCCCCCTCCATCACTCTTTTCTCTATGTACTCATTTACGCACAACACAAACGAGCATAAAAACAGGTATAAGCACAAACAACCAGAATACACAATCACACATTCAAACTCACGGTCGTTTCTCTATGTACTCATTTACACACAACACAAACGAGCATCTGAAATATAAGCACAAACAACCGAATACACAATCACACATTCAAACTCACGGTCGTTTCTCTATCTACTCATTTACACACAACACAAACGAGCATAAAACCAGTATAAACACAAACAACCGAATACACAATTGCCCTTGTTTATGTCTGTCTCTTATGTGTATAAGAGATAAGATATATACACATTGTCGGCTCAAGGCTCTTTAAGGTGAGCAAGTATTCAATTAATCGAATTTGAAATTGTTTTCGAATTTAATTCGGTTAATAAATTTAATTAATTTTAAAAATTTTTGATTTTAATCACAAATTAGTTAATCGAATTCATGTAATTAGACTAATGTATTGATAATGACTTACACGTGCTTATATTGTTAGTTATTGAACTGATACTAATAAAAGAATAATGGCTCTGTTTGGATTGCAAATAATGTTCATTATTTGTCAAATATTATTAGGTCAGCATTCTAACTTGTTTGGTCACTAAATATTATTTCTTAAATAATATTTCACATTATTCATGTTTTGTCTTATTCATTATTCATACAATTTATTTTTTGCACTATTCATATCCTATTCATTACAGCAAATATTTAGGTAAACTTGGTTTTTTGCCCCACTTGTAGACCTCGTAGTGTGAGATTAAACCTTACAAAATACAATCCTTAATATCAACTAATTAAGCAAGATTCCATACTATTAAATTTTGACTACAAGATCTACAGGTAGGATCAAATACATGGTCTACCTAAGTATTTTTCATTAATTATTTAAACTTTAAAAAATATTCAGTTGATAATTACGTAAATGATTTTGAGCACGTATCTTCATCAAATGTAGTATGGTGTTATAGCTGTCTCTTATATATATATACACACGCTAATGTATATAAATTTATTGCAATAAATATTATTAATCGGATTCGGATCCGATTATTAGATTGAAACAACCAAATCCATATACAATCCATTTACTATTTTAAATTCAAGTCGATAGAAAATACGGTTAATTTAATTTTCTATCGTACTTGAATTTATAATCAAAATTAATTATAGGAGACAGAATATTTTTCTGAATTTTGAATGATTCTATTGGCCAATTTGAATTCTCAGCCCTACTAGTCTTAATGGTGTTACTTTTTCCTCAAATGGTGATGAAATTGTCATAGTCATCCTTGATTTCTAATTATGGTTTGCCACCTGAATATTAATGTAAGTTGCACTTTGATACCATAAATTTATTTTATAAGTAATTTACCCTCCAAAACTAATGGTGTTGAATCTTTTTCATCTAAATTTTTTACAAAAAAGACTTTATTGCACTTCAATATCAAGTGCATGAACTATTTTTTTTTTCCCCTTTTCTCTTGCTTCATGTAATTTTGTCATTCCACCATTTCATCACTCCCCACACTCTTGTATTTTATATTTTAGAATAAAATTTTTATTTATACACTAAATTTTTATAAGGGTTAATTACAATTACATCCCCTAAGTTCGTCCAAATTACAAAAAGAGACATTGTAGCTTGACCAAATTACAAATACTTCATCTTTTCACTAATCAGTTTATAGAAATACTTTTTAGTATTTTACCTTAATATGAAGAACCCCGTTATGTTAAATTTAGAAAAGCCGTTGGGAAGTTGTTGAAAGCAGTTTTTTGGCAACTATAAATACCCCTAGGTCTGAATTAATTAAAAAGAGACTTCTACATTGATTACATACAATTCTTGAGCTATTTGGGAGAAATAGTGGGTACAAGTGTTGTAATAGTGTAGGTAGTGTGGAAAGAGCTTAGAAGTGTAAAAGTTCTTCAAGTGTGAGAGTGGAGAAATAACAATTGTAACAAAGGGAGGTTTTGAGTGTACCTAAACTCTTCTCTCATACTAAAGGAAATTAGTGTGAGCAAGAGTGATCCTCATTTGTGTACAAGAGGTTATTGTCTCACCTACTTTGAAGAGACTTTTAGGGCTGAACTTCAAGTTGTGAACTTGGTAGTTGCCTTGTGAGAAGCTCTTTGTAATTGCAAACTCCAAGCTTGAGAAGCTAGGGAGTTTGGTTTGATTCTCTTAATCTATATTTATATTTCAAAGATTCAGCTTCTGTGTCTATGAATCTCTTATACACAGACCATTTAAACTATATGCACTTAAACACATCTTAAGCACAATGTTCTCATGAGGTTCCAGCTCTAAGGATTGTTCACTTCCAACCTAATTCACTCCCCCTAGGTTGCTTTTGGGCCAACAATTGGTATCGAGCCTGTCTCTTATACACATCTAGATGTGTATTAGAGTACAGATGCTGGCAACCAATAATACTTTGTTTTTAGAGGGGCATTCTATCACTAGACCTCCCATGTTTAATGGCATTAATTTTGTTTTTTGGAGGGATAGAATGAAAATTTTTGTTCAATCTATTAATATTGAATTATGGTATATTATTTATGAAGGTCCTATTGAGGCAAATATTTTTGATGAAAATACTCATAGATTAAGGCCTAAAACCAAATTTGAGTTAAATGCACAAGATAAAATAAATTTATCTTTAAATGCTAAAGCCATTAATATTTTGTATAATGCTTTGGATGCAGATGAGTTTTCTAAAGTAAAAGGTTGCATATCGAGAAGGAGATATGAGACAAATTGAAAGAAATCCACGAAGGAAGTGAAGATATTAGAGAGCAAAAAGTCACTTCTCACACCTAAATATGAATCCTTCAAAATGGAACCTCATGAGAACATTGACAAGATGTATTGTAGGTTCAATGATATGGTAAAGGATTTGGAAGGTTTGGGTAAAGAATATTCCTTGGGTGAAAATACAGGCTTCCTTGAGTCCTGTGAAGCCTCACTTCAACAACTTCCAAATCACTTGGGATGATTGCAATTCGGATGGAGAAGTTGAAGAAGAATATGAGGAGGCTCAAATGGCTTTTATGGCACTTGGCGATAATGAGGTAACCTCTAGTTGTGATTCTTATAATGATTCATGCAATAATGATGATGATGATGTTGAATCATTTATTTTTAAAATGCATGAATGTTTGAAAGAATCATATGCTAAGAACAAAGAGTTAAAAATTAAAGTTAATACTTTATTGAGTGCCAACTCAAAACTTGTGCATAAAAATGAATCATTATCCATATTAACTGTCTCTTTACCAGATCTAGATGATCTTGATGTTACTTTGAAAACAAAGAAAGAAAATATTTTTGAAAAGAAAAGAACTAGAAATATGTTTTTGAACAAAAATTTTATCACCTTTAGAAAAAATGATTTGTGCTTTATTAAATCTATATCTTCTCTTTATGGCAATAAGAACATTATTTGTAGTTATTGTCATCAACACGGTCATATAAAGAAAAATTGTTATGTTAAAAGAAATGAAAAATTAGGATTAAATCCTATATGGGTGATTAAGCATGTTGCTAATCCAATTGGACCCAAGAAAGTTTGGGTACCAAAAGTTGTTGCTTAAACCTTGTTTGTAGGTTTGCTTGGAGAGCACCAAGGAATTCAAGATTGATTATCTATGAAGGGTGCTCAAGACATATGAGCTAAGATCATATAATAATGTGGTAACATCTAAAGTTTTGTGTGCTTTCATTTATCAAGATGAACTATGTTCTCTTGAATATTACTCATCTATATGGTCAAATTTGTTTAGAATGCTAGGATATTTGTTTCCCCAATTTTTGTCTATAATTAGTCACTACTTGCAAAAGAAAGGGGGAGCATTCTCTTTGTTAAATGAATTTGTTTTTACAAAAATTTGCATCACACATGCTTCATTGTTTTGATGATGCTTTTTAGTAAGGAATGAGCGAAAAATTGTTTTGATCATAAGTGCATTTGATCATAAATTCTTTGCATCCGAATTCAAGGGGGAAAATAAACTTAGGGGGAGTTTTAACTGCATTATTCTTCTTGTGTTTTTGATAATGCCAAAGGGGGAGAAATAATGGGGACAAATTCTCTTGTGTAGTACTTCATATTTTATGGTTGTTTTTTGAATTGTCCAATTGATTTGTCATCATCAAAAAGGGGGAGATTGAAGAACCCCAGTTATGTTAATCATGTTTTGATATAAGAGACAGCCCTTTGGCATTATCAAAAACACAAGAAGAATAAGCAGTTGGGAACTCCTTCTAAGCTCTTTCCACACTTGAAGAACTATAAACACCCCTATTCTGAATCCAATTAACCTACACTTACTACATTGATTACATACAATTCTTGAGCTATCTTATACACATCTAATGGGTACAAGTGTTGTAATAGTGTAGGTAGTGTGGAAAGAGCTTAGAAGTGTAAAAGTTCTTCAAGAGATTTTTTTTACCCCTCAGGCTCAACTAAAGGAAAGATTAGTGTGAGCAAGAGTGATCCTCATTTGTGTACAAGAGGTTATTGTCTCACCTACTTTGAAGAGACTTTTAGGGCTGAACTTCAAGTTGTGAACTTGGTAGTTGCCTTGTGAGAAGCTCTTTGTAATTGCAAACTCCAAGCTTGAGAAGCTAGGGAGTTTGGTTTGATTCTCTTAATCTCAATATTGTTATTTGTTCTTTTAAGCTTAAATTGTTGAATAATTTTTGTATTCATTTGTGCTTAAGTTTTCATTAATAGGAGCATATAGCCACAAGAAGTGACTTCTATTCCTTGGCCGATATGCAACACTTCCTTCGTGGATTTCTCATCTTCACCCCCCCCCCTCTTAGGTTGATTTTGGGGCCAACACTTAATACATATAGCTTAACTGCTTCCTCAACTTTTACCATATTTTAGCAATAGTCCAAAATTTTCCTTTTTTGCCACTACTTGTCCCTCAAATAAAATAAACTGCAGCAAATTGGTCAAATACATTCTCCATAGAATAAGTGAACCACCACCTCCTAACACTCAACAAAATTATGCACATTTGATTGCAAATCTCAAAAAAAAAAAAAAAATAATAATAATCCAATGATTTGTTCCATAACAGTTCAAATATCATCATCAAACAAATAGTCTTTTCGATTTTTTAGAATCCAAAAGCTTAAATTGTCCAATTGAGAATCCATCTTTTCTCCTTTTTGATGAAGCTTTAAATGCAATTTATTTTATTTGATTGATCAAAGAATCGTTACCCCCTTATGATTTTCAACCCTACAATTTGACCCTTTGTAGTTTGGATTTTTTTTGTAAAGTGATGGAAAGTTAAAAACAAACGGTTTTGTGCAAAATATCCAAAATACCCCAAAGCATAATAGCTCTCTACCGTCTAAAAAATCCGTCTATCGAAAGGGAGGAGATGTAGAAACCTATTAAAATATATAACTAATACACAGAATTAGAGGCTTTAATGACTAAAATAATGGTGCTGGCTAAAATTTTTAACCTTCTAACATCACTTAACGAAATATTTAACGGTTTCACTCTATTCCCAAGCCACAAGGGGTCATATTGTAGATTTGAAAATTATAAGGGAGTAATGTGAACTTTAGCCAAACTATAAGGGGTTCCTTGTAATTTACCCTTTTTAGGTATTAGAAGAAATTTACCACAAATTTAAGGAAATCTATCAACAACAAATCAAACTTAAATTCCAATTCAGATTTCTACAACCCCAAGAAGAGCAAAAAAGCAACAACTTTTGGTACCCAAACTTTCTTGGGTCCAATTGGATTAGCAACACTAGTTAACTTTGTACATTGTTTGGGAGTGGAGCATGTGTATAAGAGACAGCCACTCAACATCCTCTAGACCTCAACCCCTGTCTCTTATACACATCTAGATGTGTATAAGAGACAGCCAAACCCACAAGGGTTTGGTTTGGGTTTGGTTGTGGGTACAAGTTTGTGTTTTTAGTTAGAGGAGGGAGAGTTGGAAAGGGTAGGGATCAGGGTTTGGTTTGTAGTTGAGAGTGGAGGGAGTTAGGTTTATGTTTGGAAACAACCCGCTTTGGATTGAAGAAGAAATCGCAAAAGATGACAATAAATTGATTAAGAAGGGATTTTTATAATTCAAAACTGTCTCTTATACACATCTAGTGTGTGTGAATGGCGGGGCGGGAGACAATTTTTAAATATCCAGATGTGTATAAGAGACAGAACAAGAAAATATTTCCAAATAATGAATTTGGCTCCCTCCAGCCAAATTCATTCCAAACCTTGATAAAATCGGGTTTAATCAATATAGATGAATAGTAATTAACAGCACTCGAAGTATACACTGGAAAACTTCTGTTTACTGTGAAAACTATTAAAGAATTGTTAATTTCTTTTATTAAAGTCCTTATTTTAAGTCGCAAGGAAAAAAGCTATTTTAAAATAAAAAAAATTCATTGTTGCCACTATTTTCTTCATTTCTTGGGGAGCACAAGTAAGTGAATTGATCAACTCAAATTTATCCAAAATCCATAAATTGACTATAGTTTAAAGCAACATATATAATCACATAATGCAATCTTTTAAATGGAGAGTGATGTATTAATTATTAATAATAGAAAAATAAAATAAAATTTTTAACCTTAAATATGATGAAGTATAAATAGATTTTATTCTTGATGTAATACATGCATTAATGCCAAAGGGTAAAAAGAAATCCTTGTTATATTATTGCATGCAAAAAATAACCACAATTAGTTTTGGAGGGCAAGGTATCTTGACTATGAATTAAATTCAGTGTATCATAGTGAAACTCGTCTAATTTCGGGGTGATAAAGTGTATTTAAAAGTTGAGGACTGATAACTCTGTCTCTAGAGTTACATGTAGAGTATTTATTGATTTTGGTATTAGTTTGAGCATTTTTAGCATTTGAATGATTTTTCGTTTATTTTTCATTTATGTGTTAGAATGTGTCTAGATGTGTATAAGAGACAGAGGTAGAATTTCAAATACAAGAAAACAAAAAAAAGGATTTGATATACATTGGGGCTTTGGTCGGAAAACTCGTATGACAATCGAGCAAAAATGTATATAACCAAGTGTGATTATGTGACGAAGTCAAGCTAATCTGTAGTTAGGGTTCCCAAGTCAAGAACCCTAACTACGATCGAACTTCTTAGAGCATCGAAGCCAACTTGGCGGTATAGATTTTTGTGCCTAAAAAATCCATACTACAGTCCGAGATCCTCCAGGGGTAAAAAAAATCTAATTTGTGGCTAATTTTTACTACACCAATCTTTCTTATACACATCTATATGTGACCTCTTTACAATATTTTTGAAGGTGTTAGAAAGTAGTTAGTTTAGGTAGATTTTAGATTACCTTAGGATAGTTTTATTTCTCTTTTTCTTTCCCACTTATGGAGGACTTCTTAGATTAGGTTTCCCTTTTTGGTAATTTCTAACTCGTTGTTAAAGATTTAAAAACTCCTAATGTAATACCTTTTTATTTTATGTTTAACTTCCTTTGCTTAGTATTAATTCAGTGTAGTTTATTTAATTTTTTTTGGATTAATTGCTTTCTTTACTTGCTTTCTTAATGCAATTGGTAGATCAGTTATTGACTTTCTTTATTGAGTAATCTATTTGATCACTAAACTATGATTCGGTTGTAGGTTGTCTCCTGTCTCTTATACACATCTAGATGTGTATAAGAGACAGGAGTGATCCCATAAGTGCATCTTTCGTCTACTTGAGTCATTTTTGTTAACGAAAATTAGTTTTTTAAGAGTTATTTTTTACAATGAAATAATAGTGAACTGACATTCTTAAAAAAATTTGGGGTCAAAATTAGATGATAAAAGATCTATATAAATTATAAATATGGCCTTATTAAATGATATGTCAAATTTTGGGTCAAAAATCAATAATTATAACATACTAAATTAACAATTTGAATCCATAACCACCACTTCCCTAGCCAGCACCCTGTCTCTTCCAAACCCCACTTTCCCTTCTTGTTCCCACCCAACCACTATCCCACTCCATTCCTCTTGCCCGATCACTACGACTATTCTTCCTCTCCTTCTTGCACTACCCCTTCTCCACCCAACCACCACCACCACCACCACCACCACCTCCATCCCCTGCCCCACCCCAAACCACACACCCCGTCTATTCCCCTTCTTAGCCCTCCACCACCAACTCCCTCCTCTTCCCTATACCTACCAAGCCACAACCGCAAGAACACAATCCTTGCCCTTACTCGGCTCTCTCTTCTCTCTCGACCTCCCCTAACTAGTCTTACTACACACAAGAATCTTCATACACAAATCATGGCACAATCCATACACAATTCACACCAAACCACCATCACAATCACAATTCACACACACTCAATCAGAGACAGATATTAGAGGTGATCCGTTCGAGACATCATGATCGACCCTTCTTCTTTTCCTTTCTAATAACATGCGATCGACTCTCAACCCTCTAGCTTTTTATTTTTGGCCTGTATGAGTGAGATTTCTTCAAAAACGTCATTTTGATTTATTTTAGTTTCAAACTATCTCGTTTTGTCAAATATTCAAACCCAAACCAAACCTTCTTCCTCTTATACAACCCTGCAACCATCCTTACCCGCTCACCCCATAGTCCATTTGCTCTTCTTTATTTGTGTTTTTTAGTGGTAATTATAGTTTAGGTTAGCTAATTCCTCTCTTAAAATGTTTTCTCTTTAATTGATTTCTTTAATTACTTTCTTAAAAAAAATTTCTTTAGTAATAATTTTACTTTTATGCACTAGATTGCCTTGGATTAAGGCAATTGATGGTGTTAATTTCCAGTGGGTATTAATTAATCGATTGGTTGAACGGTAGAGGAAGAGTGAAATTAGGTAATTATTGAGCTTGTTTGGTAGATTTAAAGATGTGGCTACTCTTTGAGTCTTACTTGTGGATTTAACAAAAAAATATGAAAGTTGTGTGTTAAGTTTAGACCATTCATTAATTAGATTACACTAGATAGTAGTCGGACCAAGATATTATTAACTTAGTTGGTTGGAAACTCCTATGTTTCATTCATATTTTAGAGTCACGAGTATGCCAAGAAATTGATTCACTATAGAGAGTAATCTCTGATTGATACACATCTAGATGTGTATCAGAAATTTGCTCTCTTAAATCTTTGCTTTTGTAGTCCTTTTAATTTAGCTTTAGCTAAAATCTTCTTTAATCAAATCCTTCGGACAATAATTTAACCAAATAATAGATAATTATCGACCAATCCTAGTGGGTTCGATCCCTACTTTCACTTGCTATTATTTGATATACTATAGGGCTGTCTCTTAGTTAATCCTTGACATTAGGTGTGTTATAAATCTAGAAGTAAATGTGATACACATCAAGTTTTAGGCGCCATTGCCAAGGATCGAACACAGGTCACGCGTGTGATGGGCAAGAATAATTGGTATGACACACATCCGTTTTTCCAAGCAATTTTCAACTCACCCTATTTGAGGACAAAGTGTAATTAGGCTGCAATTTTTATGATATTTTATCTTTTCCCCTAGATCTTTTGTAAATGATCATGCGCTATATACTTCGGTTTTACCTTGATCTAGATGTGTATAATTTAACTTGTCCAAATTATATAGTCAACCTTTTGTCAACATAAGAGTTTCACCTCACCAATAATTTATTTAATATGTCCCATTTATATAGTCCACTTTTTGTCGATCAAATCCTTTTTTTTGTTTTCTTGTATTTGAAATTCTACCTTTTGTCAACATAAGGGTTTTATCTCACCAACAATAATTTAATCTATCCCATTTATATAGTCCACATTTTGTCAACATAATCTATAAAAAAGACAGTATGATAACTTAGAATTTAGGGTTGTTCAATATCATGTACAGCTTATGTGCCATTTCTGGCAGCCCTAACCAGCCAGCCCTCGTAGTAAATGTTCCTTTTGGCACATGGTTAGGTCATTAGCGATGATCACTGAATGAGTTTTCCCATCACATTAGAAAACAAAAAGAAGAGGTGATTCAGATCATGAGGCTGTCTCTTATACACATCTAGATGTGTATAAGAGACAGTGCAGATAAAAGATTATGCTGTACAAGTGACCAGCCAACCTTCTCTTGCATAACCCTTCAAATCATATGATAAACTATTGAATCAATTGAATTGAACCATAAAACAAGGGTATTCAGGTAAGGGAACAAGTTGGCAACAAGCATTGTTCACAAACAACAAAATTTGGCATTTTTTATTTTAGGAGCGGTTGATAAGTCACCGAATAATTTATCTAGCTAGCATAGGTTAATCAAACGGATTGAAGGTTTAAAACCTTCTAAATCCAATATTTATTAACCTATCTCTTATACAAAGTTTAGATGTGTATAAGAAAAATTTTACAAGAATTCTAAACTCTTATAAGCATTTAGCCCTAGTAAAATGATTTAGGAAAGGTCAAAGGTTCCTGATCTTATAGATTTAGGGAGCAGTTTCTAAGAAGAGCAAATGGACTATTTAACCACTAAACTATGCCCTAAAATCTGAATACAAATCTAGGAAGTGTATAATGATCATTGAACAACAAGAACAATATTAATGAGTACTTTAAGAAATGCCAAATTGATAAAAAAAAAAGGTGTGGGTGTAATAATGCCTTGAATTAAATCCTCTGGATATTTTTTTAATGTTGCACAAGTTATTTGAGTACATCACGTATGACCTATCTTATATTTCATTCTAATATAGATACTAAAACCAATAATGTATCAATTAGACCTAGAAATCAATTAACATAATCTTATTCATTTTAGGTCGAAATTATGTCCTTTTCTGAATGGAAAAACGGATCACCTCTATACAAATTGATAAAGTGACAAAAAACCACTGAGATGTTAGTAGATCCAAGAAAGAAGGAATAAAATCCGACCAAATATCTAAAATTGTAGATGGTGATTAATGTGAAGGAATAAAATTCGACCAAATATCTAAAATTCGTAGTGTGATTTAAGAGAAAGGCATACAATGGTAAACATGGAGGAGTGTAATCTAATTAATGAATGGTCTAAACTTAACACACATATTTCATATGGCCGCGTGTTAAATCCACAAGTTCTGAGACTTATACGTGATCAACCTCTCAAAAGTGTTAAGTAGGGATCGAACCCACTAGGATCTGTCTCTTATGGCTTCGACTACTTTGTACGACAATTAGCTCAGAAGCGAAGAGCAAAGCACACTGTGGCATTTGCCCAAATGAGGACACTACAAATATGTGTCCTACATTACAAGAGGAAGCTCGGGAGGAAGTAAATGCAATAGGAGGATTCCTGGGCAACCATGACCAAATTATGATCCCTACTCTAACACATATAACCTTGGATAGAGGATCATCCTAATTTGAGATACGGGAATCCAGCACAGACAACCTCGATCTCAAAAGAATCGGCGAATTTCCAACCATACAGGTCGTCTTGTTGTCTTTGAGACAAAAGAGGGTCTGAATAATATCATCCATAAGTTAATAATATCTAGGTCCGACTACTATCTCTGGAAATTTGCCTTCTCAAACAGTTATTAACCCTAAAGAAAATGCTAGTGCAATTGTGTTGAGAAGCGGCAAGGAGTGTTGAGGTGCCAACTAAAGTAGTTCCTAAAAAAAGTAAGGCCAACGAGAGGAAAATTGAAGTGGAGAAAGAAATTTTCCTAATCAAAGAGAAGAAAAAATTGGTAAGTTGACTTAGTGGCTAGAATACACACTTGACCCACCATTTCCTAATGCATTTAAGGAATTTACGAAAAAGGACCCCCAATAGAGACTTATATGAAACTTTTCACAAATGTGAGGTAAATAATCCATTGCTGGATGCTATCAAACAAATTCCTTGTTATGCTAAATTTTTAAAAGAATCCCTGTCTCTTATACACATCTAGATGTGTATAAGAGACAGATGCGGTGTTAATTTTTCCACTTATTTTTATGTACTAGACATGGAGAACAATGATGAGTCTGCTCCCATTTTGTTAGGTAGACCATTTTTGAAAACATCCAAGACTAAGATTGATGTAGATACTGGAATTCTGACAATGGAATTTGATGGCAAAATTTTTCCACATAATATTTACGTGGCCATGAAGTATCTAGACGTGGATAATTCTATTTTCTTTGTTGATATTCTTGATTTGATAGTATAGGATATTTTTGAAGAAGAGTTTGAAGAAGATGGAAATGAATAAGCAGGACATGATATTGAACAACCGTAAATTGGTAAGTTATCATATGTGACACCGAAGATCCTTAATGATACACATTATGTCTTTTATTTTGCAGGCGGTTGAGTCAGAGCTAAAGCCTTTTTCGAATCACCTCAAATACATGTTTTTAGGTGATGGGAAAACTCATTCGGTGATCATCGCTAATGACCTAACCATTGGCCAAGAGGAACGTTTACTAAAAGTTCTAAGGGAGCAAAACAGCGATTGGGTGGATCATTGCAGGTATAAAGGAAATTAGCCCAACAACATGTATGCATCATATATTACTCGAAAATAGAGCTAAGCCTACCCTTCAACTGCAAAGAAGGCTAGACCCGACGCTAATGGAAGTGGTTAAAAAGGAAATACTCAAACTTCTTGAAGTAGGGATAAATTTACCCAATTTCAGATAGAAGATGAGGTTAGTTCAAAGTGCAATTAGTCCCTAAGAAGATAGGAATAACTATGATGAAAAATCAAGAAAACGAATTGGTGCCTCCGTACAAAATTAATATGGGTTTGTGTAGATTATTAAAAGATTATTTATCTTACTCGCAAAGATCACTTCCCTTTACTTTTTATTGATCAAATGCTTGAAAGTTAGTTGGTTGTGCTTATTATTGTTTTGTTGATGGTTACTTAGGATATTTCAAAATCGCTATTGCTCCAGGAAGATCAAGAGAAGACAATATTTACATGTCCATTTGGAATATTTGTTTACCATTGTATGCCATTTGGGTTGTGTAATGCCTGCTACTTTTCAAAGGTATATGGTTAGCATATTTTTTGATTTTTTAGAACATTTTATTGAGGTATTCATGGATGATTTCACCATTTATGGAGATTCTTTTGATCAATGTTTGCATAATCTCACATTAATACTACAAAGGATAGAAAACCTCTTAGACCAAATGACCTAACAGAGCTGGGACAGATCAACCTGTCTATTATTGCTAAAAGTCATTACCTTACCACACGCACTTTCGTGGCTGTCTCTTATACACATCTAGATGTGTATAAGAGACAGATGCGAGTGTCCTCATCTAGATGTACTATATCGACACCTTTATGCAAATTATTGCAAAAAAGATGTGGAATTCAAGTTTGGTGATGACTGCAAGGCAGCATTTGACAAATTGAAACAACTTCTTGTGTCAACTCCAATCATCCAACCACCCAATTGGAGTCTACCATTTGAGATAATGTGTGATGCAAGTGACTCACAAGCCAGCTTTAGGGCAATGTGTTGGAAGGGTGCCTCATGCAATTTATTAGGCCTCCAAGACTCTAAATGATGCGCAGAAAAATTACACTACATTGAAAAGGAGTTCTTGGCTATTGTTTTGTTATGTTATTTAATGATGAAAAGAGAATCAAAACCAAGGTTGATAAGATGGATGCTCCTCTTTAGCGAATTCGACTTGGAAATCAAAGACAAAAGTGGTATGGAAAATAAAGTGGCAGACCATTTAAGTCGACTACCACATATGGAGGATGAATTGGAGATACAAGAAAGATTTTTGGATGAACAATTATGCTCAGTAAAGGCGCTGTTACCCTAGTATGCAAATATTGTTAATTTCTTAGTTACTAGTAAATTACCCCAAGGTTTGTCTAGGGTGGCAAGGGAGAAAATCCTAAGTGATGCCAAATATTATGTGTGGGATGAGCCTTATTTTTGGAAGATTAGTTGCAGAGTAGGTAATGAGAAGGTGTGTCATTGATCCGAGATAAATTCAATCTTAGCCTTTTTCCAGCCGCACACATACAGAAACCAATAGGACATAGCGAAGAGTTGAGGTATCTAACAGAGAAATTAAGCCTGTATCCAAAAAATGGTGAATTCTAACCGCAAGTATTGGAGTTTATGGTTGGATGATGCATTATGGGCATATCACACTGCTTATAAGAAGCCTACAGGATGTCCCCATATCGGTTAATATTCGGGAAAACTTGTCACCTACCCGTAGAATTGGAGCGTAAAGCTTATTGGGAAATTAAAAGTTTCAATATGGGATTGGATGCAAGTTTCTCACGGGAGGAAACAACAACCGTAAGAGTTGGAGGAAATCCACAATGAAGCTAACAAGAATACTCGCATATAAAGCAAAGGCAAAGGCTTTTCATGATCAAAAGATCATAAGGAAGGATTTTAAAGTCAGTCAAAGAGTCCTTCTTTATCAGACACGTCTTCGTCTATTTCCTGGTAAGTTGAGATCTCGTTGGATTGGTCCGTTTACAATAACTAATGTATTTTCCCATGGTACGCTTCTTATATGTGTCAATCTTAGTCTTGGAACGAGATCTGTACAATGGAAATCATCCTAAAGTGTGTATTATGAAGGAGTTGCATTAGGACATGTGTGAAGAGGATTTGGAAGAACCACATTATGATTGATTGGTGAAAGAGCATTAAGTTGAGCCAACGACATTAAACAAAGACGCTGCATGGGAGGCAACCCATGTCCATTTTAATTTTGTTCCGTTATTTAATTTTTTTCCAAATCCTTTATTTCTGCTTATTTTAGTTTAAAAGGACAACATATTTTAATTTTGTTGTTAATTGGTAAATCGATTGCATTAAAAAGTTAAAATGATAAAATGGTCCTTTTAAGATTTTGTGTGTGTTATGTGAGTGATTTAGGATAGAAATTTTATGTTTTAAAGTTGTGTAAAAAAAAAATTGTTCTGCCTCACGTGCACATGCGCGTTAAAAGCCCAGCGCATGTGCGCGAGGAAGAGTAGCACACGAACACACTGCTTCACGCGCACTTGCATGACCGAGCCAATGTGCGCGTGACGAATTATAAGGAATATCCTATACTATCAAATCAAGAATATCAACAAGATAAAATCAGCCTGTGATGGTCATCATCAAGTTTTCAGAGCCAGAGGAAAAAAAAATATTTGAAAGTAAAAGGAGATAATGGATACTTATCTGATTCAGAAGATGTCATCCATAAGCCATTATCTAGAGGTGAATTGCACTATAAGCTGCTTGATTTTCTCCTTCATCTGAAGGAGAAAATCAAGCAGCTTATAGTGCAATTGTGATTTGACAGAGCCTATTGTCTGTAAAGCTTAGGTGGCACAAGCAATATTCTTTTAAGAAGGACAATTTTGACAAGGTAATTTGCTTGTGTGCTTCAACAACTTCCTTTCCCAGATTCGTCATGATTAATTCCATTTTTTGGAATGTAAGGGGCATCGTAGGGTTTAATCAATAAGATGTCTAAAGAAAATCATTAAATTACATGGAATTCAACTTTTAGAAATAATCCATATCATGATTACCAAAAACACAACGATCAACCTCAATCCCCAAAGACGACACCACATGACCTAACACCTGTCTCTTATACACATCTAGATGTGTATAAGAGACAGGTATAGGAATTGCCTACAATATTAAGCTTCTGAATACCACAAGAATTCATAGCCACATTAGAAGTCTTATACACATCAGATTGTATACTTAGTCCGGCGGAATGGCTGAGTAATCTTTAAACGGCTGGACAAAATCTTAGTAAATCAGAATTGGCTTAAGATATTTCCTAACTCTCATGTTCGGCACTTTGGCAGGCTGCATTGGATTATTCTCCTTTGCTGTTGGAAATTGATTTGAATAATTGGCAGGTTCTTAAACTTTTTTGTTTTCAACAAATGTGGCTGCAACATCTATCTTTCTTGTAGGTAGTACGAGACAACTACGAGCAACCGCTGATGGGTTATGGATTTGAGGGTTGTACTATGATAAATTGCAGAAACTCAAGCATTGCCTTTGGGATTAGAATCGTTGTGTTTTTGGTAATTGATGATGTGGATTAGTAACACACATAGTTTCTTACCTAGATTGTTCTAGAAGTGCCTACGTGGCAGCCTCATTAAGGGCAATTATGTAATTCAGCTTCAGCTGAGCTAGCATAGAGATAGCCTTAAGCCTCCTCGTTTAAATCTATAAATAAGGGGCTTGAGTGCTACTAAAAGGAGAGACCTTCAGAATCCACATATAAAATTCGGATACTCAAACACACACTTGCAACTTGGATATTCCATTTTCTCTCTCCTCCTAGAATCTATTTCTAGTTTCATCAATTGGCACCGTCTGTGGGAATCGACAGATTTCTATCACTTTCAATCAATTTTCAGTAATCTGAATCGTTTGTTTTTGATTGAAACGATAGAAATCTGTCGATTCCCACAGACCTGTCTCTTATACACATCTAGATGTGCAATAAGAGACCTCGTAAGTGTAGCACAGATCAAACTAGAAAATGCCGGAACATCAACTCAAGCTCATCCCAGCAACATAATGCGCTCTGCAGTACAGAGGCTGTCACTTCGAGTCTTTCGAGCATTCGTGGAACAGCGCGAGAGCAAAACCCCGACTGAGCGCTCGAACCGAACAGCTACTCGACAAGCTGAACAGAAGCGCGAAGAGGCATGACCTGCCAAAGAACTCTGGTGATGCCGTGAGCCCAACCAATCTATGTCATAAACTAACAAAGTCGCTCGAGCGAGCAATCGGATGAGTCACACTCATCCACAAGTGAAAAATTACCGATGCACGAGAGACTCGCGCACTCTTCAAAAAATCAGATATCTCAGCATCAATGACACACCTTCTTATCTGTCTCTTATACACATCTAGATGTGTATAAGAGACAGTCTCTGCCGTAGCAGGAGTATTCAGGAGCAAATTGTTTTTAGAGATTGATAGAGATCCGTTCACAATCTCTATCAAAATTGAACCTCTTCCAACTACACATCTAGATGTGGACTTAGACCGCTATCAAGGGAGAATCTGATCCGTCTCCGATCACTACAACACGTGGTGGTCAATCACTAGCCTTTATGGCTACAGTGACGCGACCCGATGCAAGTTGTAATGACAACTTTTCGAGGCCCGGCACAAAAATGGTTCCAGGAATTGCCGACGAACTCAATTGCTACTTTCCATGACCTGGCGAAGTCATTCCTGGGACACTTCAAGAGTAAATCAATACTACAGAAGGACACATCACACCTCATGAACATCCGGCAGAGGTCCGATGAGTCACTTAATAAATTTGTGGACCGCTTCAATGATGAGGTGGTCCAAATAAAAAATGTTGATGAAAGAATTCTAGTGGCTGCTTTTTGCAGCGGCATCCGACCAGGCGTCTTCAACGCCGAGTTGGCCAAAAGAATGTCGAACTCCTATTCTGAACTTCTAGGAAGAGCATCGGAATTCATCCAGGGCGAAGAGTCAAACAGGACAAAAAGGGAACTCTACGATACAGATGAATGAACTATTCCAGAGCCATACCTATGGCGAACCGGGTGGTCTTTCCGGGCAACAACATCTGGAACCAATCCCCGAGAATAAGGAGCCATCCCGTTACTGACTTCACACCCCTCAATGTGTCGAGGAGGGAAATATTATGCCAAGTGTAATACCTGGGTCTCCTAGAGCCACCTCCTCGGATGGTTTCAGCCTCAGATAAAAGAGACCGATCAAAGTACTGCGCTTTCCATGGTCAACACAGTCATGATACCGAGGCATGCAACCATTTGAAAGTTGAAATTGAGAAGGCCATCCAGGAAGGACATTTGCAGTTCATCTCGCCGATCGCGCTGAGTTCCAAAGGAACAATGCCACCAAAGTAATCCGGCGCAACCTCAACCGCCACCTCGTCAATAGATCTGAGGTGGCCAGAACAGAAACAATCCCGCTGCAAATCAAGATGCAACAAATCCGCGTAGCCGGGGTGATAAACACAATTGCAGGAGGCCCGACGACCGGGGACTCAAATAATGCCCGAAAAGTATGCCCGGAACTTTCCTTCAGGAGAGGATCGGAAAAGCGATCAAGCCATTTATGAGCCTCGGATACACTCAAGACCTGGCAGTCCCACTGAATACAATTACTTATGTGGTAATTCACGTAAATGTGGCTTATATGAAATGCACCGCGTGTTCGTAGACACCAAAGTTCGGCGGACATAATCTTTTGGGATGCTTCGGTCAAAATGCATATGGATCATTCTTTGATAAAACCTTTCAAGATGAATATTTTGGTTGGCTTTTTATAGGACCGACATGACTTCCGCATATGCCCTCGTGTATCTCGCGTAGAACATAGTTAGCTTCGGATGGCGTGAGGCACCTCAGCAAAGGGACAAGTATGCCTTTTTATATAAGATTCCGTTAATCGGCCTACCCATGCAGTACACCTACAGAATTCTTCCCTCGCTGGGAGCTGCTGAGATCCTCGAACCTCCAGAGCATAAAGGAAAGGGCAAGGCAAAGATCGAGACCCAAGAGAAGGTTCAAATTGAGGAGATAGCTTTAGATTCGAGCCTCCCTGATCGAAAAATCAAGATCTGTGCTACTCTCCCAGCAGAGTTTAAGGCCCTTCTCTTCAGGCTTTTAGCCGAATACAAGGACGTGTTAGCCTGGACCGTCGAAGACATGCCCTGTGTCCCTCAGGAGATAATTGAGCACAAATTTGGAGTGGACCCGGCATACAAACCGGTGAAAAATAGTTGGACAAATGAAACTACTAGCCAGATTGATTAGAGAAGTATTGTATCCCACATGGCTTTGTAATCCTGTCCTTGTAGCAAAACCAGACTCTTCTTGGCGAATGTGCCTAGATTTTACTGATCTTAATAAAGCTTGTCCAAGGGACAGTTATCCGTACCCCGGATCGATACAGTAGTAGATTCATTTGTTGGATTTTACATTTTTTAGATACATTCAAAGGCTACCATCAAATATACATGGCTAGAGAAGATGAAGAGAAAACCTCTTTCATCACCAACCGAGGCACGTATTCCTAGCAGTTTGAGATGTGTATAAGAGACTTTGCCTTGCCCTTTCATTGACAGCGCCTGTCAATAAAACTCTTATACCCAAATAGGACAAAACAAGAGGTATATATTGACGACATGGTTGTTAAAAGCCGAACATATGAGAAAATCTTGGAAGATCTCAATAAACATTTGAAAGTCTGGTTTTGCTACAAGGATCTCTCGCCCAAACCAATGAATTGATTCACTTCCATCCCTGTCGGATCTAACTTCTAGATGTATTATACAGAGACGAGGAATATCTAGCGAACCTCTTTCATCGAGGTGGGATAACTATATTAATTATGGCTTGCACCTTTTCTCACATGTTGAGAAGGGACTTTCATTATATTCCTTGATAATATTTTTTCAAATTTATGGTGGTGTCGGCTCGGCCGAGGCCTTATTTTTGTGGTCACAAAATAATAATTTTGACCAACCTTCCTTTGAAAAATATCTTGAACAAACCAGATGCTTCGGCCGAATGCTAAAGTGGTCTCGAGATATACAGATAAAGCGCTGTCTCTTATACACATCTAGATGTGTATAAGAGACAGTGAGGGGAGACTGCTGGCACTCGGCCCTCAATCATTTGCTCTTTTGTTCAACTGGATCCGAAACTTGTAAAAGTTGTAAAAAATGAGGGAAGACCTTGCATGGGAGCTTCATGTTGACGGAGTTTTGTGAGTCTGGAGCCTGGGCAGGGATAATAATCTAATCTCCAGAAGGAGACTATCTCACTTATGCCCTCAGATTCGGATTCAAGGCAACCAACAACGAAGCCGAGTGTGAGGCCCTTATCCATCGGATGGAAATTTCCCACCAGATGGGTGCCCGAACCTTAAAGATACATTCGGATTCTCAGCTGGTTGTGAATCAAAGCCTTATACACATATGGAAATTACGAGGCTCGAGGCGTGATTTTGCAAAAGTACCTAGCTGAGGTCAAATGTAGGATTGAAAATTTTTAAAAAGTGGACATCATCAAGATTGCCCGAACGAGAAATACGCCGCCGATGCTCACAAAACTAGCCTAGGCAATATATTCGTAAATGTCCTTCCTGGATCTGTCTCTTATACACATCTAGATGTGTATAAGAGACAGGGATGCAAGAGATTGTATCCAACCGACCTCGGTTGGATGGAACCCCGATAAGTTATTTGAATAATGAGAAGCTCCCCGAGGATCATGCCGAAGCTAGAAAGGTCCGAGCCACCAAGTATACACTTATTAACGGAATCTTATATAAAAGGCATACTTGTGCCCTTTCTTTGAGGTGCCTCACGCCATCCGGCAAAATTGGTCAGCCCAAGACGAGGGCATATGCGGAAGTCATGTCGGTCCTCGGAGTTTAGCTCGCAAAGTCTTGCTAACTGGGTACTACTGGCCAACCTACGCTACATTCTGATGCAGATACTTTGGTTCGGGCATGTCATCAGTGTCAAGTACATGCTCCGATACCACGAAGACCCAGCTCGGATATGGTTCCTATTCAAAGCCCGTGGCCGTTTGTCCAGTGGAGAATTGACATTTTGGGCCCACTTCCCTGAGGGATAGGTAAGCTTGAGTTTTTAGTAGTAGCGGTTGACTACTTCACTAAATGGATCGAGGCCGAGCCCCTGGCAACAATCTCGGGAAAAGCAATAGAGAAATTCTTTTGGAAAAGCATTGTCTGCCGATTCGGTATCCCTGCGGTACTTATTTTCGGTAATGGAAAATAATTTGAAGGAGAACCTTTCAAGAGAGTCTAACCTCGGTATCAAGCAGCACTTCACCATGTCGGTCGCTCATCCTCAAGCAATCGGACAGACTGAAGTATGCAACGTGAACCTTGCTGACAGGACTCAAGACTAGACTTGAAAGAGCCAAGGGCGCTTGGGTTGAGGAATTGCCCAGTGTCCTCTGGGCATCCTTTCATATCAAGCTCACACCTTATACTATTACAAGTTGGTTGATATACAGCCTATATCCTATACCCAGAATGTGGAATATTGTAAATTTGAAAACATATTATCAAGGAATATAATGAAAGTCCCTTCTCAAATGTCAGATGCTCCAACTGCTCCAACTCTAAGAGTTTCGGAGCGATCCAGTTGAACAAAAAAGCAAATGATTGAGGGCCGAGGCTTAGCAGTCTCCCCTCAATGGCAGAGGCTTAGCAGCCCTCCCAAGCAAAACAAAGCCGCGCCAACCCTCAGAGGTTCGGACAAGGCACTTTCAGATGTTCCAACTGCTCCAACTCTAAGAGTTTCAGATCCGATTGAACAAAAATGTTTTGCTTGGGAGGGCTGCTAAGCCCCCTCAAGGGCCGAGGCTTAGCAACCCTCCCAAGCAAAACAAAGCTGCACCAACCCTCAGAGGTTCGGACAAGGCACTGCTCAGATGATCCCACTTACCACCAACTCTAAGAGTTTCGGATCCAGTTGAACAAAAAAGCAAATGATTGAGGCCGAGGCTTAGCAGTCCCCCCTCAAGGGCTGAGCCTTAGCAGCCCCCCCAAGCAAAACAAAGCCGCGCCGAAGTTACCCTATGTTAGCACCGAAGGTCAACTTATACGTGACTTACAATTAGCCTTCTAAATCTCAGAACTATGTTTCATATGTAGTGTGAAAAATTGCCTTTAAACCTGGATCAGTTTTACTTTCATATATATCAAATTTGAACAGTTTGAGAAAATCAAAACCAATCCATATAGTGATAGAATCTATTGCACGATTCGGTGCATATTAAATGGTCCATTAAGTTATTCCTTATCCCCTATCCATAAATTACTCCAACTACAAAAGAAGCTAACAGGAAAAACAATTTCTACTAAAACACCAAAACCACTTGTTACATAAGCAAAAGCCAAAGAAAACACAGGCTAACATTATCATTACTTGTTTAAATACAGAAAACATTTAATTCTTTATTTAAGAAAACACACAACACAAACCAAACTAAACGCATAAACTATTATAATTAGATTCTTACTTAAACAAACTACTAAGAACTCTTATGCTAACTTCCAAATAAGCTCCTTGTCTTTTAAAGAGTGTGAAACCAATGATGGAATAAAATAGTTAAAATATTTGATTTTACTTTTTCTTGAACCTTTTATTTTCTGCATCATCGCTCTTATTTTTCCTTTTTATCTGATGATAATGATTCAACTTGTGATGATGTGGCTCGAGCCATTAGAGTGAGAATTGATCAAAACAAAAACTGGTTAGTTCCAGCTTACTTATAAATGAAGAATTTGCTCAATCAACCACCAATAAGAGCTCCAACATCATCTTCCACGCTAGCAATTGTGAACAACATGCAACAGAAGCTATGACTCGTTCATCGAAGTATAATTAGAAGTTTAAATCTCTAGGATGCTAATCGAATAAAGCAGTTAGCAAGACTTTGCACAGCTAAACTCCGAGGACCGACATGACTTCCGCATATGCCCTCGTGTATCTCGCGTAGAACATAGTTAGCTTCGGATGGCGTGAGGCACCTCAGCCTTTTTACAAGTAAGCATTATAACATAACTAAATTTAGTTGTGTTATAATGTCTCTTATTTCATACGTAGTTTGAAACATTGTCCGTCTCTGTAATGCATCTCAAACAGTGGGATTAATTGCATTTTGGTACAAAATATTGCAACTCCAAAAGTTAAGTATTGTTGTTTCGTCCAAACTAATGCATGCAATTACAGCTAAAACAAAAAGTGAGTGCAAAGTGACCAAAGAAGGGATGGTACAATGATTACGCATCTGGGTTGGTGCATCGTAGAAAAATTTCTGAAACTGTGCTCGTTTTCAGAATTATTCTTTTTTCATGTCGATTGGAAATAGGATAACCGGGAGAGGGGAACTCGCATTCGGTGAATGCAAGCTCAAATGTTAAAAAAAAAAAAAAAATTTCCCAGGCCTCGCACTCGGTAATGCGAGGTCGGAAAATTAATTTTATTTTAAAAAATTTAAACAGATGACCTCGCATTCGGTGAATACGAGGTCAAATAGGTTGACTGACCTCGTATTCACCGAATGCGAGGTCGACGGTTCAATCGTTCTCGAGGTCAATTGCGTAACCCTCACGAACCTTTCTTCTTCCCTCGCGAACACCCCCCCTTCTCCCCGATCCTCCTCAAGTCCATTCAGATTCCTCTCACTGGAGGTGGTGCCATATAAACTTATACACATCTAACCACCGCCACCGCCACCGCCACCTCGCAGAGGACCATCGTGGTCCTCAATAAATCACCATCAACATATCAAGCTCAGGTAAATTAATTCTTAGTATTCGGATCCAAGCCTTTAATTAATTTATTTTTTTAATTTTTTTAATTAATTTATTTTGTTAATGTAAATATTTTAGAAAAATATTTTGTGATGGTAGCTTATATTTTTGCTGTTTTTGCATTTTAGTGTAATAATATGCTGCTTTGATTATCTTCTTTTCTGTCTGACTATTTAGAGAGATGGTCTTTGGCTCAGGATATATGTTGTATGTTTGGTTTCTCTTGATTGTGGTGAAATTTGTGGTTATGTTCTTTGTTATACTGAAATTGTGGGCTGTTCTTGGTTTTGTACCTAAAAACTTTTGTCTGATATAGTGAATGATCAAGAATAACGATGTTTGCATAATTTTGGCTAACAATTTTTCTTGCTTGAAAGGACTAAACTCCAGATAATAGCATGATTTAGGTACTTGATCTCAACATATAATTTGTCTTGCTTAAAGATTCATAATCTAAACTCCATTTTGGACAATAAAGTATAGGTGATAAAGATGCTTCCCTATGATCTATTGGCCAAAATTCTATCACTATTGTGAATGTAAATGATTTGGTATATGGGGTGAGGGGCTGTTATTGCATTGTTTGTAGCCCTTGTCGGGCATATATTACTTGTAATCCTTACCGGGTTATTGCATTGTTTGTAGCCCTTGTCGGGCATGTATTACTTGTAAGTGTTGCCGATTTGTTGTGTTATTTGTAACCTTTATCGGGTATGACCAGCGTAAGAGGAATTCTCAAGATATAGAGGAACTCTGTCAAATTTTTTTAAAAAAAAAAAACATATTCCTTATCCAAAATTGGGGTCTAAACATGTTACATCCTGCATACAAGAAAATGATATTTGATAGACCCCGTCACATTCTCCTTTATTGGAGAGGAGAAATAACCTATGAAAGCGGTACTATGTCCTACCGGCGAATGGTGTGCAAGAAACTATTCCGTGAACCCATAAGGTATACGAATTGTCATCAACCGAGACATAATCGCAGGAGTTGCCCTTCGCGACAACAATGATTTGTCTTTTGTATTGTATTGTTTATGCACTTATTGTATTCTATGAATGTAGTTTGTTTTTAATGTATTCGTTTATCAAAAAATATTGTATTATCAAAAAATGTTGTATTATCATTGATTACTATCAAAAAATATGTATTATCATTCATTCTTTTTATATTACTTTGTTTAGGTATGGATGATCAGATGCGGCAGCGTAGGTGATATAATATCATATATATATGGTCCAAGATGACCTACACGCCGCATAGGGCTAGATCTATTTTTGACGGTCTTATCGATGATTCCACACTACAGGTTAAGCGTTGTGACGGGGCTTTTGGGATCACATGCCCATACCGGATCGGGTATGGCATTATATTTGTTTGGCAGCATTTCGAGGGCATCGCATCTTTATGGACGTATTTCACTGGACCATGCTTTGATCACCAGTCTTGTCGAGCGATGGCGACCTGAGACACATTCTTTTCATCTGCCCATTGGAGAGGCCACCATCACATTACAGGATGTAGAGGTACTATGGGGTTTACATATTGACAGATCGCCCGTGACGGGTAGAGACACTACTCATTCTGCAGATACTTGGAGCCAGTTATGCATGGAGTTATTGGGCTTCATGCCTACCAGATCAGACATTAATGGTGGTCGTTTGAAAGTTGGATGTTGGTCTCACGCATTAGATCGTTCCTTCCCGATGATTCGACCGATGACATGTGTCAACAGATGGCACATATTTACTTGCACTTATTGGAGAAATTTTACTTTTAGATAATTCAGCAATAAAGTGCCATCATCGTATCTATAGTTGCTTAGGGACTTGGAGATGTGGGCCGTTATAGTGGGGATCGGCAGTTTAGGCACACTATATCGCAGTTGTGTGATGAAACTTCACCCACGACCAAAATGCAATTAATCCCACTGTTTGAGATGCAGGTACATTTGAATACTTTATATTCACTTATTGTATACTTCCGTCAAAATTAGTAGAATGCATACTAATTAAGAATTACAGTTATGGGCTTGGGAGCGCATGCTGTCACTATGTCCTAATCACATTAGAGCCCGCACAGGAGCATCACAGAGCATATGGATCTCGGTATATATGTTTTGTTAAACTGTTTAATTAAACATGTTTACATTGGATTTGATAATTATTAATTTGTAATGCAGGTGGGATGTTGGATTTGATTTGAGCAATGCTCCTCGTCATATTTTATCTATTTTTCGAGATCAGTTACATAGTTTGCGACCCAATGAGGTACATCAGTTGATTACATTTCTTTTGCACTTTGTCGTCCTCATATTTTGTTTATTTACTAACTTTTACAGTCAACTTGCACCAACCCATACCAGATCAGAGATTGATTGGTAATCCAGGTGCACTTCATTTGATAGACCGCCGTGGTAAGGCAAACAATGATTGGGAGTTGACCCACCGACATTATATAGATATTTGGGGGGCAAGAATGGATACAGTTGAGGTTGGTCTCCCATGTGTTGATACTACACATGCATCGGATGATTATATGCAATGGTACCGATCGAGGACGATGGTGTACATATCCAATCCTAGTCAACGCCCTATTTTTCCAAAAGGGTACCACGGCGATGGTGCGCGTGCAGATTATCTAGTAAGTAATTATTTATTTTTTCTTATTGTTTTTCTTTTTCAAATGACTTTAGTAAAACTAATTTAAACTTTTATGGTAGATGGATTCCATGGCTAGATTGTACTACATGTCGTTAGACAACCTGATAGAGGACGATACTCCGAATACTAGTACTTGGGCACAGAACAGACATTTCATTTCTCAGTCACTACATGCAATAGGTGAATCTACTCGTCTTGATCTTCGACCTCCGACAATTCCTGTTTACGTTCGACATCCACACCAGGCGCATGATCCACATATAGTAGAGCGGGGTCCGAGACAAGGCGGGCAACACGGAGGTTATCATCGACGTCGCCGAGATCAAGTACCTAAATCCAATTAGTTTTACTAAACATCTTGAAAAAGAAAAACAATAAGAAAAAATAAACACTGTACTCTTATACAAATGCGCAGATGCGCCATGTCTTTCAGACAGTCGTCCACTGGACCAAATCCAGGGCATACTGGTCCAACTGTTTCAGATGAAGAACATGAACACGAACAAAATATAGTTTCGTCTCAGGCGCAAGTTGCTCACCCTACTCAACAGCAAGACACTCCTCTATTTTATGTCCGTTGATCAAAAAGGGTGCCTAAACCTAGAGAGTGTGGTACGGTGGGAGATTTGGAGATCATGGACATTGACATTTGTTATTACTTCTCGTAATCATGTGTGATTGATGTCTGTTATTTGTATATCATTGGTTGCCTTTGTTGGGTATTTTTTTATTATTATTAGGTTTTTATTTATGTTTTTTAGCCCTTGTCGGGCTTTTATGGATGTTTGTTGCCCTTGTTGGGTATGCTTGTTGGCAGGGAGAATGTTCGTAAAATAGGGGAGGTTATGTCAAAATTTTATCAAAAAATACGATAAATTAATAAATTTGCTTTCTTACAACATTTCATTCGTCTAATATTTCGTTAATGTTATAGTTTATGGTTTAAAGATAATGGTTTAGTATTCCTATATATCATATTAAATAAATGTTTACGATTTAGTGTTTAAGCGATTTTATCTTACATGCAAATTCCTTTTTTAATTAACAAAAATATCAAACATTTTTCTATTTTTGTAATATTGCAAAAAAATCCATTCCTTTGCAGAATACAAAGTCAAATGTTTTAAAAAAAAAAATTTAAATTTTTTTTCCCCGAACCTCGCATTCACTGAATGCGAGGTCAGTATTTTTTTTTTTAATGTTTCATGACCTCGTATTCAGTGAATGTGAGGTCATAAAACTATTTTGAAATAAAATCTTAGACCTCGCATTCACTTAATGCGAGGTCAGATTTTTTTTTAAACTTTCGCCCAATTAATAATCAATGAACTCGCATTTGGGAGATGCGAGCTCAAATGCGAGTTCTCCCCGCCGGAAATTGTATTTTCAATTGACATAGAAAAAGAACAAGTTTTGAAACAAGTACAGTTTTAGAAATTTCTCCAAATCGTAAGAAATTGATGAGAGACTTTTACTTACTGAAAATTGTTGAGTAAATCAAACCAGTCATCTCTTGAAACAGTATTTTGAACAAATCTTGATAATATTTCTGTCTCTTAAACTAAATAAAAATATTCAACAAAGAACCAAAAGGAAAACATAATTACAACCTTGCAAATTACAGTTTCACCAGAAAATAACATTAGCTAATCAAATGCACTGAATACTTTTAAAATACTTACAGGCTTCAAACTGTCTTCTGATTAAAGGAGGAAACTTTGGACATTCTTGCCAAATCTGTATCTACCATGCATATTATGCACAACAGCCTTGTGATGGTTATCTACTACCATCCTTCAACCTTAGAAGGCCAAACATTAGTTTCAAGCAAAATAGTGCTTATTTTAGCATTTCTTTCATCATTAAATGTTGTTGTAGTTATTGCGTATACTAACAGATATATATTGTACTTATAGGCAAGGTAGAGTCTCCATCAGTCATTTTCAGCATGGGAATGATAATGCTTCAACTTATCATGAATGATAACCAAGTTGGTAATGCTCCACGACACCCTAGAGATGCCCAAGCTCAGAGGGAAGGACACCAAGGTAATGCAAGATCTAAAAAAAAAATACATATGACACCAGGGGATATCCACATCTCAATCAAAGCAGCTTCTCTAATGCAAAAGAACGACCATCTTGTGCACGATACTCTACAAGTGAATGAAGAAGGTATGGGAGGAGACACTCTTGAAAAAGCTAAGAGGATCATTAAATTGGCCATTAAATGCTACTCACAGAACCCCAAGGGTCGTCCTAAACTTGAAAATGTTAAGAAAGAGTTGTTGACCCAAAAAGCAACCTAAAAGGGAGTGAATTAGATTGTTTCAAAAAATAAATCTTTTTAATGTGCTTAATGGAAATGCAACAAATAAACATTTAAACACAAATGAATATAATAAATATTCAACAATTAAAGCTTAAAAAACAAATATAAAGATAGAGATAGAGAGTATCAAACCAAACTCCCAAACTTCTTAACCTTGGAATATTTCTACTAGTATTGCCTCTACAAAGAAGGTGAGGCAATAACCTTCTGTACAAAAAGTACGGTTCACCCTTGCACCAACTAAGTCCCTCTAGTTGAACCAAAGGGTTTTACACAACAACCTAACTTTTGTACACTGTTATCCCTCCACTCTTACACTTGAAGATTACTCACTAGTCTACTCTTGCTCACACTAATTCCCTCTAGTTGAGCCAAGAGAACAACACTACTCAAACCAATACAACCCACAATATTTTAGCCTATTTCTTTCCAAATAACTTTTACAAGTGTTTGTATTGAATGCAGTAGTTCTACTCTCTTATTTTTACATTTACAGATTTGGGGGTATTTGTAGAAGCCCAAAAATTGCTTCCAACTGTTCTCTAACGGCTATTTTATGTTTCTTGAGAAACTAGTCTTTTGGTCTTTCGGACGGCCGATGCTATATACGTCCGAACGAACTAGCAGTTGGACTGTTCGAACGTCCAATGCATAGCTTCTGCGTCCGACGGTGCATCCAATTGATGTCAATGCTTCTGGGATATTGATCGGACACTATCCTTCATTCGATAGGCTTCGAGTACTTTCTATCGGACGATTATCACCGTCCGAGGCTGCATCAAGTACTAGTTCGTTCGGACGTATACAGCATCGGCCCTGTCTCTTATACACATCGATTATCATAACTGGGGTTCAATAACCTCTCCCTTTTTGATGATGACAAATCAATTGGATAATGCTAAAAAGAACCATAAAATATGAAGTACAAGACAAGAGAATTTTGTCCATTATTTTCTCCCCCTTTTGACATCATCAAAACAATAGTAAAAGACATTTAAGGCACCCCCCTCCCCTTAAATTTAATGTCCCCCTAAAATTGAGCAACCAAAAAAAATGCTTTCCCTTTCTTTTGCAAGTAGAGACTTAAAAAAATTACCCAATTCGATGATTTTGTTTTCATGTCATCTTTACCCAAATGCTTTGAATAATCTATGCTTGTTCCATCTTGAATCCTTTGGTGCTTTCCAAGCATACCTACATGCAAGGTTGAGCAACAACTTTTGGTACCCAAACTTTCTTGGGTACCCAATTGGGTTAGTATCATGCTTAATCACCCAAATAGAATTTATTCCCAATTTTTCATTTCTTTTAACATAAAAATTTTCCTTTATATGGCCATGTTGATGACAATAATTACAAATAATATTCTTATTGCCATAAAAAGAAGATTTTGATTTAATAGTTATGCAATATCTTTCTAAAGGTGATACAATTTTTGTTCAAAAACATATTTCTAGTTCTTTTCTTTTCAAAAACATTTTCTTTCTTCTTTCTCAAAATATTATCAAGATCACCTAATCTCTTTTTCAATGAAGCTTGTTCTTCCATGATCTTGGTTTTTCCATCAAATTTTTCTTCAAAACACCATTTTCTTTTGTCAAAGAGTTATTTTCATGCACAAGTTTTGAGTTGGCACTCAATAAGGCATTAACTTTAATTTTTAACTCTTTGTTCTTAGCCTATGATTCTTTCAAGCATTCATGCATTTTAAAAATAAATGATTCAACATGTCATCATCATTATCTATTGTATGGCAATGGATTTAGGTTCACATTCCTTAGGTAAAGCATATAAAATCTTTCTATTCTTTTCTCCTAAGGAATATTCTTTACCCAACCCTCCAAATCCTTTACAATATTATTGAACCTACAATACATCTTGTCAATATTCTCATGAGATTCCATTTTGAATGATTCATATTTAGCCACATGAAATGACTTCTTTTGTTCTCTAATATCTGTATTTCCTTCATGGACTTCTTTCAATTTATCTCATATCTCCTTGGCCGATTTGCAACCTTTTACTTTAGAAAATTCATTTGCATCCAAAGCATTATACAAAATATTTATGGCTTTAGCATTTAAAGATAAATTACTTTATCTTGTGCATTTAATTCAAATATAGTCTTAGGCCTTAATCTATGAGTATTTTCATCAAGAATATTGGCCTCAAAAGGACCTTCATAAATAATATACCACAAATCAATGTCAATAGATTGAACAAAAATTTTCATTCTATCCCTCCAATAAACAAAATTAATTCCATTAACTATGGGAGGTCAAGAAATAGAATGCCCCTCTAAAAATAAAGCATTATTGGTTGCCATGATCTTTACTCTAATGCAATTTAAGCAAAATAAAGAGACCAATGCTCCGATACCAATTGTTGGCCCAAAAAGCAACCTAAGAGCGGGTGAATCAGGTTGTTTAAAAAAAAAACCTTTTTAATGTGTTCCCTTAATGTAAATGCAACAAATAAACACTTAAGCACAAATGAATATAATAAATATTCAACAATTAAAGCTTAAAGAACAAATATAAAGATAGAGATAGAGAGTATCAAATCAAACTCCCAAGCTTCTCAAACTTGGAGTATTTCCACTTGTAGTGCCTCTTCAAAGAAGGTGAGGCAATAACCTTCTTGTACACAAAGTAGGCTCACCTTTACACCAACTAAGTCCCTCTAGTTGAGCAAAGGATTTTACACAACAACCTAACTTTTGTACACTGTTATCCCTTCACTCTTACACTTGAAGATCACTCACTAGTCTACTATTGTCTCTTATAATTTTGATCTCTAGTTGAATAAGAGACACTACACTACTCAAACCAATATAACCCACAATATTTTAGCCTATTTCTTCCCAAACAGCTCTTACAAGTGTTTGTATTAAATGCAGTAGTTCTACTCTCTTATTCTTACATTTACAGACTTGGGGGTATTTATAAAAGTCCAAAAATGTTGCTTCCAACTGCTCTCTAACGGCTATTTTTATTGTTTCCTGAGAAATTACTCGCTTGCTCTTTCGGATGACCGAAGCATTGACATCAATCGGATGCAGCGTCGGACGCAGAAGCTATGCATCGGACGTCCGATGCATAGCTTCTGCGTCCGACGCTGCATCCGATTGATGTCAATGCTTCTGGGATATTGATCGGACACTATTATTCATCCGAGGCTTCAGGTACTTATCATTGTCCCAGGCTGCATCAGGTACTCTGTATCGGACGCTCTCTTGCATCCGAGCTTCTTTCTTTCGGACGACCATCAACTTCTGTGGAGTTCTTCTGGTAGTTGTGTTCGGACATAAATGATCGTCCGAACCTCCCTGTTTTTCTACACACTTGTTTTCAAACCATTAGTGCGATTTGGTCATCATCAAAACATGATTATCATAACTGGGGTTCAACAAGAGCTCCTTACTTTGTGATTATATGCTATTACCTTCAATCCATTATTTTCTATTATCAGAAAAACATTCAACGAGCATTGCAAGATTTAAGCATACGCTTGTATGATCCATCTCTTTGTGATGCTCTTCTCTCTTTGGTTAGGATACTTGTAATTTTCTGTTTGGAATGTAGCGAATCTTTTGATAACAAAAGCATACTCAATCAGCAAGATATTGCATACAGTACAAGGTATATTGAGTATTAAGCATGTCCCTGAGATAAATAGTGTCTTTTCACTATGAGACTACCAGGCATCAATGTGATAATGATGAAAATCAAATTGCCAAAAGGAAATGATACTTCCATCAGCTGATTTCTGTGTTCAAAATGTTGTTTGATGGTTATTTGCATATATTTATATCTGGTAGAACAAGCAAGCAGGATAAGCCTACACAATGAGGACATCCTTCATGCATTAGGCTTCTACAAAATCTCATCCCTAGAAATGCCAGAAATGTGTGAAACCTTAAACCAGAAGTTGTGACTTCCAGATCTTTTAACCATTAGCTCGGTTTTATCACCTAGCAATAACCAAGAAACAAAGATCAAATGAATATTCAAACCTGTCATTATACCACATGGCATCTTGCTAAAGATCTCAGTTTAGAGCTTGCATTCATCTCCACACTCAAGATTCAATAATTAAGATTTTGAAAGAATATCATTTTCACCTAATGAATGGAGTATCATCATTAAACAAGTAGAAATGAATTTGAAATCATGACACATTGCCTAAAGTATTTAAAAACACAGTTCTACTTTAACTTCTCAATAAATTGATAATACACATTAGAAAATACATCCAAAGTCCTTACGACATATTAATCTTGCGTAATTAAAGTACTAGATATTTTTCATTACTTTAATTTTGGATTTCATGATTTGTAGTATTATAACACGTGCCACTTCAAAAAGAAAATAACATTATGTACATCTTTTGAGGAGTTTCAGTATCAATTCTTATCATGGTAATGTCCCAGATTCAGACAAATAGTTTCATGATTCTCTTTCTCAATCAGCTTTACAGATAAAAATAACTATACCACATCAGTGTAAACAAATTCTTTCACTTTACCACTACATTTATTTATGCATTTGTAGGCTGTGCATGGCACACATCTAGTCTAGAAGATTTTCTTATGCATCTTAAAGCAAATTGCTGCAAGCAACTAGATCCCAATAAGCACAAAACAAACATAACTCCTACTCCTAAAACCAAGAGATGAGACATTCTATACATGTTAAAGAAAATATGTATCTTCGTTTATAGAAGTCACTGTACATTTACTAATCTATTTGTACCCTTGTATAATACTTATATACATAGATGTTCCAAGTGCAACTCCAATTACCAATAATATACTTATGAAGCAAAGAACATTAGGTGGTCAGGCTATCCAGGCAGATAGCAATCAAGGCCTAGATTTAACAACTAGTTATTTTATAACGATTCAATCATTCTTTAATACTCTTTAATAGTTTTTGTCATACGGATAAATTAGACATGTGTCCGTGTGTTGGAGAGCTCTTCCTTCTCACAAAGTAGTCTAGTATGGTAGAATATTTTGCCAGGAGAATCCAACTTTAAGGAATTAATAAATCAGATGGATACCAAACCCTCAAGCTCAAAATTCATGGACTTTAAATTATAAAAACTCTCAAATACCAGAATCATAATATTTGAATCTTTGAGCTTTAATTGTTGAATATCTGTCTCTAACATACATCATCAATTTTACAGCTAAGTACAACTAAAAAACATCCATGTAACTTTCCAGAAGCAGCCACAAAAACCTATCACAAAGTACTCCTTGAAATAGCATTTCCATTCATTGCACTTAAAATGCTCACTCTTGTTTTACTTACTTCCTAAGAAGAGTTCACTAGGTTGTGTCCATGAAATTCAACCCCAACCTGAAGTTACTCGTGGGTCATTTTTAACTGTTATTCCAATACATGGTCGGATTATTTTCAAAAGTACCAAATTAAGGTGCTTAGATCATTGTTGCGATACTTTTGTGATTTAGAACTACATATGCTATCTGACAGAGGCTATGCGGCTGGAATAGGCTACTAGTTAGAGTTCCTATGGTTTTTTATCAGGGTGCTTGCATACCAAATATAAAAGAACCAATAGAGTTCCAAAACTGGAGGAGGGGGAGGGACTAGGGGTGTGAACAAGTCAAGTTGAACACGAATAGTGCCCTACTCGGGTTCAAAATCAAAATTTTTTATTTTTTATGAGGCTCGAGTTCGAGCTCGAACTCAAACAAGCCTTATAAATTGAGCTTCAGCTCGAAAAATTTGATGAACCACAAGCTTGATTCGAGCTCAAAAATAAGTAAAACGAGGTCAAACTCAAGTACTTCGACTTTGTTGTGGGTAAAAGATATAATTTTTCTGAAGATTATAAACATTTTAATAATTTTACATATAATAACATTTTTAAAAAAAAAGTTACATACATGATAGAAAAGTTAGACGAGCACTCGAACAATATACATATGCTGGAGATCGGTTCATCAAGAGATTTTCAATCAACATATCTCGTTTTTAACTGAGCTGCTCGCAACCCTCCTCCCATATAAGATAAGCTTTATATCTGATTTATCAAACCACATTAGAAATCCAAACCCCTCTATATGTAATATACACATCTAGATGTCTATATGAACATCCAACACAGTATAATTACTTAAGATCCATCTAGATGCACACAAGATTTAATGGAATTTTCATTATAATGCCCTTCCCAATTTATTCTTACTAAATAATTTAACTAACCTGAACCACAAGAATTTACAGAAACAACCAAAAGTACGTGTTAACATAGATCAGAAATGTTGTGTAACGCCTTTTGGATTTACCATATCAAAACAAACCAAATAATACAGATCCGCACCTCTATCAATTTGCAGCAACCATGAAAATAGATGTATGCATGGATCTTAAACGGACAGTATTATCTATGATTCTTTTGATATTTATTTTTTGCCAAAAAAATCAAGAACACGAATTTGAACCTCAACGGATTCATAAAAACCATAAAAATAATGAATATCAACATGGATATTAACCACCCCAACTATAATAAAAAAAAAAAACTCATATTCTTATTATGCCTTTCTTATTAAAATTTTGAAATAATTAGAATAACACGAATTTGCACCACAATGAATTCATAGTAAGCAAATATAGATGTTACCTTGGAATTTAATCAATAAAATTAGTCTTTAAGTAGAACACGACAACCCTTTCTTTGTCATACAAAGTACAGAGAAATTTGTATGTATTTTGCGTGAAAGTAGATAGAGGCAAAACAAGCAATACTTGCAAAGCTTTTTCAGGAAGACAGTAGATGAGGTTCTCCATTGAATACCTAATTTTTAGCCTAAATTGATTAAACAAAACTGACACAGGAAAGCAGGGAAAAAACTTGCTCGGTTTTGATATAAATTAGGGTTAATTGCATTTTTGTACCCAAAATTTATTCCCATTTTGCACTTTGACCCTAATTATCAATTTCTGCATTTTACACCCTCAAACTTGTAATTTTTTGAATCTCTTCGATACGCAGTACGAATAAGGGTACGTAATAGTCACATAATTAAAAATGTGATACACTGGAGATAAGCTTAGTTTGTAAGTTCTTTTAGTGCGTGGTATGCATAATTAATTTAGTTAGTATGCTCTATATAATTTTTTGAAGAAAATTAGAATCCCACATAAATTTACATAAACTTGTTGAGATTTTTTAGAATATTATTCTAATTAGTATAAATAAAAGTATTAGTATAATTAATTAACTCTATGTCAAATTAAAATACTATGAACGTAATTCGTAATTGGTAATACTTGATCTTGATTTTATTACTTTTGCGAGGAGGGATATTTGGTCCGTGACCATGTTTTTTAGTTGTAATTTGGTTAAGCTATAATATTTAAATAAAATGAACCAAATTAGTATTAGAAATGACAAAATTACTAAAAGTTTAAATTTAATTAGTCTCTCTATCAGAAATTAGATGTCTAAAAATAATTTGTAGAAATTTAGTGAATCGATATGTGTTTGGTAAATTGATACTTGTACTATAGTGTTCTAAATAGCAAAAGTATTACAACGGTACCTAAAGAATCTGATAACTATAGAGAGTACTATAGTGTTCTAAATCACAAAAGTATCGCAACAATATCTAATGAATCTGATAACGATAACTATTGAGAAAGAAAGAGAATCCAGGATGATGATTGCGGATCTGGTTGATAGGCGGTGGTGGGCACAGTGGATGGGGATGATTGTGCATTCGGTTGATAAGCCAAGTAGGAGGTGGTGGCTTGGAGAATGCAGGGCAGCAGGAGGGCGATGTAGGTAGAGGAGGTTTTGGTGGTAGTGCTGTTGCGGTTGGGTCAAGTCATGGTGGTGATGGGGAGGTGTAGGCATTGGGTTCGCTACTAATACATCCATTTTGGAGCTTTACTGGTGGTTCATCATGGAAGCGGATTCAGAGGTCAGGGTTCATTTGTTCTCAATATTTAACTAATTGTAATTCAATACAATGCTCTCTCTGCCTTATTAATTTTGAAAGATAACTAAAAGGATTAAATGCAAAAAAAACTCCCTGAACTTACATTTTAGTTGCACTTTGTCCCCCTGTACTTATTTATAAACACTTTATATTCTCTTTTATATTTTGACTCATGTATTTTAAATTTTATAATTATTATTGTTTTTCTTTTTTCTTCTTTTTCCTTTTATTTATACCTTGTTGTAATATAAAGTTTGTGATTAACTACTAATAGTAAGATTAATAAATAAAAAATAAAATTTTTGAGATAGATGTGTAGAAATTAAAAATTTGTAGTATAAAAATAAAATTATAGAATTAAAAAATATGAACAACATTTTATTTAAGGTGTAATATCGAAAAAATATAGTAAGAAAATCTTACGACTGCCTAATATAAAGAATTTTGGAGTTACGGTAAATTCAACCAAAATATGACCCGTGAATGATATGGCACCAAAAAAATTTTTGTTTGCATACTTACAATATATATTTTAATTTTTTTAATAAAAATTATTGTATCTTTTTATAGTTTGTTTATTTGTTAATTATAGCAAACAAAACTCATAAAATCTATATAATACTATTAAACACATGTAGCTGTGTATTAAAAAAACTTACAAAATCTATAAATTATTTATAAATTTGTAAAACAATAAGAGCTTTTAACTAACTAATTACTTTTAGTATAGTAATTTAACAGTAGAAAGAAAGAATGGATAAAAAGATAAAAGGAAAAATATGAGAGAGAAAATAAATAAATTTGTAGGAAGAGGAAAAAAAAGAATTGAAAATATTAAAATAGTAAAGGCAATTTTGTCTCAAAATTTAAAGAAGGGATAGGAGATAAAGGACTTATTAAATAAATTGAGGGGGGCAAAGTACAACTTAGGTGTAAGTTCAGGGAGATTTTTTGCATTTAATCCCAACTAAAAATAGTAGCACATGGTTTTGTTTTTTCAAGGGCTGTTCAAGTAGAGCGAGGGTAAACTAGTACTATTGTACTAAGTCGTTAACTTGATTTAGAAAATGTGGAAAAAAAATATGTAATTTTTTAGGCGTTCAAAGTGTTGCAATTAATAGTTTTGCAAATACAAAACACGAATAAGTTCATGGGTGCATAATACATTTAATCCTATAAATCACTTGGGTACTAGTGAAAAGGCACACCCAATGTGTATAAGAGACAATTACAAATTTATCAGGAAAAAAAGCGGAGAAGTTAGAGTGGAAGTTATTAGAAATTATTTGAGTACAAATATTTGTTTGGGTAGTAATAGAAAACTAAAAGATGACGAATACGAAAAACCCCTCAAACTTTATATATAGTATTGATATCAATTATTTGAAAATCATTATTTTGTCTGGTTTGGGTTGCATCATGCTTTCTTCATCAAATAATAGGTATAATAATTTTCTAAATAATACATCAAATTTTTCATTATTCACACAATTCATTATTTGCATTATTGCAATGTTCTATTCATTATTTATATTTTAAAAAATATTTAGTTAACAATTACGTATAGAAAATGGAATTAAAATTTTGTATTTTTGCAATCTCTAATTTGTATAGGCACGTCTTAATCTATATGTTTAATTATTATGTTCATATATTTTATCGTAATTTGTATTTATTACAATCTTTTGTTACAATTCACCTTCATATGTTTTCTTTGAATCAATGGACATATATTTACAATAGATTTCTTTAATTTGACTTATTTCGTATGTTTACTCAATTACGTGAAAAAATGTTTTAATATATGTATATGTTAATTCTCTTAATAATGCCATCAAATAAAATGAGTACATAATTTTGATCATCTTTTATCTCTATTGATTTTGGTACTTTTTTTATAAAAAAAAATTTGGGCAGGGCTAATTTCACTTTTTATTAATGTTTAGGGTCACAATCACTTTAGTTCCTAACGTTATTTTTAGATACATGAGTCACGACTAATGGTCAAAGCTCATAGTGTTAGATTTTCGCCTAATTGATATTTTTTATCCTCACATTATTGATTTGTAAACAAATTTTTTCATAAGACCCAAAATGTCTTATTTTGTTTTCATAAATAGAGTTGGATCAAATTTAATAACTGTTGATGAATGATAAAATAAATAAATAAATAAATAAATAAATATTGAATCATGTCAACAAAATGAGATAGAGGAAAAAAAATGAATGAATAAAAATGTGAAAAAACAAGAAGGAAGGAAAATAAGGATATTTTTTTCGAATGGATTATGAATGTTAGACTTGTATGTAATGGAAGGACTTAAATGCTTCAAAAACAACGTTAGGGGATTAAAATGATAGTGAGTATAAATATTAAGGAATAAAGTGAAATTAACCCTTTTATGTATGTGAAGTTTGATAGCAATGAGCTGAAAGTTGCAATTTCAAGTCTTCATTAAATGTAGTGCGGCAAGAATAAGTGAAGAATTTTAACAACCGCCATTTTTCTATTTGTATTGTTTTTATTTCTAGTGGACCCATTCCTCTTCCTAAAATATCTATCATTTAGCTCTCTCTTTATGGAATGGGTCCACCAAATAATAAGTATTCATTATTTCTAAACCAAATGGTTATTTCAAAATATTATTTTGTATCCAAACAATTATTTCATTATTCAAAAAGTCAGCATTATTTCCAAAAACTACTAAAGTCAAAATACAAATATTATTCACCAAATAACACTCTATTATTTTAATTGTTTTCTAAAATTATTTTGACCATTAAGTAAGAAAAATAAATGTTTAGATAGGGATATTATTACAAACCAAAAATAGAATAAATGTTTGGGTATGGATATTATTCTAGAAAAAATAAAATAAGTACTTAGATATTTGATATTTTTTTGGAAAAAACATCTATAAGCATTTGGACACGGAATATTATTCTGACAAAAACAAAATAATCGTTTGAATTCAAAATAAAATAAAACATCTATTTGGAATAGATGGTTGGTAAACATGATTCAAAAAATACAAAACCAACTAATGTTATATGTACATATTTGATATTTCAAATATTTACAAATTCACAAAGAAAAAAAAAAGTAACTATTAGCACTTATTAAATTTTTTCACAAAGTTTATAAATAATGGGAGGAAAGCGTGTTAAACTTATGATGTATTTGATTTTGAACCATGTAAGAGAATTGTAGGGAGAGAAGTGTTAAACTTAATTTGGTGTGCAAAGACTAAAAACAAAAAAAGGAATCTCGTGTTATAAAAGTTAAGCAAAATATTAAAAAATGTATAGAATTGAAAGAGAAAGAGAGAAAAGAAATATGGAAGATCTGATAGTTAATTGTTCTTTTTTATTGTTCATGTAGTGCATATATTTATAAGAATACAATGTCCTATAAATTATGTAATATAAATAACGTAATTTGTATCTATACTTATTAGATACTTAGATATAGGTATATTTCTACTACAACTTATCAAATTTAAAATACATGAGTTTACATCCACAGCTTATAGAATTTGTAACTTTCCCTTTTAGATGTGTATTATACGATCTACATGTGCTTCATTAAAACCTTATTAGGAAAACTCGATGAGACAAAAACCTATTAAACGAGAAAGAGTACACAATATTTGTAGCACATTTTTGCGTGCTGCCTCATTAAAAACCTTGTCTAGAAAACTCACTGGGACAAAACCATGGTCAAGGAAAAAAGAGTACAACGTGTACTATTACTCCTCCTTATAAAAATATCACTTAATATTCTTGAGATGGGGCATTCCGATATTGCAAGCTATCTTCTCAAATGTTGATGTTGATAGCGCTTTTGTGAATAAATCATCTAGGAACCTATTATTATATGAGTGAATTTGTTGAATATCAATATCACCATTCTTCTGAAGATCATGAGTGTAGAAAAACTTTGGAGAAATATGCTTTTTTCTATCTCCTTTGAGATAACCTTCCTTTAAATGGGCTATGCATGTTGTATTGTTTTCTTATAATATTGTTGGCAACTTCTCTTCTAATGTTAAACCACATATCTTCTTGATAAGTTGGGTTAATGATCTTAACTAAATACATTCTCTATTTGCCTCATGTATAGCAATTAATTCTTCACGATTTGAAGAAATAACGACTAAAGTTTATTTTGTTGAACGCCATAATATAGTTGTATCTCCACAAGTGAATAAATAACATGTTTGCAATCGAGTTTTATGTGGGTCAGATAAATATCTAACATCTGCATAGCCAATTAATTATAATCTAGGTTCACTTGAATAAAGTAAACCCATATCGATAGTCTCTTGGAGGTATCTAAATATATGCTTAATACCATTCCAATATCTTAGTGGGTAGTTTGAAAAAGAACTAAATCTTGCTAACAAACTTATAGCAAATGTTATATCGGATCATGTATTATTAACAAGATATATTAATGCTCCTATAGCACTTAGATATGTTATTTCGAGGCTAAGAAGTTCTTTATCATTCTCTCAAGGACAGAAAGAATCTTTTTTCACATCAAGCGATTTTACAACCATTGGGGTATTCAATGGATATGCTTTATCCATATTGAATCGCCTCAATACTTTTTTTGTATAAGTTGATTGATAAATGAAAATTTCATGCATTAAATGTTAAAATTATAAACCGATACAAAATTTTGTCTTACTTAGGTCTTTCGTCTCGAATTCTTTCTTTAAACAATTTATTATATTTTGAAGTTCTTAATGGATGTTGTTATACCTGTCTCTTTATAAATAACAGATGTGTAATTATCACAAATTCTAATCCAATTATTTTTTAAAAACAAGAACAATAATTGGATCATTTTTGTAATCTCTAGATGTGTATAAGAGATACTCATTGATATGTTTCTGATTATACCACATACACCCAAATTGCTTTAAAAATACAAGGATTTATGTAATTTTATTCCTAGAAAACTTTATATGCTTCAAGCATGATTAATCCTGCAGGAATTTTCATATAGATTTTAGGATCAAGCGAGCCATATAAATAGACTATCACAACATCCATTAGACGCATTTCAAGTTGCACATGGACTGGCAAACTAATAAGATATGTAAAAGTGATTGCATCCATCATAGGAGAATATGTTTCTTCATAATCAATGTCGAGTCTTTGTGAAAATTCTTATACGACAAAGCGTGCTTTGTATTGCATAATTTCATTCTTCTTATTTCGTTTTTGCACAAATACCCATTTGTACCCATCGGCTTTACACCTTTAGGTATTTTGACTACGATCCAAAAATTTCACATTTTCTAAAGTGAATTTAATTCTACTTGAATTGTATTTTTTTATTTTGGCTAATCTATGTCGACATTTTTGAAAGATTTAGGTTCAAGATCTTTGTCATTTCATTCAAAACATTAGCTGCCATGTTATAAACAAGGTTGTCGTCGACAACAGTATCTTTTGGATTTCATGCAACTTTCAGCTCATTGCTATAAATTGTCAAGATCTCTTCATTTCTATTAGATCAGGTACTTGATCCACTTTTGGGATTTTATGATTTAGTTATGTCTAAAATCTCTTCAGGAGCACCCACCTCCATTGTGTGACCATCTTGAATAGTTGCTTCTTACCTCTTACGAGGATTCTTATCTTTGGAATCAATTGGCCTACCACACTTTAGCCGTAGTTCACTATCAATTTTAGTGACAAGTTGTCTTACTCCATTGAGGACTCTAATCAAGCATTTTTAGCTGTTATATGAGATTTAGTAACTCGTTTTAGGTCAGTAAATGAATTTGACAGTTGATTCGCAATATTTTGCAAATAAATTATCATTTGAACTTCTAGCTCACATTCTTTTGTACAAGGATCAAAATACGACAATGATAATTCATTCCTTTCAATTCAAATTCTTTTTCTTTCTAATTGTTTATCTTTTCCCCCTAATGTTGGAAAAATATTTTTATCAAAATAACAATCGACAAAACATGCCATAAATAAAGTTCCCTATTAATGGTTCAAGATATTTAATTACAGAGGGAAACTCATACCCAACATATATGCCCAACCTTCTTTGAGGGCCCATCTTTGTGCGTTGTGGTAGAGCAATTGGAACATACACTGCACAACCAAATATTCTTAGATGGGATATATTAGGTTCTTGACCAAAAGCCAATTGTAATGGAGAGAATTTCAAATAACTTGTTGCCCGATATGTACAAGTCTGCTGCATGCAAAATAGCATGTCCCTATGTTATGATTCACGGTAAAGCTCTGGAAGAGGTCTCTTATACACATCTAGATGTGTATAAGAGACAGGTTATACTAGATGTAATTTTCTTTGAGAATAGGAAGCACAAGAAAATTCACTAAATTGAAGAATCTTCAGGTTCTTCAATAAATATTCATGTGAATTTGTAATTATTTTCGCATCATACACATCCTGGGATGGTATAACTGGTCATGCCAAATATAAAAGTATTTGGATCGGTAAACTTCTGGTTTACTCTAACATATAATTCAATTGTACTAATATATGTATAGTACATACGAGAAGAAAAAGTAGACAAACTTATTTTCCAAAACACATTTCTTTCTAGATATTTTTTTTGTGATATATAGATACTCAATATTTTTCTCATTTATAGTCTCAATATGATATCTATTTTTGTGGATATCTTTAAAACTTAATAAATTTCTTTGAGATTTAGCAGAAAATAATGCATCATTTATAATAATTTTGTTCCTCCGGGTAATAATATAGTGGCTTTTCTAGAACCATCAATTAATTCTATACTACCCGATATTGTATTAACATTGCATTATCCTTTATTAAATGAGAAAAATATTTCTTATTTTAAAGTATCATATGTGTTGTTGCACTATTAGCAAGACATAAGCCTTCATTGTTGTTCTTGAATCCAACATTGAATGAGAAATACTCATAAATATCTTCAATACTTGACAGATTGATTGTGCTTGATAGAATGTTATACAAAGTCAAACAAAATATAAAAAATGTATGAAAATGAGAGAGAAAGAGAGAAAAGAAATATAGAAGACCTGATAGTCTATTCTAATAATTTAGTGCTTATGTAGTGCATATTATTTATAAAAGTACAATGACCTATAAGTTATGTAATATAAATAACGTAATCTATATTTATACTTATCTGATACTTAAATATAGATAGATTTCTACTACAACTTATTAAATTTAAAATATATGAGTAGACATCCACAACTTATAGCTTTTGTAACATCTCGCACTTTATTGAGCATGAACACCTATGAAAAGCTTTAGATGTGAAAAAAAAGTGGCTTTTCTTAAATTTGTAGTTAAAACTTTGGTCAAAATTTCAAAGGTTATGTTTTGAACCATTTTTAAGTTAAGCGTCCAAATATGAATACCTTTTACTCCAAATTTTGCTCTCAGAACAATCTTTGATATAAGAATTTACTAGACAGACCCCAGTTTAGTTGTTCCATATCAATCATTTGAAATTAAATAAAACGAGAATAAAATTGGAGACAAAATTTAGGAGCTTTTTTTGTCAAAATAAATATCTACATCATTTTTTTATAATATATTATTTATATGATGCAATATTTCAGATGGGCAAGGTATACATTGTTTGGGTTTAGGAGCAAAGTGTAACTGTGGTGTAACTAACCCCATTCTTTATCACAATTCGAGAATCTAACTTCTAATTGACAACAGTGGTTTCATTGTTAGTGTTTTACTTTCCTATTGCCCTGAATTTCAAATTTTGAATTTGAATATAACATTATTAAAAAGTAAAGGGATGACAATATTGAAAAAAGAGATAAAAGATTTTTTTGACTTTGTTAACAAAACAAATAGTACATCCCAAAATGAAAAGTATGCTACTTTCATTGGGATAGAGAGATTAATCAATTTCTTAATAGTAATATTTTTTTTCCTCAATGGATAAGACATTGCTGACCTTAAATACATATATATAATTTAATTTTGAAAAAATCCTTCTTGATGCAACAGAAACATAAACCTTTTGACATTACTCCATACGTAATGTATACATTAAGAAAACAATTAACTCTTTTTATATAAATTACGTATATTAATTGGAATCTTATCTTCTGCTATTATGGTTTCTTTTAAAAGTTTTAATTTCGAAAATAAATTTAAACTATTAATATCATAACAAATTTTCAATTTTAAGGATTTTTTAGTATTAAAGTAACTATATTATTTTTCATTGTATGATGATCTCAAATTTTAAATACAGAAAGCAAAACATAATTTCATACATTTTGAATTATTCAAATATATTTTGTCTACTATGTATAAGATAGTCCTAAATGACTATTCTGGAGAATTTACTTTTGAGGGCCTAAGGAGGCTTTGTTATTTCATTATCAACTTTCTCTCAAATTGTTTAAATATACGAATCACACATTTCTCATGAAATTTAGGTCTATATTCATTTCAAATGTTATTTTTTAAAAGATATCATAACACTTACATATCCATCTTCTCTATATTTTTGAAAAAATAAAGAAGACCATTTGGTTAATCTATAACAACGTTAATAGACATATTTTTTGTTGTAATATTTTTTCTAACAAAGTTTATAGCAAAGAATATTTCATGCTATATAGTTATACCCAAAAAAAATTCAAAATATGAAGCTAAACAATTAATTTTAGTTTTACTTATTGAATTTTCACTAACTTCTTCTAATTTCAACACAATATTTCTTATTTGTCGTAAAATTGGTTATTAATCAAGTTATAGCTAATTAATAAATATAGAGTCTTCATTGTCAAGGAATATCTTTTCTAATTTTTTTTATATAACTATTATAATAATTATTTTAGGGACTAAAATTTTTTGGAGTCTAAATCAGTGGCTTTAACTGCCTTACCCTTGGCCTATATCTTTATACACCGCCACAGCCCACTACCAATTTTGACATCCAATTGGTAAGAAATATAAGTCCAAGGACACTCGATATTTCCTGTGCATAATAAATCTGGTGTCGAAATTTGTACAAAATAACTGGAGAGTTGCCATTGAGAGCCAATTTGCACAAATCAAATCCAATTTTTTTTTCCAGGGTCTCATCACCTCCACCATATCCTAATATTAACCCAATCCATAACCCGAGCTAGTCATATCCAGAACTACCACATCCACTACCTCCGCCACTATCACTCCCTCTGTCTCCAATACACCACTAGTTCCATATCCTCAACCATTGTCGCTTCCTTAGCATGAACCACTTCTTTTTACCACTACCTTCGTCTCCAACTCCATCCTTTCCTATTCCTCTTCCAGAGCTTTACCGTGAATCATAACAAGATCAATCTAAGATCTAAAACCTTTACCAGACCAGACCCTTCACCATCTCTACCACCCCGCCTCCCACACTACCTGTGACACCTCCTTTGTGTGATGTAAAGGGAATCATTCAGACTAAAATGCAAAGGTTGAGAGTTGAGATTTAGAGGCCATGGGACATGAGAAAGGAATTTCATGAGATACTTGAGTTGGCCCATTAAAATTGAGAGAAAATTAATGATTGTCTTCAAAGGTAATTTTGTCATTTAAAAGAAAAACATGTGCAATAACATCATTGTTGTGGCGATATTATTGGCTCTAAGATAAATAATTTTATCTTCCACATTTAAAATGGTGCATTTTAGTTCTATCCGATGGTAGGATGGTTGTGGGTCTGGTACCCATCCAACATGAGATTTGGCTGAACCGACCCTCAACTATCGAGTTAATCATTTTCATCCCCTTACCTGCATTTCAAGTATTGGGTACTAGGCTAGCAAGTACCCAGTAGGAGAGGTTTAGGTCACGGGTACTCCTTCCATCATCATTTATTTAAAACATAAAAAATAAAAATATTAAAAGTGAATGGCAGTAAAATTTAAAAAAATATTAACAATAACAAGAAATTATTTAAACAAAACAAGTTATATCAAAAGGAGCAAAAATACTCTTTGTTTTTTATTAGTTCAACTAATATTGATTAAGATCATATGAATAGAAAAAGTTTTATTCTACCAATAACAGATGAATATACTCTCACTCATACATAAATAAATAAAAAACTCATGTTAGTCATTTAGCTTCATAATATTTCCCACAAAGTTACATATCTACACAAAATTGTGTGAAAACAACAATCACTGCCTATTAAATATATGAATAAAAAATTTTTAAACTCATTAAATTGAATCAGTTAACTATCCAATCAATCGGTCAACTAATTTAGTCAAAATTTGGAAACATGTCTTAAAATTATTTGCCACTTTTAATTTCGATTTGAATTTAGAATAAAATTCAGTTAACAAATTTGAATTTGATAATCGGTCTCGAATTCGATTAATCGCATTCGCCAATTGACCTATTGACATTGGATTAAAATTCTGTATATCAAAACTGAAAACCCTATCTAATAAAAAATTTAACTAGAAATAAAATGGTCCATAATTTCATATCATCAAAAATACATTTTACTCGAATTGATGCAATGTTTTCTTAGTACTTTATATAATATAAAGTATCTAATAGGACAAGAGATACATAAACTATATATATGTGTGTGTTTGTACTCATTGTATGATTAATTTATATGCATAAATTATATACACAAGTATATTTGTGTTCATGTGTACATATATAAGATTATATATGTATCTTATAAGTAAAATTAGAGTATTAGTTTGCAAAACAATATTATATAAAAAGTATATTTACTTGAAAGTAAGATGTAACATTGCAAGCTAAGTACTAAAGATTTTTCTTAAAAGGTCTTGACTTCATCAAATACTGAATTGAATTCGAAAATTGGTTAATTCCGAATTCAGAACTCAATTCCATTTTCGTAAATGATTTCTGATTTCAAAATTCAGCCAGACCAATTTATTAACTGAATTTTGATTAACCAATTTTGAAATGTCAATTTGAAAGTGAAAATAGTTGCGAATTTGATTAACCGGGTTCATGCTCACCCTTAGTGACTTGTGTCCAACCCTTATTTTGTAGGCACCTAATCCCTATTTGAAACTTTTTGGGTATTTGACTTTTTGGATCAGGGTAGGTTAGATACTATGGGTTTGTCAAGAGGCCGGTGGAATTTTTTCTCACCTATATTCAATAGGAGTAAAATCAATTAACCAATTGGTTATTTGATAAACCTAAGAAATTAGGGATTATCATTCTCAGTTTGTTCAATTTTGACCTAGTTTGGGAAGTTACTAGGTTTTTATGTGTGTTTGTGTGTAGCTATACTTTTGTTTTAGCAAGCGTTTTGTTTAGTGTTTTACTATTTATTTAGTATTGATTATTTATATTAATATTTGGATATAGGGTTTCTTTGAAAAAGGTCATTTCAGAAGTGACCGAATGATGAACCAACATGAAAAGACTGCCAACAGCTTGAGAATACTAAGGGCATTTCAAGGCCGATTGCTCGAGCTTGATTTCTTGTTTTTTCACCCATACCCTATCTAACAAGCAACTCACCACACTTCATATCAAGCATTTGGCACAATGTTTCCTTCCTTCGTGATAATTCTATAAAATAAACTAATTTTCCATTCATTTTGGTCTAAATTTTGTGTGTGTTTCACTTGTATTTTCTATGGTAGTAGGTTATATTTTATTACTTTTGGTGTTTTTAGCGATTAGCTGCATTTTCATGTTTTTTGTTTTGTTTTTGTTTTCATGTGTTGATTTTGTGTTCTACATGTTTGAGGTTGAATTGGTGATTTGCTTGAGCAAAGTAGAGCTAACTGTGGAGAAGTCATTCTGGGTTCAAGTGTCACGACATTCATGATTACGCTATTTTGAGTGTGTAACTAGTAAGTCAATTTTCAAGAATTTGAGACTTCAAAGTCGCGGTGCTATGTCCTAGGCATATTTCCAATGTTGTGGCATTGCAGCTTTTGTGCAGAATAAGGAAATTGCATTTCTTGTTTTTTTCAAGTTCATATTTGAGTGAACTTGCCCCAAGAATGAGGGCTAACCTATAAATATGATATTTTGGCAGCTCAAACAAAATGTTAGATTGTGCTTCCTTATCTTAGTTAACCTAGGGTACTTTAGTTTTTTGCTTTCCATAGATTAATTAATTGTTCAGCTTTCATAGAAGATTTTTTTGCTTTATTAGTTTAGTTTGAGAACTCTTTGGAGCTCTTTGAAGACTTGTTGGAGAGTTGATCTACATCCTGGAGGAGGTGCAAGCATTAATTCTCTCTTTACAACATTCAATCTTCCAAGCATTTGATTTAAAGATTTTATTTATTTACTCAAGATGTCTTTTATTATAGTTTTGTATTTTCATTCATTAGTTATGGAGTAGATTTACTAGTTAGGGACTGATGTAGCCTTGAACTACATTCTATGATTTATTAACGAGTAAAGATTCAATTTCTTAATCCTTTAAAATATGTATTATGATTTTTAAAGATTTACTATATTTAATTGATGATTTACTTTAGAATTTTTAAGAAAAGATATTTTATTCCATTGATTTTATTATGTATGGGATTTATTTTTGAATTTTAGTCAATTATAATGCATGCTATAACTATTTGTGTTAACTCGAGAGAATATTCATGACAAGTTGTGTAGTTTGGATTGATTAATTTGAAAGAGTAATTGAATAAGCTATTTATTGGACATGATTGAATTGATATGGTTGAATAATTTCATGGATATGTTAGTTGGGTGGATTTAATTCTCTGGAAGTTGTTTTTATTGAAATTTAATTGGTTATTTAATTGTTTGCCTTTAATTTTTGAATTGCAATGTTAGATTCATTCCTTTAATGGCTTTAATTTATTTTATTTTCAACTTCACAAGATTTGATTTAATTTACTACAATTGGTTTAGATTTAGTTAGGAAAAACAACTTTTGTTTTTGATATCTCAGACAATGATTTAGCTGAAGTTGAAATTTGAATTGTGAACAACAGTCGCGTGTTTTTACATTTATAGTCTCTATGGAAATGATACTCTTACTCATAAATCATTTTAGTTTTGTCAATTAGTGCACTTACTAATGTATTTAGCATGCATCAAGGTTTTGGTGCCCTTGTTAGACACTGTTGTTGATTTTTTGATTTGCATGATTCACTATTATTCGTTTCAATTTTAGTTGTGAATTAGAGAATTTGATTTAATTTTTTATATATATTTTTTATTGTGTAGGGCTTTATTTTCTTGTTCTTTTTTTTGGTTTATGACCAGGTGTAAATGAAGAATATTTGAAGAGCTAAATTAGGATATTGAGTGATTGGTCAGTCGAATTCATGTAGCTGAACGTAGAAAAGGAATGGTAGACAACAAGCACAAAAAAGAAGAGGAGCAAAGGTGAGAAGTGCAAGAGGAGTACAAGACTATGAGGGATTTTTTTGAACCTTGATAACTTTACAAAGTAGAATTATTTATCTTCATCTCAGTCTATGTTCTTGTTATGATTGGAGTACTTTTTAGGTTTTTATTCATATGTTCGTGTTATAATGTTTTATATATTTTGTAGTGTTTATGTATATGTGAAACAGAGCTAAAAATGAAGAAATGATTCTGGGGGATGTAGTGTCGCGGCAGTTTTCACTGAAAATTAGAATGTCCGAGAGCAGGATGCTGCTGATGTCCTGTCAAGAAGAAAATATAATGCTGCAGCGTTAGGGCCGATTCCTGAATGGTCGACTTTGTGATTTTTTAAAAACTTATGAGTGTGATTGTAGGGCCATATGGACCCACTTGGCCAGAAACCCTAACCTACTTCCCAAATATAAATCGGACCCTTAAGGGCCTATTTTAACAAGCAGTAGTATGTGATGGTTAGATTAACATTATAGGAGTAGGAGTAGGGTATATTCTTTGAGAATAATTTTCTCTCTAGAAGATCTTGGAGTTTTGCCAAGAGGACTATGTTCTTCATCCAGAAGGTGGCTTAAAGCAACGTTTTCTTCTTCGGCTTTCCATGCCTTTTAGAGTTTTCTTTCTTTTATTTGTGTTGATGTCGTAGTCTTGTAGTAGTGGTTAATGTAGCACAACTACATAATTTATGAGCACTTTTATTTGAATTAAAATTTAATCTGTCATCTTGTTTATCTGTAGAAGTATGTTTATTATTCTTAATGCCTTTTCTTTACTTATGAATTGTTTTTCCATCATATTTAGGAATTGATGTTTTGAATATTAGTTGAAGACAATAACTGGCATAATTTGTTTATATTTATAATGGACGTTTTGTTAAAAATTGATTGTATGGTCTATTTAGTGGCTTGTAAGAATAATAACAGCCAGGGGTTCTAAAGATTCTATGTTTGATTATTTTTATCTAGATTAACTCTGGAAAGACTTAGTCAAAAGTAGATCTAATTAGAATACTTATTGGCTTGAAAAAGTATAATAAACATTAGGGAACTTTATCATCTTATGTGAATTCTCATTGATTCTTATTTGATTGTGTCTGATAGTTGTGTTAGTTAGTTGAAGTCAATTCCCTAGTATCTTTAGGTTCTATTTTCTTGTCTTTATCTATGCTTTGTCTATTTAATTACTTTAGCCATTAGTCAGTTACTTAATCTTCTCGCTCACTCGCTCGAATACTCATTTAACGCCATAGTCTAGTAATGATTAATTGTTAATTCAAGTCACTCTTCCTCATGGGATCGATACACTTAATCACTTTATTACTTGTTTGACTAGTGCACTTTCTAGTTGTTAACTCTCTTAATGAGAGTTATTTATATGCATTTTACCTTGGTTTTTAATTGATTTTTGAGAGTTTGTTTTTGATAACTAGGGGTATTTTGGATACTTTAGGGTTTTTGTCCAAAATATTTATCTTATGTGTTTTTAATCTTTTCTTTCACTTATTTATGTGTTTTAATGTGTTTTTATTGGTTTAGGATCAATCAAAGGTCAAATAGACAAACAAAGCAAAGCGGAGTGAAATCGGGACACAACTAGTAGAATTGTGGTGTCCCCTTACCCATAAACTTGGTAGGGAGCCTAGAGACTACCTGTTGTGCACTCCCATACCTAGAGGCTCGGTGAGGTACCCGAAATCGGGTTAGTGAAAGGCCTTGACGAGTTTGGAAAAGTTTAAGTAGTTCTGGGGGTATTTTTGACCTGTGACTTTTTGAAACATTTTTTTTATGATAAAAAGACCAATTTCATTTAAATAGAAGAAAAAAGTCCATCATTACAACAGATTGAATACAAACTGGAGGTAAGCCCCAGACTTGAAATGAAAATTTTTTACCTTCACTTGCTAACAAATGAGAATCATATATGCATGTTTTAGGTCATTTTAAACATATAGAATCATAAGGAGAGGTAAAATAACGTAGTTTAGAGCATAGAGTAGCCGCAAAATATTAGAAAACACATATCAATCCACTCGAGGAAGAATCATCAAGGTAGAGGACGAAGAATGCAACTATCACTAGTTTTTCTTCTATTTCTCTTTCCTTTGTGATATACACATTAGGCTGATTGTAAAACATTACCTTGATCCAATTTATTGACTACAATGATATATTGATTTCATACCTAGTGTTTTGTTCTAAATTTACCATGAAGGTTGTTTGTTAAGGTTTGGATTGTTCTATTTGATTACTAAGCTTGTTTATCTGAATTTGTTCTTAACGCCTCTAGATNAGACTGATCACCCTCTAGAGTGAATTATAAACCTTGAGTGAATCGACAAAGGAAACTTAGGGTTAGGACGAGTTCAGATAGCAATTGTTTTAAACTTTTTATGATTGATTGAAAATATTTGATGGGTACAGATGTACATATACATATTCATCTGGCTCAATCAACGTTATTTTTATGCACTAATCAAAGGTTTAATCCACAAAGACATAGAGTGGACTGGTCATGGTTAGTAGATTTGCAATGAATTCGACAGAAACTTGCAATTAAAATAGAAACCCTGAATTAGTAAATGACATGAGGGATTGATTGAACAATGAACCAAAGCATTCAATTGCATTGGTAAAAGAAGAATAAACCCTAGACATTTAGTCATCTACATTACAACCTATTTATTTAATTAGTTTTGTTAGTTAATTAGTTAGTTTTTTTTTTTTGTTATCAATTACATTATTATTTGTTTAAATATAATATTGTTTGTGCCACTCTGGTACTTAGCAACTTATTTGTCAAGTCAAGTCCACAGTTCTCATGGGAACGATCTCTACTTATCACTATATTGATTGTTCATTTTGTATACCTGCGGATGCGAACACTAGTGTAATAACATGCATCAAGTTTTTGGCGCCATTGCTAGTGAAGAATTTGATTAATTTCTTTTAATTGCGACTTCACTTGTTAATATGAGATTTTTCTTTTATTTTTATTTTTCTTTTGTTTGATTAAATTTTTCATTGTGGACTTGAATGTATGTAATTGGTCTTATGATGAAATTACGTGTGCTTATAACGATGAATATAGAGAAATTGCAGTTCAATTTGAATGACTAAATAGGAAGTTGGATAATTTGCTATAATCTACCTGTAGTAATTGATTGTGGTGGTGACCGTTTGATCATTCAATGCCAAATAGGTAATTCTTACAATTCTTCTTTATGTTATAATGCTAATTATGGTTTAATTTCGTTCAACAAGTATGACTATCAGTTTGACACTACATACAATGCTAGTGGGGAGGAAACTTATCTATCCAAATGAATTGTGATGCCAATATCAGCAGAATTACATAGATCCACACAATGAATATATGCAACAATCAAAGAATGCATGGTCTCATCAGGAGGAGTCTAACCTTAAAGAGTAGGTGATAAATTCCATGAAGTCAGTGGATACTAGGTTGAATCAGAGAGAAGAGGCTATTCATCAACTGGATATGCTAATTGAGCAACTTGCTACTGTGGTCTCAAAAGAGAAACTAGAACTACCGTCATTTAGTTTCCTATTCTGATCAAAAGAGTTGGGGTCGTATATGTGCCACAACCTGATGACCAAGCTACAAGTGTGAGTTCATATTGTGGAATGAAAGAGAAGGGCACAACTGAGAATTGTTTGAAGCAAGACATCATTGATTGCATGCTTGATGAATTTGATGATGTTGTTGGAACAATTATCAACATAGTTGGTGAATATGTACAGGAAAAAAGCTCACCTCATCCAAAACTTCAAGAGCCCAGTAATACCAACAAGGTTGAGATGTGTAATGGAGCAAGCTTAGCTAGAATTCACCGATAAGATACCCTTAATTATGAATGACAGTGCTGATTGAAGTTACCATGAAGATGCTGGATTAACGCTTGCATATGCCCATGACTTCTTGAATTTAGCAAAGCCACATAGGCTTTGTTATGATGCTTATGAAGCTTCTGGATAGGTGATAGGAGCCCAAGTCTAAAAATAGATTAATCGCCATGGAGTTGTACTAAAGCTTCCTAATGATCAATAGGTGAGTGTCACCTGAAGATTTTTGAACCGGTTGGGTTCAAAAGGAGAGTATTCTTTGTTTTTAAATTTTTGTATTGTTTGGGTTATATTTTTGTTGTCACGAGTATTGTGTTAATTTTAGTCTGATAATGTCTTCTTTATGGGTTTATGGTAGTCTGTTGTATTTGTTTTCTTATTCTATATTTTGTTTGTGGGTTTATCAGTCTTGAGGATTTGACTATTTTTAAAAAACTCTATACCTCTGGATATTATCCTTTAAGATATAGAAACTATACCCTATTCGTCTGAAGTATTGTAAAGGTTTAAACAAAAAGATTTTATATTTTTCGTAGTTTTTCTGTTCGTTAACTTTTGTGACATGTATCAATAGTTTAAATATGTTTCAAGGGGACTACTTTTGTTAGTTTTTAGATTGGAAGTTCATGTGAGGTTTCTTTTGCTTTTGAGCCCTTTTAATTGTAAAAATGTTATCACTATACATATATATACTCCCTTGAGTGAGAGTGTGAAAGCGAGATACTTTTCTATGAGTGTTCATCATTGCCATGCCTTGAGATATTTGTTTATCATATGACACTTGTTTGAATGGTGTGTGATTTTATATTTGTGAAGTACAAGGTAAGCTTAAGCCAATGAAATGATTTAGACATGTTCTTCGGACCTTTTGAGCTAAATTGCCTACCTTTATAAGTTTTGTCATTCATAGTGTCTCGTTTGAGCCTTATAAGCCTTTGATTTTCTTGTTTGAGACACATTGTTTAACCTTAATTTCATATTGTATATTATCCTCTTTTTCACCCATTATTTTAGACATTGTTGATTTTCTAGAAGTTCTTCACTGCCATGACGATGGAGTTTGTGTTTGAAGGGATGTTATTCAAGAGAAGATAGTTGTTTTACTGATTGTATAAGAGGTCAAATGATAGTTGTTTTATTGATTGTATAAGAGGTCAAATGACTTCAAATTCTTTGTACATATTTTTCACTCACTGCACGAGTTGTAAGAATGTGAAGTGATTTTTGTCCTCAAAATAAAATAAAAAAGGAAATGGGATGTACAAGAAAAAAAAAAAGAAAAAAAAGTGGAAAATTTGTTGACGTATGGAATAAAGAAGGTGTGCATTTGCCTTCGAGTGTATATGGTTGAATGTTGGGCTTGTGGGATGCTATGAGATCAATATCTAATATTCTAAACTTTTTCTAAGGTGAATTATAACCAGTTTTCCATATTTATCCTACCTATTTTTACCTTAGCTTAAGTTACAAGTTGTAAAGAACTATCAATCATTGATCCTTGAATTAGGTTAATTTGTAAGAGTGAGTTGACTGATATCTGTTTTCATGAGTTGAGAGATTGACACTTTCATGATGATCTAGGATTCATTATCAAAGTTATTTTAGATATATACATTTGGTTCAATTCTCTAGCTGTATATTTTTCTTTGCTATGACTTGGATACATTGAAGAAAGTTAATGTGCTTTGTGTCTTTGTTTTGTTGTTTTGTTTTGCTCGGGACGAGCAAAAGTTTAGGTTAAAGGCCAACAATAACTCTACAAATTAGAGTTATTTATCATTAATCTAAGTCTAAATTCTTGTTATGATTAGAATAATTTGCAGAGTTTTTATTCATATTTTTGTACTTTTTGTGTTTCAATGTTTTATATGTTTTTGTAGTGTTTATATGTTTTGTAGGTTGGTAGATGGTTTGGAGCTGAAACGTGCAGAGAATACATGAAACGGAGTTGAAAATGAAGAATTAATTCTATAGGATACAGTGTCGTGGTGTTATGTTTACTAAAAATCTAAACATCCAAAGTAGGACATTGCAAGATCCTATCAAGAAGAAAATACAATGCCGCAGTGTTAATTCATTCACTCTTCCTCGGGGGATCGATACTTTATTAGTCACTTTATTACTTATTTGACTAGTGCATTTGCTACTGTAATAGTATGCATCAAACCTACTATGACTGGAGCTGGGTCAAGTATTATGAGACCGGTAGTATAGGCAAATACATTCGAGATCAAACCCACTGTTATCATTGTGGTTCAATCACGCGAATGTAGCGGGTCACCTGTTGAAAATTCTAATATCTTTGGAGATCTACTATGCATTCCGTTACAACGAGGTGTCTGATGATGCCATTGGCTTGAGGTTATTCCATTCTTGTTGATGGATAAAGTGAAGAATTGGTGGGGCCTCTCTAATGCCATGGTCGATCACAAGATGGGACGCTATGGTGGAAATGTTTTTAGGCAAGTATTTTTCACTAACTAAAACTGCCAGGTTACAGAATGAGATTATTTTTCTTGCAAAAAAATCTAGAGAGTTTATATGAGTTGTGGCAAAGATTCAAAAATTAGCTTAGGAGAGTACCTAATCATGAGTTTCCCTTATAGTTACAAGTTCAAACATTTTATTATGGTGTGTGCCCATCTACTAGGAATTTAGTAGATGCAGCTGTTTGTGGAACAATCATGAGAAAATCATCATGAGTTATATGAATTGCCAAAATAAATGGTAATGAATGCTTACCAATGTTATGGTGAAAAAGCATAGTGGGGAAGAGCTGCTAGAGTGTACAATGTTGAACAATCTGTTGACTTTGCTGTGGAAATACAAGCATTACACAAGAATATTGATAATATGAATATGAAGTTTGTTATTATCTGTGTCTTTTGAGGGGGAAGCTATCCAAATTATGAATGCAAGGTCGGTAATAGTAGTCAATCTACTTTTGCAAATGCAAATAGGGTTGCTGGTGGTTTTAATAGGATTCCATACGCCAATTCTAGGTATAATTCAAGATGAAGAGATCATCCTAATTTTTATTGGAGTAATCAAGGGAAGCAATGTCCACTATGAATTTTCAACCTCTGCCACCTCCAATGCAACAATTGGAAAGGAAGACTAATTTGGAGGACATGTAAAGTTCATGAATGAAACTAGGAATTCTAACCAGGAACATGGAAACAAAAACAAGAGCTTTGATTTATAAATTTGGAAGTACAAGTAGACCAATTTTTGAAGCATTTGATAGAGAGAAATTAAGGGAGCTAACCAAGAAACAGTATTAACCATACAGAATGGCAAGTGAATTATGTTACTTTGAGAAGTGGCAAGTTGGTAGGGCAACATGATGACAGATTGGGCAGCATACTATGGATAAGAGTGATGATTTGAGTAAACCTATTCCTGGGATGGAGCTTGAGCAACATGATGTTATTATGACATACACCATCCCTATGAAAGGAAAGAGAGTGATAAAGTGAAATCTATTGAGCTTCCTATTGATGTTACTAAGAATGACTTTCTTACCCTATTGTTAAATTTAAGAATGATAAAGACTTGCAATTCATAAAATTCTTTTTACTTAATTAGATAATTGCATGTTAACATTCAATTTTCAAATGTTCTTGAATAGATTCCAATTTATGTGAATTCACGATGGAGATCCTTGTGAAGGACAAGAAAATTAAGGAGGACATTAATGTAATGCATATTGAAGAGTTTAGCAATGTTCTTCAGGAATCTCTACCTCCTAAGCTTAAGGATCCAGGGAGTTTCTATTTTACTTGTATAATTGGTGATTTTTAATTTGATAAGGCATTATGCAATTTAGGAATAAGTATTAATTTGATGCCTTTGTCTATTTTTAGGAAATTGGGGCATAAAGATTCTAAATCAATGTCTACTTTTTTACAGTGAACTGATCCATAAAATGAGGATGTCATTGTGAGGTTGACAAAATAATTTTTCTGATCGATTTCGTTATTCTTGACATGGAGGACAACCATGATGATATCCCTTGAGGATCTTGGGAAGACTGCTTTTATCTACCGAAAAGGCAATAATAGATGTTAAAAATGGAAAGGTTGAGCTGTGTGATGAAGATGAATCTATTACCTTCAAGGTGTTTTCAACTGTAGAGACGCCGGTTAAACTATGAAATGAACTAGTGATTAGGGTTTTTCTGGAGGGTCACCCATATGAACTGGGATAATGCTTGTAAATGTTTCAAAATAAGGGGTTTTACAAATCAAAAAATTCTTCTTGGCAATTTGTATTTAAGCCGAAAAATTTTCATTGGGAATGTGTGTAGTAATAGAGAAGTAGATTGGACTCCTAAAATTGATTTATCTAGTATTTAATTATTTGTATTGAAAGTCAAGGTATCTTTAGATTAGAACTACGTTTATTCTTATTCTCTTTATTTTTTTTTATTTTCAATTTTTCAATTGAATATTTAATTATGTTACTTTTTTTTTTGTCTCTTATACACATCTAGATGTTTGTGTAGGAGCCTTGAGATTGTCCAGAACAATCAAATGCTAAAAGTGCAAAATTTGAACAATTTTCTAGAGCTCAAGTGTAGCGGTGTTCATAACAACTTATTGCTCTTTTTGTGGCATTGATTGTTTGAATCAATCTTCTGGAGATCAAGTGCAAAAACATTGTGTTTCATGCATATTTCCAGTGTCACGACATTGTGTCCAAACCCTAACTTTAAAGAAACATCACGGAACTCTACAAACATACTATCTAGTGATAACCCTAGATTTAGGGTTATTTTGCTATTCTTTCAGCCTTAGTTTTGAGGCTTTTTGTTCTATTTTGTTTGTTGGTTTTGTTTAGTAGTGTTGGCTTACGTGAGTTTTTATGTGTTTAGTGTGTTTTTATGTTTAATTGGAACAAAATAGTTATTCCCATTAGCAGAATAAGGATGTTTGCAAACGAGGAATTGTAAAGTTACAAGAAGTTGGAAGAAAACTGTTAGAAGACCCTCATTGCGGTCAAGGGTACAAAGAAGGAAAGGCTCATAGCCCCATGAAAAGTTAGGTAGAATGTTTTCTTCCATCCGTGAGGATCTACAAAACAACCTTGTCCATCACGGCAAGGTGTTGCTAAAGGAAAGAGAATATTCGATTCCTATAAATACTTCTTTTAGTAGCTACTTAGAGAGAGAAATAGATGATAGTTAGTAGAGAATAGCAGTAAGGAATAAGAATTAGGGTTTCCCTCTCTTGAGAACGAAAAACACTTTTTACTTGTTCAATCGTAGATCTTTTTATTTCTATTTTATGTTTTTCATAAATTAGATTACTAAAATGAAGTATTTTCTTCGCAGATTTGTTGGAATTAATTTGAAAAGCTTTGTGAGATGCTCTTACTAGTTTATACAGTAGTATTTCTTCCATATATCTTTCCTACAATATATGCCATTATATTGCTTTTCATAGTTGTAAATTTATTCATTTCTATTTGCAATTTAGGATTAGACTTTTATAATGGATTCAATGGTTTATTAGGGTTTGTACTTTTATTCATTGTCAATTTATATGTATTTCCTTTTAATCATGCACTAAATCCTTTATGGGTTAAGTGCGGGTGAATCTAAATCCTGATGGGTAATGTTGAACTTCATAATTTGTTGGAAAAATTGAACCTTGCGAATAATTATTAATTATTTTCATGATGGTTTAGTTACTTAGGCTAATTAATTAACTTGGTTGGTAAGAGAGGGGATATATGCCATTGAGCCTCCAAATTAGTCATAATTGATGATTATGTTGAGTAAGTAGGTTACTTCTATTGGTAACACTTTCCTTAATTGGTGATATAATTCCTTGGACTAAATTGAATTAGCTCTAGATATGTATAGTATAAGTGGGATCCTAACTTTGCATTGATGAATGAAAAAAGCTTAATGAACCGAGAAATTGAGAATTGACTAAAAAGTGGGAATTGAATCTCCGATTGGTGATACCTTCCCTAGCAGCGAGTCGGTTAAATGAAACTTGAGAAATTAGCTAAGCTTGGCTTTCAACCTGCTTTCTGGAGTTATTGTATTTGCTGAAGTTAATTACCTCTAGTTGCCTTCTACTTTTTATGATTTAGGTAATTTCAACTAATTGCAACTCAATAAGTAGTTAAATTCTAAAATACTCCTTTTTTGATTTGTCTAGATAGAAATTATTGGAAACCTTTGATACTTGTTTATGTAGTCTCCCTGAGAATGATCCCTACACATCTATGGATATCGTGTACTTACGAAATTCGATGGAAAGTTATGAATAGGTTAATTTAACTTTTTCCTATATCATCCATGTCCACAGCATTTGGTGAAAATTGATGCGTTCTCTAAGTATGATAACCAATCTAATAAGTCAAGTAATAATCCTCCTTCATACACTTAGACTACAATCCACATTCCTGCAAGTATACGAAAAATATATGTAGCAAGTAGTGAGGGGATCGTTCCCACGAGAATTTTTCTTAATCACAAGTCCTAGAAATTTCGGGATTCTTGTGCTATTTAGACAATCAATCAAGACAAGTGATGCACTAAACTAAAGTAAACAAACAATTAATGACAAAAAGTAAATAATTATCTCTTAACAATATTAGAAGGAAGGATCATATTATGAATATGTTCTTCCTACAAGGTGGTTACTTCAAGTGATAACCAATCATTGGGTTCAATTGGGGATTTCCTCCCAACTATGGATTAATCTCTTGTCCCAACTCATGATTATAGTGCTAAGGATCAACATGGAGTTAACAGATTCAACTATAAACGATAGCATCTTGACCTGACTACTACTCTTCTGACTCTAATAGAAATTTGGTCTAAGAATTAACATTCAATGCTCATGTGTTGTGTTAAAACTCACAAAATTGGTTCAAGAAGGGTCTCTCTTCGCTTATCCAACTAGAAAATCATTTTCTATTACACAAATATCCACCAATTCATGTTCCCTTACTTGAATCAACCACACATAGCTATGAATCACATATTCCTAGCCCAATCCCAAGGGGATTTAGCTACTCATACTTAAAGAAGCTACACAAAAGAGAGAAAAGAAAAACACATAGGGAGTAATACCAAAGCAACAAGTAAAAGCTTTAAAAGTAATAATATCATGTAAACTGTTCCAATTAACTTGGAAATTAAAGATTTTATATGTATAGAAAGCAAGTCTAAAACCCAAGATTTCAATCTAAAAATATTCTAAATTTCCAAATATTATACTAAAGATCCAAGAACTTAAAAATAGAAAGTAAGCTAAAACTGAAGTCATTTGAGAGTTAAGCTAATAACTTAGCTAAAATTACTACTACACCAACTACTATGTGTTTTCAGTGTACTATTCAAGTACTATTTAGAAATCTCGCAACCTATTACAACATTGTCCAATTTCTTCTCTGAAAATAGCTTTCAGATACTGTAGTATGGATACCTCTTCCTTTAGATATAATACCGTAGTTCAAATCTTGATCGGACAAGGAACTAGCACTCAGAGACAGTATCGTTGTCCCTTCTTCCAAGTACATACTGCGGACCGAATCTTGTCGTTGGAGAACAAGGATTTAAGCTTTCCAGACTGCATTGTCACATTTAACTCCTTTGGATCCCATACCGGGTCCAACCCTAGTATTGACTTGAATTCTTCTCATTTGCACCATATTCCTTCATCCTTTGTTCTCCATGCTTGTGCCCATTTGCAAATTTAACCTAAAATAGAACACCAAAACTAATAATTATCCAAAATATATTAAAAATATCAAATAATTAATACTAACACCCTACTATTACACTAAACCTATAAAAATACTAATTAATAATAAACTAAGGAAACACACACATAAAAACACTTAAATCCTGAAAACACTATCAAAATACTATGGGTTATAGAGTAAAATAAATGTATTTACTAGATTTATCAAAAATCAACTTTAAGCATTGCGATGTAGTAGCTTTCTTCCCTATTTCCTTTCTTTCAAAAAACCCAACTGATACGGGTTGATGCCCAGGGTATGTAGAACTTGGTCACAAACGTAGGGTTTATATGCACAAGCGAAATGGTCATTGTTAATGACCTCTAGGATTGCACACAAGGCAATCTGTATAACTATGAGCAAGGAACTGATCCACAGCTACTGGGTCTCAGATTAAGAGACTGTATCAATCTTGGTGTTGGTTATAACCTCAAGTGCTCAATCTTGAAGCCCCAACTAGATTCCTAGTCTAGACAAGACTAAAGAGAATCTAAAATTCTAATTCACTCGTATGAGAGGAAAAAGAAAAAACTGAAATCTTATTGCCAAAATTCATTCTTCAATTGTGTACAAGACCCCTCTATTTATAGTTGAGGGTGGAGGATTGTAGGACTAAATTATTCAATGTGGGATAGCTAGTTTTAATAGTTGGGCTGGATCCTACAGCCCATTAGCTTTTAAACCCAATTCTTGCACACTTAACTAATGGCCTAAATACATGGCCCAAAAACAAATAATTACGTCTTGAAACCAGCCCAATTAAACACACTAACACTTAAAATAATTGGGCTCAAAATAAAAGACTAGACAACTAAATAAAGAGAGAATATTCCATGGCCGAAATAATGAGGCTAAATTTCGGCCCTTCAGCTTCTCATCCTAGGCTTGATCTTCAATGACTTGGACGTCCATTACTAAGAACATCTTAGACTCTTTAGTGGACTTCATCTCCAAAAGGTTTGTGAGCTCTTCTTGATCTTCAACAACTTCAACTAAGCCCAACATAGCTTCATTGAGGTTCTTAGCTCTTGATCTCGTAATTGGACCTTGTGGAACTTGAAGTGCGGATTCCGTGAGCCTATATCGAGCCTTTGTGGACAATTGATCACCATCAAGTCCTTGGGATGTATCATCACCCTCCCCCTTAGCAGGATTCGTCCACGAATCGTCACCTATATCAAAAACAAAGGGAGAAAGATCAGTGACGTTAAAAGTTGCAGAAACTTGATAGTCACTGTCTCTAGCTTGTATCGTTGTCGTTAATGCGAGCCATGACTTGGAACGGTCCATCACCACGTGAATCTAGCTTAGATTTTCTCTTGAAAGGAATTTTTGACCGTCTGTTTGTGGATGGTAAGCAGTAGAAAACAACAATTTAGTACCCAATTTATTCCACAATACACGCCAAAAGTGTGACAAGAATTTAACATCCCTATCAGAAATAATGGTATGTGTATGGAATGCCATGCAAACGCACAATCTCCCTAAAGAACACAGATGCTATATGAGATGCATCATCAGATTTTGTGCAGGGGATAAAATGTGCCATCTTGCTAAACCTATCCACAACCACAAAAATGCTATCCTTGCCAGACTTAGATCTTGGGATACCTAACACAAAATCCATGGAAATATCAGTCCAAGGATGACTCGATACCAAATATGCCCACATTCCAAGGTAAAGCTGATGGACTTGGCACGTTGGCGGTCAATGCATTTATTACAGATTCACAACATCGGACTTCATGTGGGCCAATGAAAATGCTCTTGAAGTGTGTGCGTGTCTTTCGATGCCAAAATGTCCCATCAACCCTCTCACATCTAAAAGAAATATAAGTTGGCTGTATCCTGCTTTTCAATACACACTTAGTCTCATAAAAAGGTAACCTTCATGAAGATAGAACTTTCCAAATTTCCCATTTAGACATGCATTATAAGTACCAGAAAAATCATGATCAGAAACATGACAAAGATTTAATATGCTCAAATCCAAAGAAATTAGCATGTAATGTAGTGATCAAGGTGTACCTACGGGACAAAGCATCCGCTACAATGTTATCCTTCCCACTCTTATATTGAACCACATAAGGAAATGACTCAATGAACTCACTCCACCTAGCATGTCTAAGACTCAATTTGTTTTGTCCCTTTAAGTGCTTTAGAGACTCATGATCAGAGTGAATAATGAATTCTCTAGAGTATAAATAATGACTCCAATTTTCCAAAGCACGTACTAAGGCATAAAGTTCTTTGTCATAGGTGGAATAATTTAAAGAAGCACCACTTAATTTCTCAGAAAAATATGCAATAGGTTGCTTCTTTTGTAACAATACAGCTCCTATACCTATGCCAGATGCATCACATTCAATCTCAAAAGGAGTATCAAAATCTGGCAAAAGTAAAAGAGGGGCAGAGGTTAACTTAACTTTGAGAGTGACGAACGCCTTTTGTTGAGCTCTCCTATCTAAAGCCGACGTTCTTCTTGATAACCTCAGTTAGCGGAGCTGCTATGGTGCTAAAGTCCTTCACGAACCTCCGGTAGACAACTAGCAAGCCCATGGAAGCTCACGCACTTCTATGGAAAGGTTGTGAATTTTCTTTAGCATAGTCTCTTATACACAAAACCTTGGACTCGTCCACTTGGATACCCCTAAGGGATATAACCTGTCTCTTATACACATCTACTGTCCATAAGAGACAGAGTTTAGTGATGTCTCAAAGTTTGCATACCCTTCTCTTGCCTCATTCGAGGCATTAGAACACAAGCTGTCTCTGGTCTTGCTTGTGTATAAGGATGTCCTTATTACTTTCGGAATAGACAACGATGATTCTTGCCAATGTTTAAAGCTCTAAGAACCTAGATGTCATAAGACTCATAAATGTGCTCGGTGCATTAGTGAGACCAAACGGCATGACTAACCACTCATACAAACCATGTTTGGTTTTGAAAGCAGTTTTCCATTCATCACCTTCTCTCATCCTAATCGTGATTTTAGTTGACGGCGCGGCTATCCATGCACATTCTCCATGAACCATCAGGTTTAGGTACTAGTATTGTAGGCACAGCACACGGGCTCATACTTTCTCTTACACGGCCTTGACTGACTAGTTCTTGGACTTGCTGTTGAATCTCCTTAGTCTCCTCAGGACTAGTTCTATAAGTAGGACGATTGGGGATCACGGCTCCAGGCACTAAATCGATTTGATGCTCTATGCCTCGAAGAGGAGGCAACCCAGAGGGTATGTCTTCGGGAAAGACATCACTAAACTCCTGCAAGAGAACTTTAAACATTAGATGTGTCTTATTGTCTATTTTGATGATAGAGACAGGTCTTGTCTAGACTAGCTTTAATTGGGGCTTACACAGAGATGTGTATAACTTGCAGGGTTAATTTTCCATCTGCTTTCACTTTAGACTTAGCAAACTCCCTTTCATTAGTCTTCTTTGACCTAAGTTCGCCCAAAGCCTTGTTATGCTCATCAACATTCTTTTTTGTAATTTGATTTTGCTCTTGAAGGACTTGTTGGGGAGGTAGAGGATGCAACACAATGGTTTTACCACCCTCTTCAAATCTAAGACAATTAGTATGACCATCATGCAATGTTTTCCTATCAAATTGCCAAGGGCATCCAAAAAGTAAATGACTTGCATTCATAGGGACGACATCACACAACACTTTGTCATTATATTTGCCTAGGTTAATTGAGACATGCACTTGCTTAGTTACTTTTAGTTCACCATTGTCATTTAACCATTGCAGTCTATAAGGTTTAGGGTGTTTAAACGTTGGCAAATTTAGCTTATCTACCATGTATTGTGAAGCTATGTTCACGCAACTCCCATTATCAACAATTAAACCACAAGTCTTACCTTAGACATGGCATTTGGTGTAGAATATGAAGACAGGTTCACCTTACTGAGGTTGTCAATGTAGATGGACAAAAGACTGTCATCTTACTAAGTTCTGTCTCTTATACCATCCATGATCTCATGGTATTGCAGTTCTTGCCCTTTGTAACAGCTCTTTATAGTCCAAGTACTCGTGAAGATCAACCACGTCAGCAATCTCTTTGTTGAGGCCGTTGATGAATCTCTCCATGGTGGTCTCTTCATCTTCATACAAGTGAGCTTTGCTCATTGCCATCTCCATCTCTCGAGCATACTCCAATCCCTCCTTTAACCTCTGAAGATCTGAAGGGGTTTGAGGTTAGTCCAACGAGTCCTCAAGGGTAATCACCTATTCTACGTCGTTCTTTTATTTCAGATACCCACCAAGTCATAGCATAGTCAGAAAAGCAGGATACAGCCAACTTATATTTCTTTTCGTTTGAATAGTCATAACAATCAAACAAAAAGTCTACTTTTGTTCCCAGTTTAAGTATTCTTCAGGATCAGCTTTACCTTGGAATGTGGGCATATTTGGTTTGAGAAAGCCAATTTGCATGTCCCCTCCTCCTGGGTGGTGAATCCCCTCCCTTGGTTCTCGTCGAGGGTTATGCCTTGGAACTTTCTCTCTTCTTTAGATTTGTCGTGGACCACGCCTCCTATCAAAAGACAAATTGGTTAATTCATCATAATCTAAATCATAATCAGACTCTCCTTTGTCTTCTTGAGTATTGAAGTTTGGCGTGTGGTCTCTCGATTTGGAGTAGTTGAAGTAGATGCTTGTGGTTTGCCTCGAAGTTGTTGAATTTCAAGACTCATAGTGGCAAACTTCTCATCAAAGTCCTCCATCTTATTTAAGATCCTTGCCATTACACTTTGCATAGCAGTTTCTTGCATCTCCTTGTTCCTCTGTTGCACGTCCTTTTCCTGTGCCATAGTCACAAACAAAGACTAAAGAGAAGAGGTAAAAACAAAAAAAAAGGTTAGTGATAATCAATAAGAGAGGGTTTCACTCTTTGGGGAGTAATGCACTCAAGTCCTCACTTTGGGTTTTATCACTCTTAATGATCTCACCTTACTCTTTGAAAATCTCACTTCACTCAAAGATTCTCTTATGAAGCCTTGTAAAAACTATGAAAATAGCCAAAGGGTTCCAAAAGTTGATCCTCAAAGCAACCAATCGTATTGATTGGAAATAATGTCCAAAAGGATCTCGGATCAATATATTTTGAAAAATTATAGGCTTAACCTTTCGGATATGAGTCAAGGCAAAAATCCGAAAACAAAAGGACACAAAGAAAAGCACAAAAAGAACAATAAGATCACAAAATTTAGTAAAGAGACTTTACTAAATTAAAGAAGATAATTTCAAAAGAAAGAAAAGAAAGTAAATTTTTTTAATGAACAGCTTGCATGAAGTGAATGATCGGTGAACAGTATGATGAACAGAACCATTTTTTTTTTTTTTTCAGTCCGGTGAACAGTAGCGGTGAACAGTACAATGAACAGTAACAGAACCGGTTTTTTCAATGAACAGTACTGCGCGGTGAACAGTACACGATGAACAGTATAATCGATGAACAGTACGCGATGAATAGTATATGAGTATATGAATAGTATATGAACAGTGTGATGAACTTACAATTTGAGTTTGACCAAAATTCTATAGTTGGAAGCCGTGATGAAAGCCATTATGACACATTTGGATGTTGATCTGGCATCGTTTCAACCACTTGTTCCACCTGCATTCCCCGGGCATTTCCATGGAGGTGATGATGATGATGAATAGGTGCTTGCTGATTAAGGAATTTTGAGTTCGCCTATTTAATTTTTTCTGTGTTGTTATTTTAGTTTTGTTGTCCTTTATTATTCTTTTTGTTGTTATCAATTAAGTGCGAGTAGTTATGGTGCTTAATAATTAAATGGTTATTTGTATTCAAGTTATTAATGTTAGGTGATGTAATACATTCTATTCTATTAAGTGAATTAATTGTATTTAAGTATGAGTATTTATATGTTATATGTTATCAGTCTTTAAAATCTGATTTATAAAAGACTCTCGAATTGCTAAATAGCAACATTCAAAATTTTCATATTCTCAAGTTATATGAAGTATTATAGAAGGTTAATAAAAATTTAGATAACTTTTATTTGTTTTGGTGTTGTTTTCTCACTTCGTGTATATTGTTAATTTTTGTCTTTTGTGTTCACGAATTTTTGGTTGTATTGCTATCTTTTTCTTTGTTCTATATTTACTGAAATGTTGAGTATAGGCCCATATTTGGTATTAATATGGGGTTGGGGACTGATGATTTCTTGCAAATTCTTGAGAATATCTTGATGTGTTTTACGTGTCTTTCAGTTGACATTGGTATTATTTGCAATGCTATACATGTATTACAATTGATGCTTTGTTTCGAAGATAAGGGTAGATAGGCTGTAAAGGATGCTTTTATTAATGATCCCATTGTTTCATGAATTTATCAGTTTTCTTTCTTGAGTGAAATTATGTATGTGAGTTTTGTGAGTGAATTTATTAGTAGTGATTTACTCTTTTTGAGAGTTGAGTGCTTATCTGGCATAAATTTTCAACTTGTTTTAATTTGACACAATGTTTAGGGTATGTGGAGTTTTTACTTTTGCGAAATATGATTAAACTTTGATTTTTGAAATGATTTAGGTCTTTTTTTGATTGTTTGTACCTAAATTTCCTATCTTGATTATATATAGGAAAAAAAATGTAATTTTATTACTCAAAATTTGAGATGTCGTGGTCCATTTTGATACCTAAAGTTTCATGTGAAACACATTTTATGCTCAAAATTTTTAATTTCTACCAATTTAGGATAAATTTAAAAATTACATTAATTACAAATGGAAAAAGTCACGTGCTCTGTTAAATCTCAAGTACCAAATATAGAAAAATATAATTTTAGCTCTCGAACTTTAGATCATGGTCTATTTTGGTACCAAAAGATCCAAAAATACACTCAAACTTTCCAATTTTGGAAAAATTTGAAAATTTTATCAATTACAGATAGAAAAAGTCACGTGCAATACAGGTGACTGTTAAATCTAACCTTACTTATTAATACTTATCAGCCGATTTCAACCCATTTAACCATATTTTAGCCTTTTCTTCTAATTATTAACGCATAACTATTCAACATTCTTGTCTACATTATAACCAATTCTAACCCATTTAGCGACAGATTTAGAAACAGATTTTTTTAACGTTTTACCAACGGATTTATTGATGGAATCCATTCGTCGGTCTCTTAAAAATATCTTGTCGCTAAAATATGGCAATGATTTTACCAACAGAATTTTAACAAAAATTTTTCTGTCGGTAAATTAGTTGCTTAATTTGGTACTAAGACATTATGGATACCTTAGATTAGTGACATTCTTTTGCTAAACTTAGCAACCAAAAATTCTGTTGTTAAGAATAGCAGTTGTGACAGAAAAATCCTCCAGTGATTAATATTTTAAAATATTTTTCCGTCACTATTTTAAGAATATTATAAAATTAAAATTAAAATACCATTAAATTCTAAACCTACTAACAATAACCCAATCATAATACCATGAAGTATGCCTTTGAACTAATACATTAATCATTTAATATTGTTCAACATTTGCAACTAAATATGATAAAAATATTATTAAATGAGTTAAAATCGACTAGAAGGTGTTATATGCTAGATTAGATTTAAATTCGCCTGCATTGCACGTGATTTTTTCCATCTGTAATTGACAAAATTTTTAAAATTGTCTAAATTGGTAGAAATCATGCAGAGTTTGAGAATGAAATGCGTTCTGTTTGAAAATCTGAAGACCAAAATAAACCGTGACCAAAACTTTGAGGACTAAAATTACATTTTTTTTCATGATTGGAAAATGGCTTTGCATCATGATTTATTTTCCTTTGATGAAATTTTCAAATTTATCCTAAATTTGTTGAAATTGGAAAGTTTGAGGACTAAATATATTTTGCTTGAAATTTTGGGACAAAATAGATCACGATCCAAACTTTGAGGGCAAAAATTATATTTTTCCCATTATATCTATCCCCAGTTTCCCGTTTGAGCTTATTTAGACAATTTTCTTCATTTAGCCTTGTTATTTAGCCTATTCATTTTTTTAATATCCTCTTTTTTCACATATCACTATTAGACATTTGTGATATATTGCAGTTCTACAATGTTGGTAGAGATCAATTTGTTTATGAGAGGTTGTTTTACAAAGAAGGCGCGCTTATTATTGTGTAATAAGGGGCGAAGTCATGTTTATGACTTGGGTAAACATCTATATGTTTCAATAATCCCCTATGTGATACGTTGTTTTTTTGATAAATATGTAAAATATAGTTATCTTACCATCTACAACACTAATATTTTATTAAAATTTTACCCATTTTTAGCTAATGGGAGAATTGTAGTTCTGGTCCCTAAACTATGGTTAGTGCTCAAAACTAGATCCCAGTCTATACGAAATTGCAGTTTTGGTCCCCACACTATCAATTATGCATGAAAATAAGACAAATGACAGAAAAGTCCAAATACCTAACGATTTTGCTCATGTGCAGTGCACATGACCGTTAACTATAAAAAGGTTTTTGTCAAAATTCATGTAGTTGTGTGCGAAATTGGTCCTCAAACTTTATGAATTTTGCTAAACATGTCCCCATTCTGGGATGGTTTATCAGATTATAAATGACTTAAACAACTCCATTTAATCCATATATTAAATATCACTACATCAATATCTTAAGACAAATGCCTTATGGTTTGTTTTTTGAGTATTGTTAATGTCATCTAAAAAAATGTTAAAAATTGAAAAAGAGAAGGGAAATAAAAAGCAATTCAATGTCTATATAATATACTAGTATGGTGGATATCAATTTAGCAAAATAAGAGCTTCTTCCCAATAGAGAATTGGTACTCAAACATTGTTATCTTAATTCACAAATAACATTCACAACCAATATAGGTACTTTATATCAGAAAAAGGTAACTGCTACAACCTTTCAAAACACAGTGTATTATAGTTGCAAGATTACATGAAAATCAACATCAAAATTCTTTTACAACTAATTAAAATAATGTGAAATTTATCAATTTTTATCGTTAGAAATGGCATAAAACAAAGAAATTAGAACATATGGTAGCGGGAAGGTGTAAAAAATAAGAGAAATCCAAGAGCTGTAATGCTAGATAGCTTCTTTGAGAGATTTGCAAGAATCCCTACTATCAAGGCAAATGCTTGAAAAATGCCATGCTTACCACATAATCAATCTTGGCTGGCCGATTATGGTACAAATAAATGCCTACTTGTTCATTTTTTGGGTATTATTCATTTCTAAATTGTATTAAGATGTTGTTGTACTGTCTAATATACAGATTGAATGGCATTCGTTTAAGTGATTTATAATTTGGCAAACCATCTCAAAATAGGGACTTGTTTAACTAAAATCCATAAGATTGGAGACCAATTTCACACACAATTACATGAACTTTGTCAAAACCTTTTTAGAGTTAATGGCCATATGCACTGCAAATGACTATTTGGACTTTTCCATCATTTATCTTATTTTTGCTCATAATTTATAATTTGGGGACCAAAACTATAATTTCACATAGATTGGGGACCAGTTTTGAGCACTACCCCTAGTTTGAGGAGCAAACTGTAGTTCTCCTTAGCTAATTGTAGGGTGTTGCCCATTTTTTGTTCTAAGGGAATGTTTGTGTGTTTTTAGCATTTTGAGTGTCATTTTTATGCATTTTTTATTTTTTTTTTCTCTAGTAAGGTTTATTATTTGTTCATTACATTAAAGTTATGTTAATCTATTACTTTTGTAGGCCAATGTCCTAAGGTCATGTGAAAAAGTTGGCACATTAAATCATAGATTGGATGACGATTTCAGGGCAAATAGCAAAGTAGTGAAAGAGTAGAGTTCATACTGTGGTACCACTTTTTTAAGGCTTACTTTTGGTACCGTGGTCCGAATTTTCTAAGGGACATAATGGCCCAAATAAAGGGAAAGTGGCTAAAAACTTCTTATAAATATGAAATACTATAAATACACACTTAGACCAAATTCGCAATAGCTAGACAGTAGAAGAATTATTTAAAAGGAAAATTTAGCTAATTGTTCCTCTACTTTGTCTTCCATGCTTGCAAGTTTAGTTTCTACTTCGTAAGACTTACGTTTATGTTTAATCTACTTTGTTTTGCCCCTAATTTCATGCCTAGTTAGTTTAAATACCTTCAATAAGAGTCCATCTACCAAATCTTCTATCAAATACCTTCTTTACTGGTTTAGTTGTTTTCTAGTTTATTTTGTTTAGTTTAATTTCTCTCCCATGCTTTTATTTGCTTTGTTGTCTTTAAATATGTTTTAAATTGTTATGGGTTAGGGTTTTGTGATGCCAATTCTTAATAATAGAGATTAATATGTTGATTAGGCGACAAAATAGACAAATTGGGCAATACTAAGGGGCTTAATAGTAAATTGGGGGAGTTGATCACTCCACTAGTTAATTTGAGTTAATTGATGAGATATAGAAAATTGGGCCTCTATTATAGATTAGATTAGTATTGAATTAGGGTTAGAATTTAGTTTTGACGGACTAATTTACCTAATCTGTTGCTAGGATTCCATGTGGTGAGTAATCAAATTTGATTAACATAAGTATTAGGAGGGATCCATACTTTGGTAATCAATTGAAATAGTTACTTATCAAGGGACCAAGAATAGGTTACATTTGGTAATCAACCTCTAATTTGGTTTGTGAAATAATTTGATTAACCTAATTAACCAAAATTTGGGAAATCGATTGGAAGACTTACTCCTTAATCCACCTTTTTAAACATTCTAGTTGTTAACTTAGTTTTAAATCTAATTTCTTGTTAAATTAACTATTTAAATAGTATTTGAACTAAATAATTAGTAATTGACATCTAATCCTTATAGGAACGATCCCTATTTACTCTTTACTACTTCGTGACCTGTATACTTGCCGTACGTGTAAGTGTTTAGTAGTCGATTTATAGTGGTAAATTTAGAATTAACATGCAACAAGTTTTTTGGTGCTGTTTCCAGGGATGGGTTGTCATCATTTATATAATTTGGTTACAATACTAATTTGAAGCTTGTTTTATTGTATAGTTGTTTACCTATTTGGAAACCCAGAAATATTCTTCATCTTGGTGTAGTTGTGTCCCTTATCTTAAAAATCTAAAAATAATTTCACTTTGATATATAGCTATTTTTGTTTTGTTTTATTTGTTCTTTTTCGTGTTTGTGTTTTGTTAGTATCTTTCCTCATGAAAATGCAAATCATCAGTTGCTGGTAAGGATACATCATCTTTATAGAGATGGAGGCATGACCACTGAGCATGTTTCTTCTTGTTGTTAATTTCCTTACCCTTTAAACTATAATATGGGTTGGTACAACTATCTTAATCCTTACTATTGGAACTTTCAAGGTCAATTCAATCATTATCCACTTCAAGAGTAAGAAAAATTGATTGTAAGTGACAATCTAGTCAATGAATGCAAAATGTTACTCAAGAGATGGAGAAACTCGTAGTTGGGATTAGGAATGCTATGAGGAGAACCACTTCGGGTATCAACCACCATCAATTGAAGAATTAAAAGAGGCATGACTAGAGAAAATGATGAATACCTTAATGGAAAATCCAGCTAAATCCATGAAGAATATGGAAGCCTATTGTTTCAAAATCATGAGATATTTGGTAGGTGAAGTTCAAGTAACTCCAATGGCCTTCCCAAAACAAATTGAACATCAAGCATTACCAACCTATGAAGAATAGAAGAATGCTAGGTTGGAGTATGATAATGATGATCATCATAGAGTAAACACGTAGCCGTCTACAATGCATTCAAGCTTAATTTGATGTACTAGCACAAAAGTTGGTGGGTGAAATTCAAAATGCCCCCATGGACCACCCAAGCCCAATTTATTGGTACGGTGATGAAGTGGTGAGATCTAGGGATCTGCCTGACATCTTGTGAAGGGGCTACAATAACATGGATATCCTACAAAATAGAATTGAAGGACTTGAGAGAATTACCTTGTGGGATCACTCTGATGCTTAAGTCAAATTATGGATTCACGTATGGAGAATTTATGCATGTATTTTTGTAGCCAAAAGCATACCTGAAGGAATGAGTAATGTAAAGATATTTATAAATACATATCTTCTGACTAATAGAATTGTAGACCACTTATAATGCTTGATAGTCATGGATGTCTACTCCAGGGAGAGTCCTTATTCAGGTACCAATGATTATCATTATCGGTTAATTATAATGATCCTTTGAGAAAGATTATGTCTTCTGACCATGTCAATGTAGAATTTGAGCTGTGGTATATCAACAACCATTTTTCAGCTTGAGTTTGTGATTACCCCAATTTTTCCTGTATAGATTCCTCTACTATTTCAGGTATGTGGGCTCTTTGGGCTAATTTGGAGGCTATTTGTGGATTTCATCTTCTAGCCTTTAACAACTAGATTATCCTGAGCCATTTATTCAAGCTGAAAAATATTGTGTGCATCATTAATACACGTATTATCCAAGCAGTGCCTTTCTAGAGTAAGTTGTTAATAAGCAACCTGGACCTGGGATATTTTGTTCTTTTCAAATTTTGAAGCGCTTTGCTAGGTGTTTAGACAGTTGTATTTGCCTTTAGGTAACTGCCATTTCCTTTTATTAGAATCTCATCATTTTTCTTTTCTTTTCCTTCTCTCTTTTTATCTAACTTCCTTTTATTTCTTCTGTGAAATTTTCTCTCTTTTTATCTAACTTCCTTTTATTTCTTCTGTGAAATTTTCAAGCATCTGCCATTAGTGGTTGACTCAGGAGTTTGAGGTAAGACTTCCAGCTATTTTCCTTTCTTTCCTCTTAACCTAAGAGTTCTTTAGGCGATAAAAAATAGCTCAACTCCTTGCAGTGCTTCTTTCATTACATCCATTCTTTCCAAGGAGGAGGTGGACGAGAAAGGGAATAACTTTCATTTCTCCCATAACATGCATTTGTATTACCCCCTAGAATAGAACTGAGTCAAAATACCAACCGACTGATAGAACGATGGTATATCTGAGTTAGTTAAAGGCTGGCTCCTTTTTCTCCTTACACTATTTATAAGGGAGGTATTGAGCACGCTAGAACTTTTTTTGGGTCAAATCACCCCTGTACATATTATGTACTTAGTGCGTTTTGAAGCTTTGAGCACAATGGTTGATGCTAAATGTATTGTACGTCTATTTCTTCACTTTTTGCATTTTAGGAGGTTGCCTAGGAGGGTTCCTACTGGGTCTATTTCCACAATGGATTTGGGGTGCGTAGGGTTGTCTCTTATAGATGTCTTTGGGAAAATCACTTCCTGGAAAGGGAATTCTTTTTAGTTTCAGTGTTCGAGATTGGCCTTGGATTTAGGATCTAGATGACTGAGGGTCTTCCTCCTTATCCTGAGGGCAATAATCACAATTCTAAGGTGTTGACCAAGGTTGTTGGTACTGATCGCATCATTTTAGTAGGAGAGCACTTTAGAGAGGATGACTTAATTCAGTTCAGGCTAAGTCAAGCTGATCAACTGCTAACCATGCTAAAAGTAATTTTATTTTCTAGTCCTTCATAATTCCTTCGGCTTACGAAATATAGCTTATTTTCTTGGTTATGATTTTGCATGTACTCCTTTTAGAAGAATAAGGACTAGGAGTGGTCTAAGAATCCCTTCCATATTGAAGAAAGGTAAGGGTTTGAGTAAGGAGGAGTTGGCCCAAATGGAGCCTAAGAGGGGAAGGGTGAATTCGATTGCTTAAAAATTAATTGCAACTATTGAGCAATAAAAAAAACTCAAGTACAAATGGATGCAATACAATTAATGATCAAAGAAATAAATGCAAAATATGAATAAAAGAGAGACAAGTATTGAGATTTAGAAAATTCAAACCAAACTCCCAAGCTTCACAAGTTTGGAGTGCAGTTCCACTACTTTGTGCATCTTCAATGTAAGTGAGACAATAATATTTTGTACACCAAATAGGATCACTCTTCCTCACACTAATTATTTTAGTTGAGCCAAGAGTTTTACACACAACCTCACTTTTGCACAGTAATTATTTCTTCACTCTTTACAATTCAAGATCACTCACTTTTACACTTTGCTAATACAACACTATTGAAAGCCTATTTTCACTCAAATAGCTTTATTAGATGCTTGTATTCAATGTGGAAGTCATTCTTCATAAATTCAGATAGATTGGTATTTATAGATGCAGTAAAAGAGATTCTAACCACCTCCCAATGGCTAAGTAATAAATGTTGAGAAACTAGCCATTATATGTTTTGATTTCCGAAGCCTTTTGTTTAATGCATCCGATCATCAACAACACAGAGGTTGAAATTTTCATTCAGATGGCCGAGGTTGCGTCCGTTCATTCGTCCGATGCTGATGGTTATAGAGTTAGGTTCTCAAACAGTGAAGTGAGTCTGGGAGGTTTAATGCTAACTAAATGTTGATCTGTCTTCGGACGGTCGGGTATGTTCGATAAAATTTCCTTCAGACGATGTTGAGCGTCCATTGTCAACTCCTAAGAATCTTTACTTTCTGCCTAACCGTTCAAATGATGTATTGCATCCAAGATATTCTTGTTCGGACGAATTCCTCTGTCCAAGAAACTTGGTCTCTTTCAGACTCTCTATTGCTTCCAAAGTTACTCCTTTTTGGACGATATACACCGTCTGAAAATCCTATTATGTCAGGTACTGCAAAATTCCTGCACAAGTCATTTTCAAACTGTTAGATTATAATTTTCATCATCAAAATCAAGATAATAGGTCAAGAATCTCCCCCTTTTTGATGATGACAAATCAACAAGGGAAACCAGTCATAGCTCAAATTATGAGCTGTCTCACAAACTTATCCAGACAATCATATTTCTCCCCCTTTTGGTATCACCAAAACGAAACAAGTGAAAAGCTCCCCCTGAGATGTTGCTCCCCATTACTCAAACCATCGAGAAACAATTGCAAGCGAGAAATGATGAAAAGCAGGTAAAAATACGAATATCATAGAAATATTAACAAGTTCATCAATTGCAAGCAAGAAATTCCATCAACAGGCAAGTTCAACCAACCAAGTTCAAACTTAAACATGCTTAACAAAATCTAAGAGTTAGAATCTAAAATCATTCTTCTTCTTTGATCACTCCTCTTGTTTTCACTTTTTAGCAGGTAAATCATCATTCGTAGCTTCATTGTTGTGCTCGGTAGCCTCTTAGGTATCACGGTGCTGCATGATGTAATTGAACATGTCATCAACGTCTTCATATCATCAGCATCGACGTTTGGAGCAGTAATATCCTCAAGATTTAATGCACTAGCTGGACATCTTTATGGGCTTCTTGCCCAGGATTGGAGTGTTTGACATCTTCATTTTCTTCATCGTCGCTGTCAGAGGAGGACTCAAGAGTGTATTGCAACTGAATGTTTGCAAATTGTACTTGAGCAGAGGCAGATATGCCCAAGCTTAATGCTTCCTGGAGGATAGTCTGCTCAGTTTCCAACATCTTTAATTTTTGAAGGTTTTGGCGCTAAAATTTAGTCATTTGATTGCCCGGATTGGTGACAAGGGTTCATAATTGTGAAAGAGAGAGTTCAGCAGAGGATATTTGTGAAGAATGGTTTAGTGGAGGTATGGATGAAGAGGTTTGATAAGAAATAGGACGAGAAAGTGCTTGTCCTTAGCTCGAGGTATGATCCTCTGATTTTTCAATTTCATATTCAACTTTAATGAACCATTTTTTATTGAAAAAACATAATCCTTTTCGTTCAATATAAGTTTTATTAAAATATGGGGGATATTGTTTTTTGCCAATAAAAGGAATGTCAAAATAATCAAAAAACTTTTGTTAAAAACTTTCCAAATGGGATGTTCCTCCTAGTATCAGTTAAGAAGAATTCCCATAAGGAGCAAAATAAATATCCAAAGTCAAGTTTAATTCTTTTAAAAACACAATAAAACAAATACAACTACATTTTTCCTAGCTCAGTACGATGTCCATCCGTAGGTAATAGAAAGTGCGTAACCAACATGTACAAAATATTGAGCTCGGGATTTAGTAAAGAGGTTTTGGCTTCCGAGGACTGTTTGAAATCAACATGAAACATTTATTCGACTTCCTCGATATCAAATCGAGTGTCAATAGCAGGCCATTTATCCAGGGAAAAGAAGTACAAAATTTCACCAGCATGAGTAACAACACATTCAAAAATCGAGTTAATAATACTGGAATTAAATTCTAGGATAATGTGATTCACACGAGAAACCAAGGTTCGAGCAGTTGAACCTTTACGAAGATGCATAGTAAATTATAAAACATGTCATGATATACAGGTATAATGTCTTATCAATATGAATTAAATTCCCCCATTTTTGCTTTTCAAAACATTCCTTAACAAGAGATAAATTTAATTCATCAAGCATGCCTTGGGAAACAGGACATTGCACAATAATGGATTTACTAAGTAAAGATGTATACCTTTCAGATGCCTTAGTATCAATGAATTTGGGTAAAGTGGGAATGGGATTGGGTGGAGGATTTGTTGAAGTTTGTCCTTGTGCTAGAGCTTTCCCTTTTGATTTCTTTCCTTTGGTGCCTATTGAAGATCCCCCACGTGATCGAACCATCTCGAATTAGAGGTTAGGATTAGAGAGTTTAAAAATGGAAGAGAATAGATTTTAAGAAATTATAAGGAAGGAAGCGTTAATAAGGTAGAAATTGGTTTAAAGAAGATTGTTGAAGAGATGGGAAGAGGATTTGTTGGATAAATTTTGGAAAGAATGAGACAAATTGAGGGAATTGAGAGGTTTCTCCTATTATCGCCAGAGCTAGGGTTCGATGGAGAAAAAGCGATGTCCAAAAAAAGGAAAGTGAAAGGTTTTAACAGTGTAAAGAAGTCGTTCGGACGTCTAAACGATTGGTATTTGTCCAAACGCAAGCCCAATCTCAGAAGAACGAATGGCCAAAATAGTTGCCCAGGTGTTTGAAAGGCTATCGGATGGTTGTGACCATCTGGTAGATTTTTCAGAGAGTTAGGTGGTATGGATGGACAGTTCGAATGAAATAGAACGTCCGATACGAAAAGTTCAAAAGCCAAAGAGTTCAGACAGATATGCTCGTCCGAGAACACAGAGAGTTTAGGACGCACATTTGTGTCCGAAAAGACACAACTCACATAATTTTAAAATCAATAACACCCAAACAAGTTTTGAGATATTCAAAAAGAACCAAAGGTAAAGCTTTAGTAAAAATGTCAGCCAATTGATCTTTAGTGCAAACAAATTCAACACAAATTTCCTTTTTGCAAACATTATGAAATGATGCTTGACATCAATATGTTTTGTTCTAGAATGCAGACTAATTGGATTAATTGCAGTAGTATTACCGTATTTTATGGGCACAGAATCAAAAATAACACCAAAATCTTTTAAAGTATGTTTCATCCAAAGAACTTGAGCACAACAATTACCCGTAGCAATATACTCGGCTTCCGCCGTAGACAAAGAAATAGAACTTTATTTCTTGCCAAACTAAAACACCAAACAATTATCCAAAAAGTAACACATACCACTAGTACTTTTCTGTCAATCTTACAACCGGCAAAGTTGGCATCCGAGTAACTAATCAAATCAAAACTAGCGGATTTAGGATACCATAAGCCATAATTCAATGTCCCTTTCAAGTATCTAAAAATTCTTTTGACAACAATTGAGTGTGATTCCTTAGGACAAGATTGAAATCTAGCACAAAGACAAACGGGTAAACATAATATTCAGTCTACTAGCCGTTAAATAAAGTAAGCTTTCGATCATACCTCTATTGTGTTTTTCATCAACACTAGTACCTTCGTTATCTTTGTCATCAGCATTACAGCTTGGTTGAGATGTACATTGGTGTCCCAACTTGTTTGTAATCCTTTATTCTGAAGCGCTTGAATAACTCCTTTGTGTACTTGATTTGTGTGGTGAAGGTTCCCTTCTTTGTTTGGTGAATTTGAAGTCCAAGGAAGAATTGTAATTCTCCCATGGTACTCATTTCAAATTCCTTGCACAAATTTTCATTAGTTGCTCCAAAAATGATATCATCAACATAAATTTGAACAACCAACAAATCACTGTGACTAATTTTGGTGAAAAGAGTAGTATCAACAACACCCTTTTAAAATCATTTTCAATTAAAAACCACTTAATCCTTCATACCAAGCACTAGAGCTTGTTACAAGCCATACAAAGCTTTTGATAGTTTAAAAACATGACTTGGAAAATCTTTATTTTCAAAACCCGGGGGTTGTTCAACAAAATCTTTTTGATCAGTAAAACCATTTAAAAAAGAACTTTTCACATTCATTTGAAATAAATTGAAATTTTTGAAGCATGCTAGAAGAGACACCTTATGCAAGAAACATATGAATGGATTCTAAGGTAGCAACGGGCGCGAAGGTCTCATCAAAGTCAATCCCTTCTTCTTGAGCATAATCTTTTGCAACTAGTCTAGCTTTATTTCTAACTATTTTTCCTTTATCATTTAGTTTATTTCTAAAAACCCTTTTTGTTCCTATTACTGGATGATTTGAGGGTCTCTCAACTAAAGTCCACACATTGTTCTCATCGAATTGACTAAGTTCTTCCTCCATGGCAAGAATCCCAGATTCATCTTTTAAAACACCATCCACACGTTGAGGTTCAATATAAGAAAGTAAAGCACAATTATTATTCAAAAATTTATGAGAACGAGTTTTTGCCCCATTAGATGATCACCTATGATTAATTCTTGAGGATGACTTGAGACAAATCTCCAAGCTTTTGGAAGATCTTTTGTAGAATCTTCTTTCCTTTCTCCTTCTTCATCCAAATGATGAGTATTGTCCTCAATGCTTTCCTTTGTCTCTTGAGGATGTTCCTCTTGAATAGCAAGCTTCTCAAGTTTCTTTTCCACACCTACATCTTCATCTTCACAAACATCTCTTGAAATAACATCATTCGTTTCATCAAGTGTAACATGCACAACTTCTTCAATCACAAGAGTTCTTCTATTGTATACTCAGTATGCTTTCTTGTTATTAGAATAACTTAAGAAAATCCCTTCATCCAATTTCTTATCAAATTTTCCAAGATGCTCTTTAATTTTCAAAATAAAACATTTACAACAAAAAACTTTGAAATAGCTCACAACGGGTTTTTTACAAAACAAGAGTTCATAAGAAGTGTTGATCAAAATAGGTCTTCAAAGAACTCGATTCATAACATAACAAGCCGTGTTAACGGCTTTGGTCCAAAAATATTTTGGTAAATCACACTCATTTGTCATGGTTCTAGCGTCCTCTTGAAGTGTTCTATTTTTTCTTTCAGCAACACCATTTTGTTGAGACACTCTAACAACCGAAAACTGATGCAAAATACCATTTTGATCAAAAATTTTGAAAAAAATTTGTTGAATTTGAATTCGGACCCGTTATCACTTCTCAAACAACCAATTTACAAATTCAACAAATTTTGTACTTTGGAAAATAATTTTATGAAATTTTCAAAGGTTTCATTTTTGTGAACAAGAAATAGTACCCAAGTGTACCTAGAATAATCATCAACAATTACAAAAGCATACTTGCTACCACCAGGACTGGCATGTTGAGTTGGACCAAACAAATCCAAATGCAATAATTCTAAAGGTTTAGAAGTGGACACACAATTCTTTGGTTTAAAAGAAACTTTAGCTTGTTTACCAAATTGGCATGCATCACAAATTTTGTTCTTCTCAAACTTTAATCTTGGTAAACCTGTGAAACCCAGTATTTTAATAGCCTTGTTCTTTGATTTTAACTGGTTTAAAATGTTTTTCATATTATTTTTAGTCATAAAGTACTGTATAAGAGACAGCTTCAAAAAGATTCGGCAAATTTAACCGCAATGTAATAGAGACATCAAACTAGATGTGTGTAAGAGACAGCCGCAAGTCTTTGGACTAAGTGTAATTTGCATTGTGGTGTGTAAAGTGTCTCTTTACATGGCTGATGTGTATAGACAGTTATTTAGTAGCAAATTATACACATCTAGATGTGTATAAGAGACAGGAGCAACTATTTGGTCAATGGGGTACTATTTGGGTCAACTTTGGAATTTCTTTTGAGTCTTCTTCTTGTATTGCATCTTCCTCATTTTCTCCAGCTGCTGGCCACAAACAAGCTTAAGAGTCCAATGACCACACATCGGTATTGAAAAGAAACCTGAAGGGATTAGTGTAAGTCTCTTAAACACAATAGCATTTTTGGCTTATGGGCTTTATGATTCAAGCTTTAATTTCAAGTTTTCTATGCATCTTTATGGCTGAGAAAACCCTCTTTGCAGCCTTATAAGTTATGATTTATGTATGTTATGGGTTGTTTTTAGTGTTTTGGAGGTTGGGAAGTGATTGGGGTTGATTTTTAAGCCTATAACCAACTTTCCATGGTTAGATTACAAATTTTAAGATTATGAGTTAGGGTTTTGTCTTCCATATGTGACCTAGAGTGTTATGCTATGAATGCTTATGTCTATGCTCATAATGATGTTTTAAGAGTGTTTTAAGGTTAGTTTGGATAGGAATTGAGACTTGAAACCAAGTGGAATTGATTTCCCTTCATTTTGTAAGTAAGCGGAAGTTTGGCACAACTAGGATAATTTGGATAATTGGTTATGTTTGAAGGGTCTTTAATGATCTTTTGATGGTTTTAAGTGTTTCCTTGGTAGTGGGTTGGATAGGAAGCATGTTTGAATCATGCGTGTGGCTAATCGATAAAAATTTCAGTTTGGTAGTAAAGAGGAATTCCAACCATAGGTTGTCGCTCTAATGTTGTAATAGAGTTAATTGTAGTGGTTATGGGGTATGGATTGTTGTGGAATGCTATTGATATAGTCCCGGCTATTGATTATGCTCAAGAAGATCTTTATGGATTTTAAGAGAAAGGATTACATGTTGTTTTGAGTTGGGTTGTAACCATGTTGAAAAACTCTACCTTGGAAATGGATTTTGTTGGTTGGTTGAATATGTTGTTTTGAGTTGGGTTGTAATCAAGGTCCCTTGAATACCTTGGAATTGGATTTTATTGGCAGGGAGGATAGCCTAATTATAGCCTAGGGAGAGGCGAAGTTTTTCGGTTTTTCTGGAAAACTGAGCTTATTATCTCCTAATCTAGTTGTAATACGAATTTGAGGGGTTAACTAAGTGTTTTGACTGGGGTTTTAGCTTGTCGAAGTTGGTCAGAAATTGTGGAAAGGTCATTTTTGACCAAAGAGCTGTTGGTGTCGTTTCTATCGTTTTGCGTCGTTTCGCTTCCCTAGTCATTCTTTAACTTCTGCCAATAAAATCCAATTCCAAGGTATTCAAGGGACCTTGATTACAACCCAACTCAAAACAATGAGGCTCTCAAGCTCCATTGTAGCAACTTGAGAAGCTATCTCAAGGGTACACATAAGGTTAGACCTGTACGTACTTGATACACTTTCTAATACAATGTCTAATGTGTCGATCCAAGACAGAAAAAATGTGTATGATGTTTGGAACTGCACTTTTACCAAGTTTTAGAATTATTACATATGAAATCGGGACCAAGCTATTTTATGTTAATCAAATGATATGTTTGCAAACTCTTTTGATATGAAAGCATTTTATGACTGTTTTGGCTCATAGGTGACCGAGGTATATAATTTTGGATGTGTTTAGAAATGTGTGAATTGTGGAGAACCGATTCTATAGTCATCCATGGGACGCCGTGGTGACTTCTGTGAATGTTATGAACTCTCTGATACGGGGTCTTGTGATGGGATAACTTGACCTCCCGGTCAGACTAGTAGGTGTAGTAGATTACTAGATCTGACTAGTACTGTAGGTCATACCTTCGAGCCTAAAAGATACTCTTGTTATTTTATTATATTCTGGATTGAAACTGTACTTGGATTTGTTCGTTATGCTTTAGCATACTATGTTTTAGAGAAATGATTGGATCTTTTTGGCTACGCTATGCTTTAGCGTACTATGTTTTGAAATGATTGGATCTTTTTGGCTACGCTATGCTTTAGCATACTATGTTTTGAAATGATTGGATCTTTTTTACTATGTTTTGGACATGCCTGACGTTTAAATGGCATGAGACATTTTAGAAACTACTTATGATTATGGTTTATTGACGTTTAAATGGCATGAGACATTTTAGAAACTGCTTCATGACTATGGTTTTTCGCAAATGTTATTATCTTTATGTTTTCTTTTTATCGAAACGCTTGGCCCCATTTGAAGAGCTTTTATGATATCCACTGAGCTAGTTATGCTCACCCCACATGATAGATGTGTATAAGAGACAGGAGTTGGATTTTACTCTCTCACAAGTTAGCGACTTTTAGATTTTCTCCATAGCCAAAAAGATCCAATCATTTCAAAACATAGTACGCTAAAGCATAGCGTAGCCAAAAAGATCCAATCATTTCATAAACATAGTATATGATAAACTTTGTTTTTGTTGTAGCATCTTTTGTACTAAGAAGAAATTTTGTAATTCGTATTTTTGTGTAAAATGAAATATTCGGTTTTATAGTTAAGTAATGGTTTGATGGTTCTATTACATTGCGGTTAAATTTGTTGCTCTGTTCGTTTGTGCCTTGCGCTTTGGGCCGGCGTCCCATTAGCGCGGCGTGTTACGGTCCCGTTTTTGGGGCGTGACAAAACCTCTTACCAATTCTTTCTTAGCAAGATTATCAATCAAATCCATGTTGAAATCACAAAGCCTTCTATACCAAAGTTAAGGATCATCTTTAGAAGCGATTAAACACTTTATATTATATTATCAATATTATCAAGATAAACCACATAAACATCATTATGCCTTCTACCTTTGAACAAAACAACAAAGTTCTTATCAAGAATTACACATTCATGCTTAGTAAAGAACACATACAAATTTCTATCACATTGTTGACTCGCACTTAAAAGATTATAATTCAAATTTTTTCAACTAAAAGCACATTTTTAATAAAAGTCTCACCATTTTTACCTACATCACCAAAGTCAATTAATTTTGCTTTCATTTTACCTCCAAAGGTCACCTTTCCACTATTTTTGGACTTGAGATTGGTGAAACGAGATGCATCACCGGTCATGTGTCTTGAACACCCACTATCAATGAACCACTTACATTTTTGGTGGTGTTCTCTACCTACACAAAGAATTAAGAGATAACTTTTAGTACTCACATTTTCTTGGATCCATAGGAGTTAGCATATTGATTCAATATCCACATAGATTCCATTCACAATTTTTCATTTCTTTTAACATAACACTTACTTTTCACATGCCCATGGTGTTGACAATAATTACAAATAATATTTTTATTTCTATATAAAGAAGAGTTTGATTTTACAAAAGGTAAACCATTCTTTCTAAAAGTGACAAAGTTCTTGTTGATTAACATATTTCTATTCCTTTTTATATCAACAACTTTTTCCTTTTCTCCTATGCAAGAATACATCAAGATCATCAAATATTTTTTTACCATAAGACTTGTTCTTTCTTAATCTTTGTTTTCACATGAATTCTTTTTTTGAAATCATCATTTTCTTGTGATAATCTAATATTTTCATTCACAAGTTTGGAGTTAGCATTCAACAAGGCATTATTATTTTTTTAACTAACTCGTTATTTCTAGAATATGATTCCTTTAATCTATCATGCAATTTTATAATAAAATCTTCAAGATCATCACTATCATCATTTGAATCATTTGAATCATGAGTAGTTGTTACTTCGTCATCACCAATAGCCATAAAGGCCATGTGTGCCGACTCTATCTCTTCTTCAACTTCTCCTTCGGAATTGCAATCTCCCATGTGATTTGAAAATTGTTGAAGTGACTTCCTTTCTTCTTTTTTCTTCTTGGAAGGACACTCATTTGCAAAGTGCCCGGGTTGACCACATTCAAAACATTTTTCATTTTGCTTCTTTTTTTCTAGTTTGATCTTAGAGCACCTTCCCTTTGAAGTTATTGGAGTTGATTGCTCCCCCTTTCCTCATTCTCTTTTTGTTGATGTAATGTTTGAGAAATCCTTTGATGATGAGTGCAAGATCACCTTCATCAAGATCTTCATCTTCTAAATTGATGGAGCCACTTTCATCTTCTTCTTGGGAAGTCTTCAAGCCAATGCTTCTTTTTGGACTTGCTTCATCATCATCCACAACTTTAGCCTTGAGTTTCAATTCATAAGATGTAAGAGAGTTAATCAAAGATTCAATGGGCATGGAATTTAAATTCTCTGCCTCCTCTATAGCAATAGATTTGGTTTCCCAATCTTCGGATAGAGCATTCAAGATCTTTCTATTCTTTTCACCCAAAAAATGTTTCTTACCCAAAGCCTCAAGACCCTTAATGATATCATTGAATCTACAATACATCTTATCAATATCCTCATGAGGTTGCATCTTGAAGGACTCATACTTGGCAACAAGCAAAGATTTCTTTTGTTCTCTCACATTTATCACACTATGTTCATAAATCCCTTTCAAATTATCCCAAATCTCTTTATTCAAAACACAACCTTTAACACAACTAGACTCATTAGCATCCAAGGAATTATACAAAACATTCATAGCTTTAGCATTCAAAGTCAAATTGCTTTATCTTGTGGGGTAAGTTCATCCTTTATTTTTTCTCTTCTTCTATTGGTGTAATCATCAATAATAGTGGCTTCAAAAGGACTTTCATTGACAATATACCACAAATCAATATCAATAGATTGCAAAAAGATTTTCATTCTTCTTTTCAACTAACAAAATTCACCCCATTAAACATAGGTGGTTTAGTGACAGATTGGCCTTCATGAAATAAAGCATTATTGGTTGCCATAGTGACATTTACTCTAATGCAATTTAAGCAAAAAGAAAGAGACCAATACTCTAATACCAATTGTTGGCCCAAAGGGAACCTAAGACGGGGGGTGAATTAGGTTGCTTAAAAACTAATTGCAACTATTGAGCAATAAAAAGATGTCTAAGAATCAAGTAAAATGGACGCAATACAATTAATGATCAAAGCAATAAATGCATAAGTATGAATAAAAGAGAGACAAGTATAGAGATTTAGAAAATTCAAACCAAGCTCCCAAGCTTCACAAGCTTAGGGTGCAATTCCACTACTTTGTTTCTCTTCAATGTAAGTGAGACAATAATCTTTTGTACACCAGGTAGGATCACTCTTGCTCATACTAATTACTTTAGTTGAGTCAAGAGTTTTACACACAACCTCACTTTTGTACACTAATTATTTTTCCATTCTTCACAATTAAAAATTACTCACTTTATACTATGCTAATACAACATTTTCGAAAGCCTATTTTCACTCAATTAGCTTTAGTAGATGCTTGTATTCAATGTGGAAATTATTTTTCATAAATTCATAATGGTTGGTATTTATAGATGCAGCAAAAGAGCTTCCAACCACCTCCCAATGGCTAAGTAATAAATGTTGAAGAAACTAGCCGTTATATGTTTCGGACGTCCAGAGAAAACAACCTTTTTAAATGTGTCCGATAAAGCATCCGATCAGCAGCAACACAGAAGTTAAAATTTCATTTGGACGGCCGAGATTGCGTCCGTTCATTCGTTCGATGCTAATAGATTGTTGAGTTAGGTCTCGAACAATGAAATGCGTCCGGAATGTTTTAATGCTTTACAAATATTGATCTGCCTTCGGACGGTCAGGTGTGTCCGATAAAATTTCTTTCAGATAATGTTGAGTGTCCGTTGTCAGCTCCTTAAAATCATTGCTCTCTTCCTAACCATTCGGACGATGTATTGCATCCAAGATATTCTTGTTCAGACGAATTCCTCTATCCGAGAAACTTGGTCCCATTCAGACTCTCTATTGTGTCTAAAGCTACTCATTTTTGGATGATATACAGAGTCCGGAAACCCTGTTATGTCAAGTACTGCAAAATTCCTAGACAACTCATTTTCAAACTATTGGATTGTATTTGTCATCATCAAACCCAAGATTATAGGTCAATAGGAGGAACCCGTCATCCTAAACGAATTTGACCCTTCCATTCATTCTCAAACTATAATAACTGATGCTATTCCTTTGCAAATAATAACCCCTGGTTCCAAAATTCCTGCATCTGGAGGACATGCTATAAGGCCAGCTATTAAAAAACAAAAGACCTCCGCTGCTTCCTTCCACTCGGCCAGCCTACCATACTTCATTTTTATGCCATCCGCTCCTTCACCTAGCCATGGAAACTCCTCACGACTGATTGGTGGGAACCGCGTTAGGGAGCAAATGTCCTAGTTCAAAATTATAGGCATGCTTCCATGGCTGGGCATTCCTCAATTTCTATGGTATGAACAACATGTTAGCTGTATTCATGATTATGTCGAGTATGTGTTCAAAAAAACAAATTTTCCCTAACTGGGACTTCAATTTCAATGACAGTGCTTGTTTTGGTCCTCTTGCATAGCAACTTTTACGGGTTCATCCTTCATCTGTATAGAGCCTTAGCTGGATCCTTGCCTAGCCTCAGTTGTTTGGTAGACCAATTCATCTTTGCTCAAGAAAAAGGTAGATCTTGATTACCCTTTGCGAGAAAGATGGCGATCTGAGCTTTGGTGTATGCTGAGGGCAAGAAAGAGTTTGACCTGGCAACCAGCTAGCTAATGGCTATGAGGGACAAGCTAAAAGAGTTCAAGGGCACTTGTCCTTCAAGGAGGAAAAACTCAAGGCTACTTAGGACCATGCTCTAAGGAATGAGTTGGCCTTGAAGGAAGCAATTAGGCAGTCAATGATTCTAGAGGTCAAACCCTTCCATCTTTCTAAATTACAATTTTGAAGCTAAACAGAGGATGATGGATCTCATCACTTCTTTTGGCATCCCTTATGAAGAGTACACCATTGAGGGTTTACCAAGCACTGGTCCCAAGGATGGGACTTCTTGAGCTATACTCAATGATCACCTTGGTACCTCCACTGCTGCCAGTAGTTTGGCTGACCATTCCATATGATATTTCCAAACTTTATTTTAATGATGACATAAGCATGCTAAACTCTGAAAACAAGCTATGCAGGTCTGTTACTTTTTCTGCTAGAAACAGGGTGTTTGGAAACAGTACATCGTTCGAACTATGTTAGGTTTCTCGGACGCATTTCACCACCAAACTAACAGGCAGAAAGCAAGTTTCTTAATGCTTCTCTACGGACGCATACCACTATCTGAATGAAGTTTCTTTCGGATGAACACGACCGTATAAGAAACTCTGTTCGGACGATGGAACGGACGCATGCACAGCCGTCCAAACGATATCCTTCACCAACTACACGGAGATCGGACGCTGTGTCGGACGCATCATACTTATCTCGGACGTCCGAAACCTCAACGGTTAGTTTTTGTGCATTTATTAATTAGCCGTTAGGAAGTAGTTACAACCATCATTTGTTGCTCCTATAAATACCTGCTCTATTATTCCGTAAAAATCATATAATACATAATATACAAGCCTTATAAAAGAGCAATTTGAGTGCAAATTGGCTATAGTGCTGTATTGTATTAGTCTATACTAATAGAGTGGGCCTTAGAGTGCAGTTCATTTTTGAGTGGAGTGATAATCTTGTTCAAAAGTGAGATTGTGAGTAAAATTCTTGGCTCAACTAAATGAGTTTTAGTGTGAGTAAGAATTTCTCTACTTTGTAAAGATTATTGGCTCACCAAGTGTGTGAAGCATTCTAGTGGATTAATAATTCAAGCTTGTTAGCTTGGGAGTATTGGTTGTTTAATTTCCTCTCTTTCTTTCTTTACAGTTTCATCGATTCTATCTTCATTATATTAATTGTTTGTTGAAAATTTTCATTGAGTTTAATCTTTCTAAAAGTATTTTTAGAAACCTAATTCACCCTCTCCCTCTTAGGTTGCTTTGGGACCAACAAATATATTCTAATTAGTTATGGGTTAGGGTTGTGTGAAACCAATTTCTAATGGGTAAAAGTTAATGGGTTGATTTAGTGGGAAAATAGACTAATTAGAAAATATTATTGGGCATAAAGGTTGATTAGGAAAATTAGTTACTTCATTAATTAATTAGGCTAATTGAGGAGATATGAAAATTGAACTCCATCATAGACCTAGATTAGTATTGGACTGAGGTTAGAATTGGATCTTGGTGCACTAATTCATCTTGTGGTTGCAAGAATTTCATGAGGTTAATAATCAAGTTTGGTCAATCTAAGTAGTTGGAGGATTCGACACTTAGGTTAATTAGATTAATAGACTTAATTTTTAAGGGATTGGAATTAGGTACATTTGTGAATCAACAACTAATTTGGTTTGTGGAATTACTTGATTGGCTTAATCAACCAAACTTGGAAATTGCCTAGCATAACCTCTAGTCCTTCTTTTTCACCCATTTCTAGTTGTTAGCTTAGTTTTACTTAAATTTCCTTTTTTAATCAATCCTTCAAACAACATTTCAACCAAATAATCGATAATTTCCAACTATTCCTTGTGCAAACAATCCGTACATCTATTAATTACTATTTGATACTATATTCTTGCAGGTTGTCGTCTAGTTAATATTTTTGATAGATTTAGGTGTACTTTTATAAATTGTTTCTAAGACTAATATAAGGTTGCGTCATTCCAACCATTGTGCTTGTCCTTGCCTAGCATTAATGCTTTCGGGCATAATTCCAGCTTCAATAGAAACTGTTGACATTTTGATTTGCAAACTTGTTTACTAAAATGTGTTCTTTTTTATCATTGTCAATTACTTGTTTAATTTCTGGGATGGGGCATAATTAATTCTCACTGGACATAAATTTGTGTTCTTTCAAAATTTTCTTTGTTATTTTGGGTTCAGTGATCAAATTTCACCTTTTTTAGTTATGTATTCTTGGAGAAGGATTTCCTTCATTTGCTTTTGGAATTTGTATTAGGTCGACTTACGCCCCTACTAAATTAAAGTTATTTAGCTACATTACCGCAATAAAAAACTTCATTTTTGTCTCTTTTACGAAGGAAAATATAACAGTTTTTGCTTGGTTAGTGTGAAGACTCAAATCGATCCACTATTTGATATTAACTTAAGGCTCAATAATAGGTTAGTAGTTTCTAAACTCGCCAGTTATGAAGTTGTATCAATAAGCAATTAAGCACTAGAAAAGGGACTAACTATTAAATATTAAAGGTTAAAAAGTACTATATATAATTAGGGTTAATAACTATACAACATATCATATTTGGAAAAAAAAAATTAGTTGCCATCAAGAGACGAGACAGAAAGAAGAAGGAAAGGAGCTCGATCTCGGCGATACAAGGCAGAGGTAATCTTAAGTCCGTTTTGTTTCGTTGGTAATATTTTTTGCAAGAAAAGCATTGTTGGACTAAAAACTTGATATGTAAAAAATTAAAAAGAAAATATAATAATAAAAGCAAGGCTGCATTACAGCAAGCATGCTTTCGTAATTGGTATTGCGATTTGGCTTGCGGCCAAATCATGCTATTGGCCTCCAAAAAAAAAACAATCATTAGGGACTGGAAAGTAATCCCATGAAGGATGCCATGTGAATTGATAGCACAGTTGCTTTAGCTCCGAGGAGTGCATGAAATGTGCAAGTCAATTTGTTATAAGTTTGTGCATGGGTGATTTGTGTGGTATTGTGACTTCGAGAGATAAATAGGATAGTGATGATGGAATGATTATTCAATAATTAAACAATTAAAATTATTGATTGGAAAGGTTGACTATGTCATTGGTAAATAAAATAAAACATAAGAACTACTTAGGTTCTATCAACAAGTTGTAAAATTAGATGAAATAATTAAATTGGTAATGATATCGTCTTCTTTAGTTTCGGAATTAAGTAGTCAATCGGCTTTTGAAATAATTAGGTTTTACATTTAGTTTTGTTTGAGTTTTAATTAAAGGACTGATTATTTATAATTTTAAGAATTAGTTTAAGTTAAGAATTGAATGTATTTTATTATCTATTATTAACCAGGGATATCAAGGTAAGGGGTTCTAATTCTCTTTTATATTTTTGAAAATTCTTCGTAAAACTCTTGTTTGAAAATTATATTTACATATTATATCCTGGACCGAGTATGGTTTAATTAAAACTATTGTAAATGGCAATTTGACATGATAAATTATTTGTGTGATGCATGCTTGATATTTTTTATTATTGTATTGTGTTGGTTCTTGGTTATCTTTGATGGAATTGGTAGGAGCTAGTTCCCAATACTCTATATAAGTCTTTGTTATGGCCTTTTTTCCAATGGGTTATAATAGTTGGATTTTGTTATGGCCCTTTTCCTAGCGGGTTATAGTAGTTAGGAATGGATATCCAACTTGCCAATAAAACTATAGAGAACCCATGAGCCTAATATTGATTATTTTATAGTGATTGTATTTTTGTCACGAATATTTAGTTTTGTATTGTCATTATTTAAATTATTGATAATGTCACTTATCTATATATGTATTCGTACCTTACTACCTTATAACATATGCTTACATATATGTATGCATGTTACGATGTGTTTGAGACAAATTTTAAAAGTATAGATATTATATAACATACTCGTTCAAGTGGATATTTGTTGGTAAGAGAATACGAACTTCTTACTGAACAATGTGTATGCTCACCCCATTATATAATATTTTTGCAGGTATTCATAATTTTACCTTAAGGCAAGTGATCGGATATTAGAGATTTTGATCCTTGTGTTCCCGTAAGAAGGTGAGGGCACAGCATGTTACGTCTCCGGTTTTGGAGCGTGACAGTTAGTACTTCTGTAAGTATTATTTGGGCTGATGGGATTTTTGCTTGATTTGTTTTCCTGGGGATATGGATGAGAGTAGCTCTGTGGCCAAGAGGACAAGGGCCAAAACATGGGATATAGATAAAAGGTTGGCTGAGTACAATGGGAAGAAGTCTATGGACTCTAATGTAATGAATGCTAAGGATAAAAATGGAGAAGATATAAAGGGGGAGGAAGAAGGTAACCGAAACAAGTTTAATAAAAGGAGGAGGGATGTGTAATTTGGAAATTCGTTTAAGTTGAGGATAAAAATGGAGAAGATGTCATTTTACCAAGTAAACAAGATTCACATACTATCATATGATTCATAATCAAATAATCCCAAATAACCATTCTTGTGTAATTTGGAATTGCGTTTCTCATTTATATGACCAAGTCTACAATGCCAAAGGAAATATTGTTTTAAATTATCAATTTTGGACCTTTTTGGATTTATGTTGAAAATTGGATTTTCCATGTCTAGAATATAAAGACCATTATTCAAAGAAACAATTCCATACATAATGCCGTGAAAAAGAACAACATTTATTCTTTTGCATGATGCCAAAACCATTAGTGTCTAAACAGGGAATAGAAACAATATTTCTAATAAGAAATGGAACATAATAACAGTCTTTAAGTTCTAAAACAAGACCACTAGGCAAAGAAAGATAATAAGTCCCTACGGCTAATGCAGCAACATTTGCTCCATTTTCCACGCGCAGGTCTACTTCTTCCTTAGCCAACATTCTACTTCTCTTTAGTCCCTGCATATTTTTACAAATATGACATGTTGATCCGGTATCTAAAATACCCAGTAATCTGATTTAGAAGCAGAAATATTGATCTCAATCATAAACATACCTGAAGTAGAAACTTTATTAAGCTTCTTCTGCTTCAAGGTTTCAATATAAGCCTTGTCTCTTATCCACATCTAAGATTTGTATAATGGTAACAATTACCCTTAGTCTTATCCTTCTTGATCACATGTGGTGGTTTCAATCCAAATTTGGCTTTCATAAAACCCACCTTGGATTTCTTTTTCTTCTTATTAGAAGAATCAACAACCATTATTTGTTTCCTTTCCTTTTTAATAGTTGCCTCAGCAGTTTTTAACATATTCAACAGTTCACTGAGAGTTGTGGATAATTTATTTATATTGTAGTTCATCACAAACTATGAAAAGCTATCAGGCAGAAATTACAAAATCAAGTCAACATTTAACTAATGATTTTGCTTAAATCCCAATCGTTCTAATTTTTCAATTAGTCCGATCATCTTCAGTACATGAATCGCTACTGAAGTACCCTCTGCCATTTTAGCAACGGAATAGCTCTTTAGAGGTTTCATACCTCTCATTCCTAGATTTTTCATCAAATAACTCTTGGAGATGAATAATCATAGAGTGGGCATCCATATTATCATGTTGTTTCTGCAATTCAGAACTCATAGCGGCCAACATGATACAAGAGGCATTATTATTGTCCTCTATGGGCTTACGATAAGCTTTCTGAACTGTTTCGTCAGTATAATCTGATGGGACATCAAGAATATGTTGATCAAGAATATAGCCAATTTTCTCGTGCTTGAGAATAATTCTCAAGTTACGATGCCAGTGCGAAAAAATTGGCCCAGTGATTTGTTATCATACAAAATGGGATGTAAATTGACGTTGCTACTCATATTCTACAATATATAAATAAAGATAGTATAAGAATTTATTATTTATGCATAAACAAAACCAAAATATAATATGGACTTCCTTTTAGTTTGGTTTTACTCCCACTATTTTAAATTTAAATCAATAACCCTCACAAATTGATTCGGGAGCTATCACATAACTCCTAGAGGGTTAGGATCCCATCTAATTATTTTAATCCTGGGTGTATCCAACAAACCAAAATAATTTTGAAAGGTAGGTAACTTTTACCAATTACAACTCTTTGTAATTCTTAGATAGTCAGGTATCAACTCTTTGATAACACATCTCATGTGACTCCTAACCTTTGCCTCAAAGACATATAACCTTGAGTGTGGCCAACAAATTATATGCCTCCATTAAGTCATACCATTATTCAGAAATCTCATTTTATAGCTCAAATATGTCCAACGTAGAGTAACCTTGGATTAGTCCAACAAGTTAAATCTAAGAAGAATTCTCGTTTGTTGCTATAATGATGGAAGGCAACTTATTTACTGATTTAATATTAATTTGAGGGATTTTCTTTTATTTATTTTATTAGGTCTCATCAAAATTGCATGCAATATTATCATATCAACATATAATAAATAAAACATGCATAAAACCATGAATGATTATGGGCTTTTACTAAACACTAGTTTCTTTGAGTCACGAAGGAAACTAGGTGGTCAAATTCTAAAGGTAATCTTCAACTCTTGAAAATTTCCTTCTTGATTGCACCTTTTAGCCATCTCCATCATCTTGTACATTACAAATGTAATTCTATCCAAACATTTTAGATATTCAATCCCATTCCTAACCTACATCTATGTACATTACATGATTGGTTAAGAAACCTCAAGTTACATTCGAGGGGATTGAGGTGAGAAAAGAATTACATTCAGAATAATAGAGAAAGGCAGGACACACAGACCCTATTTTTAAAATTTTACAACCATTGAATTTGAACCAAATAAATCAAACACAATCACATTGGTCTTAAGTCCATAATCATCCATCATGCTATTAAATAATTCAATGATTAAATAAAAACATAAATCCGTATTTAGTCTCTAATCATGAATCACTATACTTCAAATTTCAATCTCATTGAAATTATCAATTTTTGAATTATTTATGAAAATATTTTCTGGAGAACAAATAATTATTTTTCAATCTCATTAGAAAATAATCCTTTAAATAATAGAATTTTAAAAATTATATTAGAAACAATTTCTAAAAAAATTTTGAACATTTATTAAATTCCAATCTCATTGAAAAATAATAAATTTCTAAAATTTAAACAAATTATCTAATTCTAATCACATTAGAATTAAATAAATAGTTTCAAAGGTTTTATACTTTCTAAATTTTAATCAAATTAAAATAAAGAAAGTTTCTAAATGTTATCAATTAATTTTAAACAACACTTGTCAAAAATTAATTGGTGATTTCAAAAATCAAAATTTAGAAAAACCTTTAATATGAAAATATTAAATAACTATCGCTAAAAGTAATTTTAACTCATTAAATAATTTTAATAACAAAATCCATAAGTGTCACTAAAGTGACTATGCAATCAAGATGAATTGATGATGTCATCTTGAATTGCATGACCCGTGAATTTCAAATTCACGGGTCCCCCTTTTTTCTTTTTCTTTTTTACTAAGAAGATTAATTTCTCTAATATTTTATAAATAAAATTCAAAAATTCATATAGTTTCAACAATTTAATATTCATGACAACTAAATACAATTACATCATAAATTGATCATGGGTGGCTCTGATACCACTGTAAGAAAGTAAATAAACAGATAACGTACCGGAATTTAAAATTTTTACTTTCCTATCATAGATCACCTTGATTAATTTATGTGTAGTACAAGAAAAGTATAAAGATTATACTTTAAAATTACAGTAAAATCTCCAATATTCAAGAAAAATATTGACGGCTATCTTATTCTTGATTGCCGTAAGTAGTACTAGTAGTTATCAAAGTACTACTACTTTTTCCACATATAGATTATTATATAATATATTATATATATAGTAATTTATAATTCCAATCAAATTGGATTTAGGGAATTACAAATCCCAATCAATTTGGGTCTTGGGTATATGAATAATTATAAAACCATTATAACTATTTATATGTCTTACATATTAACTCCTAATGATTTACAACTTATTAAAATTAAGGCCAAAAGTTAATTTATCTCATAAATTAACCCATAAGTATCTCATACTTATCAAATCATTTTAATCTTGAATTAATTATCCTTAAGTGTGTGACCCTTTAGATTCCCAATCACGTTGGCAATAAGTATAAATTATAATTCTAAATTAATTAGGATTAGATAAAATTAAACACTTTTAATTTATTATTAATTCTCCTATTAATTAATTTACACTTATAGATCAAGATTGGCTTCTAGCAAAGCATCATTACCACCCAAGTGTTGAGATATGTCAAGCGGTTCGACATCAACCATTCGTGACTAGTTCTCCTGTAATTATTATCCTTTCACAAACCTATATCCCGATTAATTTAAGAGTATAGATATAATACCAACTCTTATCGAATTAATCAAATTTACTTCTTTCCAAAATACAACTCACTTGAAATAGAATTTAAGACACTCTTAATTCTATTTTCATTTTGTGCAAAGATTTCTGAAGATCGTATTTCAAGAAGTGACCATATACTCTCCTATTATAAGGAGTGGTGAATCCTCTATTGGTCATATCTTATCTTATCATGATTGATATTATACCCGAACTCTACAGTGTATGCGACTCATTAAGAGTAACGACTTATAGAGCCAAAATATAATAATCTACAGTCAAGGTAAACTAATGACCTCAAGTCAAAGGATCATTATACTACTATCACAAAGAGATTAATCCAATGGCATTTCAATAATAATCCATGTGGAATACTCTTAGCGGGTCAATCCAATGCACTTATTCTTAATAAGCATCTACATACACTTATGTGCTAATCTACTAGTGTCATACACTACGATTAGGAATATATATATACGAATAAAATATAATTATATTATAACTTTTTATGATTTCACATATATATATTTTATTCAAAAAATGTCATATTACAAAATATACATAAATATAAAAGCGTAAAATATCCCTAAAATAAATTAATTTTAGGGCATACACATTTTAACAACGTCTCCGACCACAATTGCATTATGTTTCTGAGTCCAAGAAACATACTAACAACTGAGCCATGGGATATCATAAACCATCCCTGTGCCTGTTTCTGAGAGTGAGGATTCATATTTGCTGTCGGATTTGGATTCTAATTCTGATTGTGATTCGGTTCATCAGATGAGGATGGTGATCATGATGATCCTGTGCCAAAGCTAGCCACAAATAAAAGCAAAAAAAGAGGAGAAGCTCTCTAATAGAAGATCTGATGTGTCCCCCGACCTCAATTTCAATTTCAAACTCTATAGGATTCAATGTTAAAGGAATGTGCCATCCTTGAGAAAAAGCCAGCTCCTGTTGAAGAGAAAGCTACTAATCAAAACATACTGCCCTTGAAGTTCAGATTTGAGGATGAGGCCAACTCCACCAGAGAAAGAAGGATGGGAGATAGAAATTGACAATCTGTTTGCTAAAATGGAAATGTGCATTCTCTACCTGCTTTTGACTCTACTGGATCAACAATGGTAAGTCTAATATATGTTTCTTAATTAATTTCAAGAGGTTTCAAGTTTGCTGGTTCTTTTATTTTACTTCTTGGATTCTAAATTGTTTGGTTCTCCATTCTAGTGAGAAAAATTGTTTGCTTAACACTATTCCTTCTAATAAGGGTATGAAAGTTAGCTAAAAGAAGATCGTTCATACATCAACTAAAGCTCTCCCAACCCATTCCTTTTTTGCTCAATTCCTACCTTTTAAGGAGTAACGTGTGAAAGATTTAGTGAATCTTTCAATGTTAACTCAGTGTTGCCCCTGCAAATATTGGGTTATTCAAATCTGTATCGATATCCAGGGTTCTAATTAACTTCATACTATACTTTCTAGATATTCATTTGTTCATTAATATGTTTCTCGTTTAATTATCTTTTCCTCTTAGTTATGAAATAAAGCTCTCTTTGTCGAACGTTTAACACCCCTGATCTTGGTTGTAATTAACTTCATACTACTTTCTAGATGTTCATTTGTTCATTAATATGTAAGTTCTCATTTAATTATCTTTTCTTCTTAGTTATGAAATAAAGCTCTCTTTGTCAAACATTATAACATTCTCGGTCCTGGACTGGTCCAACAACTTTTGAACAGAAACAACGGGTTCAAAATATTTAAACCAAGTTATTAGTAACTCACAACTCAAGGTGTTATAAGCAATACAATATCACCTCCTACTCGTGGGACGGGGCGTCATATTCACCCCTCCATTAGCCTTTGAGTCTTCGCAAAGCCCAAGTTAAGGCTCAATAACACGTGTCATATGAACTGTATAGCATAATCCAATACTACTAGCCCAGCCTCATTCCATGCAGAGACTGCACGAGTTTCGCTCTGATATCAACTGTAACACCCCCAACCCTAGGCTGGCCCAATAACTTTTGAACAGAAACAACAGGTTCAAAATGGATAAACCAAATTATTAGTAGCACACAATCCAAACTGTTATAAACTATACAATATCCCCTCTTACTTCTGATGTGGAATGGGGCATCACAAGACAAACGTCAGGTAATAGGATAAGGTGCTAATTGTTAAATTCCGTAATAAATGCTCATGCAGTATTTATATGTTTACAATTTCAAATATTCCTGGCATTGTAACTTGTAAGAGAAGTTAAGGGTGGTTTATTTATTATGAAGTCTCAGTTACATATATCCACTCAGGACAAGTTTCCTGTTCTCGTCAATCATTCTTTTGAAATGGTTAAAAATTAGATTATAATCTTGTGACATAAGACTTATTATTTCAGTACCTGAGAAAGAAAAAATTTGTTTTCTCAACAATATTTCTGCTGATAATGGACTGAAATTTAGCTTCAAGTAGTTCATTTATGCATAAAATAAAGCGACCAACCCACTTCTGCTGCTCAATTCCTTCATTTTTTAGGGGCAAAGTTTAAAATTTTTAATGAATCTTTCAATGTTATTTCAGAGCTTATTCAAATTTATTTTGATATCTAAATTGCTTTAAAATACTTTCTAGAAAATCATATGCTCTTTACAGTATTTTTCTTGTGTAATCTTATTTTCTTCTTAGTTATGAACTAATGCTCTCTCGGTGTTAGTAGCATAGCGTGGCATACAATTTTGTTATCGAATATCGGTTACCATTGAATAAATAGTTATCTAATGCCCTGCAAATGTTGCGTTATTCAAATCTGTGAGGATATCCAGAGTTGAACTTTGAAATACTTTCTAGAAACTCATATGCTCATTAGTAATTTTCTTAGTAGTTATGAATAAAAGCTCTATTTGTTATTTACGTCGTATTTAAGTGGATTGAGTACTAATTATTCTAACTTCTATACATTAGTTAGCAAGTAAAAAGAATTTGGTACTAATATTTACTTCATCTCTACAATAAATGCTCCTATGCAGTAGTCATATGTTTTGGAGTTTCAAACATTACTGGCAATTCAACTTAAGTGTTTCATTTTCTAAAGGTGGTGGGAGTAGTTTTGAAGCCTGAGTTACATATGGAGACGCAGGAAATGCTTCCTGTTCTAGAGACTCCTCAGTAATTCTTTGGAAAATGTCGAAATTAGATTATAGACTTGTGATAAGACTGCCACTTCTTACTACAAGAAAAGGCATTAAAGGAAATCTGTTTGTCCTTAACTAATGAAAGTTATTTATAGATGAAGATTTTGATAGAATAGCGGTATATGGCCTTCCTGGTTATTGGTTTTGAGTTCTGTAGTTAATGTTTAGTCTAATATGTTTCTTCTTTTTGCACTTTTACATGATATATCCATGAAACATTCTTTGAATTGCATTTGATTTCTTTAGTTTAGAAACTATGCAAATAGATAAAAAGCAAGTGTAGTCTACAATAGACCCTATGATCTGTTGGTGCAATACTCAATTTGTCATTAACAATTCTTGCATGCATTAACATTTTCCTTAGAAGCTCTGATGCTTGTCGGGTGCCTTGAAGTCCAGCTGGGCATTAGTAGAAGTCTCTTAGTTGAGCTTGACTAACCCATACTCTGAGCTTGTTGCCACCAAACTGGATGCCTGTCAAGTTCTATCTATTGAGTTGAGCTTGGAAAGTTTAGTTTCTAAAATCACAAGTGATACTAATGACTATTACGATGTATTCTCTAATTAATATATGAATGTTGATGTTGTATACATGTCTCGTGCTGAATACGAAAGTAGTTCTCTTTTTTTCAAAATAAGTGTGAATTATTTCAATAATATTTAGACGTTCTTTGCATACAAACTTAACACGCTGATACACACACTCACTCATGCACATTTTATTCACACCCTCACCTAATTCTTTCGTGATAGTTTACAATTAGAAAAAATAACATGAAAGATGGTTGACGTTTCTGACTTGTGTCCAAAGTAACCTCCTAAGTTTTTCTGTCTTTTGATGAAAATTTCCATTTACACATTGTTGGCAGGGGTTCTCAGCAAAACAATTGGGGACTTCCCTTCAAGAATCCCTATATCATGTTTACTTTTATGCAGAAAAAAAAGAACTAGACCCGTAAAAACAAAAATGACAAAAGGTACGCAGAATATATAAAACCACATTCAGTTTTGTATTGTTCACGAATTTTCTTTACATTTTTTGATTCGCTTGCCATCACTTTTCCTCTCATGTTTTCTTCTTTTCGGATGCTTTTCTAGGATTTTCTGAGATCATGGATGTTTAATTGGAAAGTCTTCTTCTTTTGTCCAGTTTTATTCTTTCAAATTATCTCTTTATCTCCATTGAATCCTGAATCAGAAAATTTTCGATCACGTCCTATCTGATCTGCAGGTTGAAAATGATGATACTACTACAGTGAAAAAAACTCCAGCAAAATGCTATCAACTAGGGGGGACATCAGCTGGTTCTTGAAGAACCACTTGGAATATGCAAACATTGTAACATTGGGTACAAGGAGATAAAGGATTTCCTACATCTAGTATGTGTTGTGTTTTTAGGAGAAGAACTAATATTGATATAGAAAAATAATTCAGAAATTAAAGAGCAAGATTTTTGTTATTAATCTGAATTGCATAATGAGAATTACGAATATCAATGTCTATTTATAAGCTTACAAATAACTAAATTATAAAAATAAAAAAAAATTGGAAACTAGTTATAACCTACTCTGACTAAATATTGAAAAATTTATTCATGATTTTTTGCTAACAAAATTAACTAATATTGAGAAGATCTTGCAAAATTTTGTTGGAGAAGATTTTGAATATATCTCCAACACTCCCCCTTGATTCAAAATCACATACTTTCTTTTCAGCTTGTTGTTAGGACTGCTATTGCTTGGTTCTCGAGCAAAAATTTGTAAGAATGTTTGCTCATCTTTAAACCAGTAATCGGCTTTCTTATATCCAAATTTCTTGCAATGTATAATACTGAATGTCATCCTTATTGTTGTTGAGTTGTTACTCAGATCCTTTGCCTCCTTCTCTGTCATGGTTGGAATTCTTCCTTTTACCTCTTCCTTATACTACAACCTTTTAATGCTTCTCTGAGCCTTCTCTTTTTGCTTGAAATGCCTTTTCTTCATTCTTTCCTTCTGTAGAATTTGCCTGTAATGGATCTAAAGAGAAGCTTTTTTCTTTCATATTCACTGAAATATGTTCATTTCCAACAGAGTCATATATAACATATTTCTTATTCTTGAAAATCACATAAAAAATTCATCTTAAGTAACTGCCCAACACTCAACTAATTTCGATCAATTTTTGGTACATATAAAACATCAGTAATAATCTTGACTTTTGAACCATATTGAATAGCCACATTACCTTTGCCTTTTACCTCAATATACTCTCCATTCCAATTTTGACTCTAGAAATGGTTGTTTTGTCAAGTTCCCTAAAGAGTTGTTCATCATTGGTCATGTGATTTGTACAACCACTGTCTATAAGCTAGCTTTCAGGGTTACTCTTGCTTGCAAAATAGGTTGCTACAAATAATTGCTCCTCCGAATATTATTCAACTACAACATTGGCTTCTCCTTGCTATTTTTGAGTCTTGCACACCCTTCCATATGACCCTATTAACCATAGTTTGTTGTATGTTGACATCTGATCTCCACCAACACTTTTGATGAGGATGATTTATCTCTTTGCAATAAGGACAAGGTGGATAAATTCCACCCTTTTGATTGCTATTATTGCTTGACTTCCATTGTTGGTTCTTTCCTTTTGCCAGATAGGCACCTTCTATGTCATCCTCTTTTCGAAAAGCTATTCTCTGATCATTCTCTTTTTGAAAAGCACTTCTTTGTTCTTGGGCTTGTAAGGCATTTACTAACTCCTCCAAAGTTATTTGAGTAAGATCTTTAGAATTTTCAAGAGAAAATATTTTTGCTTCAAACCTTTCTGGGAGGCTCACGAAGACTTTTTCTACAATCCTGTCCAGAAGCTCTTCACCAATGAGTCTAATTTTGTTGACGACATTTAAGAGTTTTTGAGAATACTCTTTAATGTCCTCCTTTTCATTCATCCTTAAGAGTTCAAATTCTCTCTTAAGATTCAAAATATGCATTTGTCAATTTCTTTCATTGCCTTGGAAGAAGTAGCTTCTCACAAAGCATCCCAAACTTTTTTTGCAGTATCACAAGCCCTGATTTTTGTGAATACTTCATATGTGACTGTACTGTACATGTAAGTCATTGCTTTGGATATTTTCTTTTTCTCATCTCGATGCTCTCTTACTTGAGCAAGGGTTGGGTCTTCAGGAAATGGCTGTTGTTCATTTTCTACCATTTCCCAAAGATCATAGCTTCCAAGGAAGACTTCATTTTGATAGACCAAACTTGATAATTCTGTCCATTGAAAGTTGAAGGGTAGGATAGAAAGTTGTTTGTCATGATTTTTAATTTGGACTGGAAAAATAATTCTCACCCACACTCTTTTTTTTAAAGAATACAGGCCCCTTAAGATCAAAGAGGCTCTGATACTACTGTTGTGTTTTTAGGAGGAGAACTAATATTGATATAGAAAAAGAATTTAGAAATTGAAGAGCGAGATTTTTGTTATTAATCTGAATTACATAATAAGACCAATATCTATGCTTATTTATAACATTAGGCTTACAAATAATTAAATTATAGAAAAAATAGGAAACTAGTGATAAACTACTTTGGATAAATATTGAAAATTTTATTCATGATTTTTTGCTAACAAAATTAACTAATATTGAGAAGATCTTGCTGAATTTTGTTGGAGAAGATTTTGAATCATATCTCCAACAATATCAACATGAACATATCAAATATCTTTAAATTTTTTACTTTAGTTCTTGGCTTTTGTTCTTTGTATCTTACATATCACTCAGCATAAATAAACTTCAATAGCATTTCCCACATTAGAAAGTTTCATTATCAAATAGTTTATTTGTTAGACCTGGCGAAGCATGGGGGGTCTTTAAATTTTTTACTTTAGTTCTTGGCTTTTGTTCTTTGTATCTTACATATCACTCAACATACATATAATTCAATAGCATTTCCCACATAGAAGTCATTTGAATGACTCCAGCCCACACTTCAAACTCCAAAGAATAAAGCATTGCATTTGCCCTTTTCTACTCAACAACGAAATGGAAATGCTGGTGAACAAATTTTAGTCCAGGTACTTCGGGTATTTGTTGTCTAGCATTCAGCTTGCTTTGCATTACATTACAAATCATGTGACTCTTCATTTTCTGCTTCTTGTTTTCTCCTAAAGTTGCTATGAATTTAATCACAATGAGATCTGATTTTTTATTATTGTCAAATTCTCATTTCTGTACTTGTTGGTCCCAAAGCAACCTAAGAGGGGGGTGAATTAGGTTTCTTAAAAATTACTTTGAGAAGTATTGAGATTTTCAAATTAAATGCAGATATAACAAAATCAATAGAACAGTAAAGTAAAGAGAGAATAAATTAAACAATCAATACTTCCAAGCTAGCAAGCTTGAATTATCAAATCTCTTGAATGCTTCACACACTGGGTGAGCCAATAATCTTTACAAATTTGGGAAGTTCTTGCTCACACTAAAACTCTTTTAGTTGAGCCAAGAATCTTACTTACAACCACATTTAGTAAGAAGATTCTAAAAGGAAAAAGTGTGAATAAACAAGTTGATATATTAGATCTGTCTCTTATACATACAACAAAGCACTATAGTCAATTTGGAACTCAAATTACTCTTTTCGAAACATTGTATTCAATGTATTAGATAATTTTTTCAGGTTATTAAAGCACCTATTTATAAGAGCAATAAATAGTGGTTTCAACTACTTCCTAACGGCTAAGTAATAAATGCACAAAAAATAGCCGTTGGGGTTTCGGACGTCCGAGAAGGATTGAATGCGTCCGAGACAACGTCTGCTCATAACATTTCAGTTTTGTTAAGAGGCTTCGTTCGGGCGTCCGTGCATGCGTATGACAGAGATTTCGGACGGTCCTGAGCGTCCGAAAGAAAGGCTTTAGGATCCCATTCTTTCTGCCAGTTCGTTCGGACGATGCAATGCGTCCGAGGAGTTTTGACCTAGTTCGGACGGTTCTGTGCGTCCGAAAGATCTGTTCCTGCAAAAGCTTGTTTTACAGAGTTAAGTGTTTATGTCATCATCAAAATAAGGTTTGGAAAACATCCAATCTCCCCCTTTTTGATGATGACAAACCTCAATTGGATATGACTAATCAATTTGCAATATAACATAATTGGATATCAATCATCAACATATCAATCATATCAAAGCACAATAATATAACTACTCCCCCTTTTGACATCAATCAAAAAGACTCCCCCTTAGAACATGCAAGTAGTTTGATAGAGATGAAACAAGTTTAATACATCCAACTGAAAAGTTTAATGGTGCTAGAGTCAAGGAAATACACAACCAAGCCACAGAAATGCTGAAAACCAAAAGAAATGCTGAAAGGTTCTAACAAGCAGAGAACTGCTGAAAACAAAGTACAAAATGGGAAAAAGAACTAATGTGAGTCATTGCGCTTCTTGGAGCGCTTTCCAATCTTTTGTCGTTTGGATGGAACATCTTCAGCGGTGGCTTCACTGTCATCCTCCTCTCCAGTACGACGTTGCATGATAAAGTCAAACGTGTCGTCAACATCTTCATCATCGTCGTCATCGTCATCGGCAGCTGCGCTCCTTGAGCAGCTTCTGCATTGTCTTCACGTGTATGTTCATCTTCAGTTTGGTGCATCACTGTTTATAGATGACTACGATGTGGATATTGAACTGTCTTTAGCTCAATTGAACTTGAGCCGAAGCAGACATGCCAAGACTGAGTGCCTCTTGGAGAATCATTTGACGAGTTTCAAGTCGTTTTAACTTTCGATTTGTGCGACGTTGAAATGAACTGACTTGAGTATTCAGAGAGGTAAGAAGTCCACAGATATGTGAAAGAGATGGTTCAGAAGTAGATGGTTCAGATGTAAGTGGAGGTGGTTGAGGAGTAAGAGAATGAGGGATAGCAAAATCAGAATCAATGAGGCATGGGATTGTGACTGTGCAATATCAAAGGCTGCCTTAGTTAGCCATTGATCTCTTGAAAAAATGGAGGCTTTTGCGTACAAAATGGGTTTTTAGAAACAGGAGGATATTGTTTGTTTCACTGAAAGGAATGTTGAGGAAATCAAAATTTTGATGAGATATTTTCTGCTCAAAATTCTTCCGAAAGCTTGGAGATTCGAGGTGTAGTTGACCTCAAGACTTTTCACAGGTGATTATACGATGGGGTAACCACATCATGTCATAATAAACAGGTAACTATGAAGATGCACATGTGTGACCTCAATTTTGGTTTTATCCTCATTCTTTTCATCATCAATTTATGAAATAAATTGACTTTTAGGACTTGATTATAATCTCTTGATGATTCTCCTCGTACTGGAGCCTTCCCTTTAGTTTTTCGACCCCGATTTGCTGTAGAGGAACCTCCGCGAGATTTCACCATTGTAATAAAAGAAGAGAAAATTGAAAATTTTTTAGGATTGGTGAGATTTTAAGGAAATGAGATGGTGGATGGGGGAAATTAGATGTGATTTAGGTGACAAGGGCTATGGGTAGGATGATTTTCCAATCAATTTTGGAAGAGAGAATGGGAATTTGGAGGGGGTAGTGGAGAGACAAAATTTCGCTAGAGGGTTTTCGGGGGAGGTGGTGAGTCCTTCTTGGGACAAGTTCGACGGTTTTAATCAAACAGGGGCACCTTTCGAGACGGCCGAACGTTTGGTATGCGTCCGACGAACGTCCCCATTTCGGAACGGACGGTCGAAGGAAGAGCCAATGCGTCCGAAGTTCTTTCGGATGATGGTGCGCGTCCGGAAGATTTCCAGAGTGTATAAAAGCTTCCATAAGAAAATAATGTTCGGACGATTATGAGCGTCCGAGAAGAAACATAGGCTTTCGGACGATCCAGACCGTCCGAAAGAAAAGTTGGTCGGACAAATAAGTGCGTCCGAACTATGAACCTATGCCAGATTTATTTGTAAAATCCCCAAACATTTTCTCATCAATTCAAAGCGATCTAGAGCTAAGTGTTTTGTAAAAATATCAGCTAATTGATCTAAAGTAGGCACAAAATCAACACGAATTTCTTTTTTACAAACGAGGTCTCTAATGAAATGATGCTTAACATCAATGTGTTTGGTTCTAGAGTGCATAACAAGATTTTTTGTGAGATTAATTGCACTAGTGTTGTCACACAACATAGGAACACAATCAAAAAATATTGATAAAATTAGCAATAGCAATGTAAAATGTCTTACCGCTTCCATAGACCATGATCCATTGAACCCTTCAGGCATAGAAGACTTTGTCATTTTAATATGGATTCTATTGCGATTCTTAGGGCAAGATTGAAATCTAGCACATAAGCCAACAGCAAACATGATATCTGGTCTACTGGCTTAAGTAAAGTACACTTCCGATCATACCTCTATAGTGTTTTTCATCAACACTATTACCTTCTTTGTCTTTTGTAAGTTTTCTTGAACATGCACATTGTGGTATGAACTTGTAAACAATCTTCCATTCCAACTCTAATAAGATGAAAATGGTGATCTTATACACTTGAAGATGTCTTATAAGAGACATGATATTCTGTAATCACTATGGAAAAATTGCAACTTGCCCATCATACTCATCTCAAACTCTTCTTGCATTAAATGTGAAAAATCCTTACACAAACTTTCATTAGTTGCTCCAAAAATAATATCATCAACATAAATTTGAACTATTAACAAACCATTTGAATTTGTTTTTGTAAAAAGAGTGGTGTCAACTACAACTCTCTGAAGTGATTTTCTATCAAGAACCCACTTAATCTTTCGTACCAAGCTCTTGGAGCTTGTTTCAAACCATATAAAGCTTTGGATAGTTTGAAAACATAATTTGGAAGATTTTTATTTTCAAAGCCTGGAGGTTGTTCGACAAAAACTTCTTGGTTGATAAAGCCATTTAAAAAGGCACTTTTGACATCCATTTGAAATAATTTGAAATTATTGAAACATGCGAATGCAAGAAACATGCGAATGGATTCTAACCTGAAACAGCCACGGGTGCAAAGGTTTCATCAAAGTCAATACCTTCTTCTTGAGCCTTTTGCAACAAGTCTAGCTTTGTTTCTTATGATTTCACCTTTGTCATTTTTAATTTGTTTCTAAAAACCCATTTAGTACCAATAACGGGATGAGAAGAAAATCTTTCAACTAAGGTCCATACATTATTTTTCTCAAATTGACTAAGTTCATCTTGCATAGCATTAACCCAAGATTCATCACTCAAGGCAACATCTATATGTTTAGGTTCAATGTGAGAGAGTAATGCACAATTACTATTCAGAGGTTTATGAGAACGAGTAGTTACCCCATCGGATAGATCACCTATGATTAAGTCTTGAGGATGACTAGAGACGAATCTCCAAGCTTTCGGAAGATCATTTTGAGCATCCTCATTCTTTTCATCAACAATTTGATGGTTGTTGACATCAATGCTTGATATAATTTCTTGATGATCTTCATGAATAACGAGCTTTTCGAGCTCCTTTAAAATACTACTACATCTTCATCATCACATAAATTCTTTGAGATAATATCATTAGTTTCATCAAATGTAACATGCACCACTTCTTCAATCAAAAGCGTTCTTCTATTGTAAACTCCGTATGCTTTCTTGTCACTAGAATATCCTAGAAAAATTCCTACATCCGATTTTTTGTCAAATTTTCCAAGGTTTTCTTTGATTTTTAAAATAAAGCATTTGCAACCAAAAACTTTGAAATAGCTCACAACGGGTTTTCTACAAAAAAGGAGTTCATAAGGAGTTTTATTTAAAGAGGATTTTAATAAAACTCGATTCATAACATAACAAGCCGTGTTAACCGCTTCGGCCCAAAAGTATTGTGGTAAGTCACATTCACTAATCATAGTTCTAGCCGTTTCTTGAAGAGTCCTATTTTTTCTTTCAACAACACCATTTTGTTGAGGGACTCTAACAACCGAAAACTCATGAAAGATACCGTTGTGATTACAAAAGTCGGGATAAATCCCAAATTTAAATTAAGAAAGATGACGGCACCATTGTCACTCCTTAAACGAACAATTTTTGTATCCAATAAATTTTGAATTTTGGAAAACAATTTTACAAATTTTTCAAATGCTTCATTTTTGTGAACAAGAAATAATACCCAAGTAAACCTAGAATAGTCATCTACGATAACAAATGCATATTTGCAACCACCTAGACTAGCATATTGAGTAGGTCCAAATAAGTCTAAATGCAACAATTCTAAAGGTTTATGAGTAGACACAAAATTCTTTGGTTTAAAAGAAATTTTGACTTGTTTACCAAATTGGCAAGCATCACAAATTTTATTTTTCAAAAAAGAGTTTTGAAACCTCTTACCAATATCTTTTTGGCAAGTTTTTCAATCAAATCCATATTAAAATGACAAAGTCTTCTATGCCAAAGCCAAGGATCATCTATGGAAGCGGTAAGACATTTTACATTGCTATTGCTAATTTTATCAAGATGAATCACATAAACATCATTGTGCCTAGTGCCCTTGAGTATAAAACAACATGATTTTTATCAAGGATAAGACATTCATGCTTGGTAAAGAAAACATATAAATTTTTGTCACAAAGTTGACTAACACTTAATAAATTATAGTTCAAATTATCAACAAGAAGTACATTCTTAATCAAGGTTTCACCATTTTTACCTACATCACCAATGCCGATTGATTTTGCTTTATTGTTGTCTCCAAAAGTGACTTTTCTACTGTTTTTGGATGTGACATTTGTGAAGAGAGAGGCATCACCCGTCATATGCCTTGAACATCCACTATCTATGAACCACTTAGCATTGTTGGCGATGTTAAGTACCTACACAATAAATGAATTGATAACTTTTGGTACCCATATTTTGTTGGGTCCATTTGCATTAGTGAAATTGCTTTCGATCCATGCAACTTTCATTCCAAGTTTTTCATTCCTCTAGACATAACACATATTCTTAGTATGTCCATGTTGTTGGCAATATCTACAAATAATGCTTTTATTACCATATTGAAAAGAAGATTTTGGTTTTACAATACATAAGTCATCCCTTCTAATCATGACAAACTTTTTGTTGATTGCTACATTTCTATTTCTTTTCACATCAACAATATTTTCTTTCTTTCTAGTTAAAAGAGCATTCAAATCATCCATTCTTTTTTTCAAGGAGGCTTGTTCTTCCTTGACCTTTGATCTCACATGCATTCTTTTCTTCAAATCACGTTTTCGTGCGATAGCCTATTGTTTTCATTCACAAGTTTAGAGTTAGCATTCAATAAGGCATTTGACTTTTTAGCTAACTCCTTATTTCTAGCATATGATTCCTTTAAGCTATCATGTAATTTCAAAATGAAAGCTTCAAGATCATCTTCACCATTTTCATCATTAGAGTCATAGTTAGAGTTTACCTCATCATCTCCAATGGCCATGAAGGCCATTTGTGCCGACTCCATTTCTTCTTCAACTTCTCCTTCGGAGTTGCAATCGTCACATGTGATTTGAAAGTTGTTGAATCTCTTTGGTTTTCTTCCTTCCTTCTTTTTCTTGGAGGGACACTCATTTGCAAAATGCCCGAGTTGACCGCATTCAAAGCATTTTTCGTTTTGCTTTTTCATTTCAAGCCTAGACTTCCCTTTGAAATTATTTGAATTTGTAGCTCCGCCTCTTCTCATTCTTCGTTTGTTGGTGTAATGTTTAAGAAATCCTTTGGTGATGAGTGCAAGATCTCCTTCATCAAGATCTTCATCTTCTAGATTGATAGAGCTATTTTCATCTTCCTCTTGAGAGGTCTTTAGATCAATGCTCCTTCTTGGCCTTGCTTCTTCATCATCCACAACCTTGGCCTTTAGCTTGAGTTCATAAGATGTAAGAGAATTGATTAGTGATTCAATAGGCATTAAATTTAAATTCTTAGCTTCCTCTATGGCAATTGTTTTGGCATCCCATTCTTTGGATAGAGCATTTAGGATTTTTCTATTTTTTTCACCCAAAGAGTACTCCTTACTCAAGGCTTCAAGATGGATCCTTTATAATGTCATTGAACCTGCAGTACATTTTGTCTATGTTCTCATGTGGTTCCATCTTGAAGGACTCATACTTGGCAACAAGTAGGGATTTCTTTTGCTCACGAACATCATCGCTCCCTTCATGAATTTCCTTCAACTTATCCCATATTTCTTTAGCAGAAATGTAACCCTTCACGCGAGTTGATTCATTTGCATCCAAGGCATTATATAACACATTCATGGCTTTTGCATTCAATGTCCAGTTTGCCTTGTCTTGTGGAGTGAGCTCATTCCTTGTCTTTTCTCTTCTTCTATTTGTGTGATCATCAATGATAGAAGCTTCAAATGGACCTTCATTGACAACATACCACAAATCAATGTCAATAGATTGCAAAAATATTTTCATTCTATCTCTCCAACTAATAAAATTTGCCCCATTAAACATAGGGGGCCTAGTAACATCTTGACCCTCAAAAAATAGAGCATTGTTGGTTCCCATATTTCTTTACTCAAGAGCAGTTATTTAAGCAATATAATGAGACCAAGCTCTGATACCAATTGTTGGTCCCAAAGCAACCTAAGAGGGGGGTGAATTAGGTTTCTTAAAAATTACTTTGAGAAGTATTGAGATTTTCAAATTAAATGCAGATATAACAAAATCAATAGAACAGTAAAGTAAAGAGAGAATAAATTAAACAATCAATACTTCCAAGCTAGCAAGCTTGAAGTATCAAATCTCTTGAATGCTTCACACACTTGGTGAGCCAATAATCTTTACAAAGTTGGGAAGTTCTTGCTCACACTAAAACTCTTTTAGTAAGAATCTTACTTACAACCACACTTTCATACAAGATTATCACTCCACTCAAAGTTGAATTACACTAATACAACAAAGCACTATAGTCAATTTGCACTCAAATTACTCTTTTCTAAGGCTTGTATTCAATGTATTAGATAATTTTTTCAGGTTATTAAAGCACCTATTTATAAGAGCTATAAATAGTGGTTTCAACTACTTCCTAACGGCTAAGTAATAAATGCACAAAAAATAGCCGTTGGGGTTTCGGACGTCCGAGAAGGATTGAATGCGTCCGAGGCAGCGTCCGATCTTCTTTCAGTTTTGTTGAGAGGCTTCGTTCGGACGTCCGTGAATGCTTTCGACAGAGGTTTCGGACGGTCCTGAGCGTCCAAAAGAAAGGCAGTACGATCCCATTCTTTCTGCCAGTTCGTTCGGACGATGCAATGCGTCCGAGGAGTTTTGACCTAGTTCGGACGGTTCTGTGCGTCCGAAAGATCTGTTCCTGCAAAAGCTTGTTTTACAGAGTTAAGTGTTTATGTCATCATCAAAATAAGGTTTGAAAAACATCAGTACTCACTTCTAATACTATTTTAAACTGCAGAAAAAGCCAAGGCCGAGAAGACAGGATTGGGTTGACTTTTGTGGACGTGAGTTTCTTCTTTTAATGAGCTCAATTTAGGTGTCGGCTTGCAAAAACTATTATACCTCCATTCTTGATGAAGGCTTTTATTGAACGAGTTGACTCATGTTCCTTCGGATATTAGGGTGTCCATGTTTGATCATCAACTCGACAGATTTTTATTCTTGAGAAAGAATATAGTTGGAGAAACTTGCATTGAGAACCTAAAGTCTCAGCTCTCTAATGATGGGAGAGGATGTATCATATCACATGCCCCAGGCACTACAAAAGACCTGTCTGACTATTATTTTTGTCCTGTCATTGATGCAAATGTACCCAATGTGCCGGCCTTTGATCATAGCTTCTAGCAACATGCTACTCACCTAGAAAGATGAGTTCCAAAAATGCGGCCTTGATATTCCATTCCACAATTTAAATAGTTAGTTTGTTATACCCATCTTCTAATGCCCAATAGTTACCACTTAAACTATAAGCAAGTTTTGACCAAATTCAAGAAACTTTTAGCCCATTTTCAAAAGTCTTGGGACTTCTAAACAATAAACTTAAACTTGGGAATGAAATTGAAAATACTAGAAGGAAAATAAGAAGATAATTATCACTTCCGCTTTAAGCCAATCATTTTTCCTCTTACGGGTCTTCTTGTATTTTCTCTCAAGAGGAAGAACATGGAGGAAAAGAAAATGGAAAAATTGGTGGAGTGACTAAGGAAACACTTAGAGATCTTCTTGGGCAACATCAACAAGGTAATTCCTAACTACACAACTAGATTAATTGGCTGAAAATTTGGGAGGAAAGGGGTTTTTGGACTGTATTTTTGAAATGGTTTAAAGCTAAAACTTTTGAAAAATGAAGCTTATGCATGTGTAATTCAAGCTAATAAATGTTGTAAAATGATGGGATTATGTTTTGGAGATAATTTGAGGTATTATATGTGGTTGCATGTGTGGACAAGTTGGTGAATTAAGAAAATTTAATCCCAAAAATTCAGGCAGATTTGTACTCTGCTGGATTTGACCACCTTATGCACCTTTTCTTTTGGTTTGATTGTTGTTAGTTACGATTGGGGTTTTATTGTGGCATATTTTGGGGATATTTGTGAGTATTTAGGTTGTGGTTTATGAATATTTTGGAATTGTTTTATAGGTGTTTTAGGTGAATTTGACTTCAGCTATTTAGGTTGATCGGATTGTGCAAGTTTTCTTTGAGGTAAGTAGTCTATTACTCACTATAATTTCTCAAGGATTTTTTTTTATAGACTATATATTTTTAGAATGGTTATTTTTCTTTATACATTTCGGCATGATTAAGAGTTATATTTTAATGAAAAGTATACATGTGGTAGTTTATGAATAAATTCTACACAAGTGAAGTGTTATGTTTAAACGCAAACTCCTGAGTACTTGTGTAATCTATCAGTAGGGACTAGTTCTAATTATGATATGAATATATGTTGACCATCCTAAAGGTTGGTAGTTAGGAAAGTACGAACGTTTGGCATACTTGGCAGAATTAATAGCCAAGACTGAATATGCAGGTTACTGAGTGGAAACATTGGTACTTTATGGGCTTGAATTATGAATATTTGAATGAATTGGACTCTTACTTTATGTTTTTTCAATGCTTCAGAATTTTCAAATGATACCACATACTAATTATGTACTAACTTTGAAGTAAATGATTTTCTAGATGAAATTCAAATAAATTTAGATGATCACTTTTAGCAATTGTGTATTTTTGAATTATATATGTATTTGATAGCTTATCATACTAGTAGTAAGTAATGGAACTACTTATTGAGCATTTGGCACTCATGTTATTATATATAATTGTACTATGCAAAGAGTGACGGATTTTTTTTGAAGAGGATTTTGGATTCTCTTGGGGGCACTGTGCTGTGCTATTTGCATTTTGATGGATGATTTGGTACCTTAGGACTTCTTGTAATTAGAAGTTATTGATATTAATTAAGGCAGAATTTAACTATGTTGTAGTAATTGTATGGACTTGTAAATGTGAAGACTTATATAATGTATCAAATATTCTTAACTTTTGGCATTGTAAGTGTGATTGTCGAACTTATGCACTATCTATGCTTTTATGTTTATTTAATTTTGAATATAGTTGGTTTGGTGTATTATACATAGGTTTATGAAGTGGAAATGCTTAGATATCACGGTAAATTGCATTTGTACAAGTTCTAATTTGCTCAAATTTTGCACGCCTTGTATCTTTGAGATATTATTCTTAAAGGTAAGGTGGTATTATATCCACTGGGTTCAAGATCTGACATACAGTGTATCATAACATAAATTTGGGCTATGTGCGCAGTTATGTTTAAGCTGAATTTGGTGGTTTAATCTTAGAATTTCTTTTTGATCTCTACTCGAGAATTAAACACTCAATTGTTGAATGTTTTTGTGAATTAGATGTTGATTAGATTCTCTAAGTGTCAATGTGGCTTTGAATGCCAACCTTGTTTTGTGTTACAGAACATGCCTAATAAGCAAAAACAAAAGAAGGCATTTCAAATTCAAGATGATAACTTCGATTTGGAAAGCGATGAAATGGATATTGAAGGCTCAAAAGGGCATAAAAATGAGGATATAGACATGAATGCGACTCTCGGTGGTTGCTGATTATGCGGGACGCCCGGTGCGTAGGGTCGAGAATGAGAAATGCAGAAACTTCATCTCAACAACGCCAGGAAACTTCTAATCGCATCGTTTAGATGCTTTTGGAGATGGACCCATCTTCTTTCACTATGGCATATCAATTTATGCAAGGAATGCAACAACAACGATCTAGTAGTGTTAAATTTCATTTTCAGGAACTTAGCAAGAACAATAAATCGATTTTCGATAGGAGTCCTAATTCAAACAAAGCTGACAAATGGCTTTGTCAAATTGAGAAAAAGTTCAACACAATGGAAGTACCTGAAGAAATTAAGCCATAGTTGGTTACTTCATTCCTAGTAAGTGAGGTAGAGAAATGGTAGGATAGCATAGCACTAGCTGTAGCACCGTCTTGGTGCTTTTTAACTTGGTCCCGATTCAAGAATTTTTTCTCAAGCACTACTTTCGACCAACTATAAGGGATTGGAACATCAAGGAATTAACTCCTTCAAGCAGGAGCTTAATATGTCAGTGTCTTGGAGTATTATACTACCTTCAATGCCTTGGGGAGATATGACCCAACAACAATGGCTGATGAAACAAATAAGATTCTTAAGTCCGAAGAGGGTTTACAAAGTCAGATTCGTACTATGATTGCTACTGGATATTATCCTACTTGTAAGGATATGTATGATGCCGCACTCCAAGCTAAAATGGATTTGATTCAGCGAGATAGCCAGTTCAAGCAAATCAAAATAGGCATGTTACTACTCAAATAGCTAAACTACCAGGACCTCCTCATACTACTTTCAAAAGACGTGGGACATCTTTTTCTTCGACGTATATTGCCAACAAATCCAAAACTTGTGATCATTGTTATCGTGTACATCTAGGTGGAAGAGTGGAGCTTGCTTCAGTTGTGGATAGTCTGGGCATAAAGTGAAAGATTGTCCTCAGACAACTAGTAACAACTCTAGACCTGCAAATCTAGGAAGCAACAAGCCCAACCCTAACTCTAAGATTTATGACATGATGGACCACATCTAAAGAGGTAGAGGGAGCTGATAATGTGGTAACATATATGGTGTTGATAAACTCGATACCAGCTTATGTTTTGTTTGACAGTGGTGCATGTCATTCTTGCATTTCTAAAAAATTTTCTAAGCACCTAAACATAAGTCCTAAGTCTTTAGATGTATCGTATAGAGTCGCTACACCTGGGGATAAAGTGTTAGTTTCTAATACTCTTTATAAAAATTGTCGGGTAGAGTTAGATGAAAGAGAGTTTGAGGTTAATTTGGTACAACTAAACCTGGATGACTTTGATGGAATATTAGATATGGACTAGTTGTCCAAGAATTATGCCCTCATAGACTATCGGCACAAGAGGGTGGATTTCTTTAATCCTGGTACACCTCAGTTTTCTTTTCTAGATTGCAAGGGAAAGCCACCTAAGAGGAGCATTCATATCTTATCAGCGTTACAAACATGGAAGACATTGAAAAGGGATTGTGAGTGTTATTTAGCATATGTGGTGGAAAATAAGAAGCCTTCATGACAAAAGGAGTGCAACTTGAGCAGATACCAGTGGTCAAGGAATTTCCTGATATATTTCCCAATGAAATTTTGGGAGTGCTGCCGAAGCATGAAATTGAGTTTGAGATCAACGTGATAATGGTACAAAACCTATTTCTAAGGCACCTTACAAAATGGATCCCATGGAGTTAAAGGAGCTCAAAACATAGCTTCAAGAGTTGTTAGATAAGAAATTTATCAGGCCGAGTGTATCGCCATAGGGTGCGACGGTATTATTTGTCAAGAAGATGAAAGCTTGAGGCTTTGTATTGATTATCAGGAGTTAAATAAGATTACTATTAAGAACAAGTATCCTCTTTCGAGGATTGATGATCTATTTGATTGACTAAAGAGTGCCCATGTTTTCTCCAAAATAAGTCTTCGATCTGGTTAAGAAGGAAAATATTCCAAAAAGTACATTACACACCAGGTATGGACATTATGAATTTATTGTTATGCCATTTGGTTTAACTAATGCCCTTGCTGGTTTTATGGATTTGATCAACAGGGTTTTTATGAAACAATTAGACAAATTTGTTGTGGTATTTATCGATGAAATCTTAGTATATTCTTCAAGTGAAAGAAAGCATGACGAAAACTTGAGAGAAGTGCTACATCCTCAGACAGGAGAAGTTGTATGCAAATTTAGTGAATGTGAATTTTGGCGGTAAAGCGCGTCATTTCTAGGACACGTGATTTCAAAGGATGGTATGGCAGTAGATCCTAAGAAAGTGGAAGCAATAGTTGATTGGCCAAGGCCGACTAATATTGCAAAAATATGGAGTTTTCTTGGGTTAGCAGGTTATTGCCGCAAATTCGTGGAAGGGTTCTCAACTATTGCTTATCTCATGACCCGATTGACTTAGAAAAAGGTCGAATTTGAATGGACTCCAAGTTGCAAGGCTAGTTTTCAAGAATGGAAAAGAAGACTAACTCTCGCACTAGTATTGTCATTACCATCAGGTTCAAAAGGGTTCGTGATTTATAGAAAATCTGTTCAAAAAATGGATTGGGTTGTGTACTTAAGCAGAATGGCAAGATCATTGCCTATGCTTCGTGTCAATTAAAGTCTTATGAGCTTAATTATCTGACTCATGACCTTGAATTGGTAGCCGTGGTTTTCGCATTAAAGATTTGGCATCGTTACCACTATGGAGAACAGTGTGAAGTCTTCATTGATCATAAAAGCCTCAAATATGTCTTTACTCAGAGGGAGCTCAAATATGCAACAAAGAAGATGGTTAGAACTGTTGAAAAATGATGATTTAACTATTAGCTATCATCCGAGAAAAGCTAATAGAATGGCCAATGCATTGAGCTGGAAAAGTTTAGGAACCATGGCAGTGATGCTTACTAAACAGATGGAGAAGCTAAATTTGGAGATTGTAGAATCTACAAGTAGTTTATTAGCGTCTTTGATAGCTCAACCTTCTCTTATTAAGTGGATTAAAGTTGCTCAATCCAAGGATATTAAGTTGATGAAATTGAAGGAACGAATCCGTTTGGAGTAATTAGAGGATTTTCAACTTCATGAAGATGGTAGTTTATGGTTTCAAGTACGATTATGTGTACCCAATAAGTCTGAGTTGAAGAAAAAAGTATTGAAAGATGTTCATTATTCTAGACTATCAATTCATCCTAGTAGTACCAAGATGTATGGAGATTTGAGAGAGAATTATTATCAAGAGTGGCATGAAAAAGAAGATAGGAGAGTTTGTTTCTAGGTTCTTAGATTGCCAAATCAAGCTGAGCATTGAAGACCGGCGGGTTTACTTAAACCCTTAGAGACACCAGAATGGAAATGGGAACATGTTACCATGCATTTTGTGGTTGGATTGCCAAGAACAAGAAGAGGAAATGACTCTATTTGGGTGATTATGGATAGATTGACAAAATCATCACATTTCTTACCTTACAATGTTACTGCTTCAATGGATATGTTGGCAAGTTTATATGTTGATCAGATCATTAGATATCATGGTGCTCCGATTAGCATAGTATCGGTCAGGATATAGAGATCCCTGTTTCACATCAGAGTTTGGGATTAGTTTACAAAAAGCAATGGGTACCAATTTGAATCTTAGTTCGGCTTACCACCCACAGACGAATGGGCAGTCGAAGAGAACTATCCAAATACTTGAGGATATGTTACGGTCTTGTGTGATACATTTTCGGGGTAATTGGGATGACTTTGTAGGGTTGATTGAATTTTCTTATAATAATAGTTATCACCAAAGTATTGGAATGGCTCCTTTCGAGACTTTTTATGGACAGATATGTAGATCACCTTTGTACTAGAGTAAAGTTGGTGAAAGAAGAATCATTGGGCCTGAACTTCTTCAAACAATGGTAGAAAAGGTGTCTATAATTAAGGAAAAGTTGAAAATAGCACAAGATCATAAAAAAAGTTGGGCCGACTCAAAAAAAAAAGACCCTCGGAGTTTCAAAAGAATGAAAAAGTGTATTTGAGGATTTTTTCTTACTAAAGGTTTTATGCGGTTTGGTATTAGTGCTCTGGAAGTTAAGTCCAAGATTTGTCAGACCATTTGAAATTCTGGATAGAGTTGGGGATTTGCCATATCGATTGACACTACCACCATCTCTAGCATGAATTCACAATGTGTTCCATGTGTCCTAATTGCATAAATACATGCCCGATACCGACCACATTATTGGTTATGAGCCACTTGTAGTACAGGAAGACTTAACATACAAGAAGTAGCCTTTACGAATAGTTGACCGAAAAGACCAAGTGTTGAGGAGGTGCACCATTCCCTACGTCAAAATTCAATGGTCCAACCATACAATTCGAGAAGCTACTTGGGAATTGGAGGAGGAAGTAAGGAAAAAATATCCACAATGATTCTTGAATCAAGGTACGTAAGTTTCAAGGGTGAAACTTTTTTATAAGAAGGGAAGAATGTTATACCCATTTTCTAAAGCCCAATAGTTATTACTTAAACTATGAACAAGTTTGACCAAGCCCAAGAAATTTTTAGCCCATTTCAAGAAGTCTTGGGAGCTTCTAAACAATACACTTAAACTTGGGGATGAAATTGAAAATACTGGAAGGAAAATAAGAAGATAATTATCACTTCTACCTCTCCATTTTTCCTCTTACGGGTTTTCTTGCATTTTCTTTCAAGGGGAAGAACAAGGAAGAGAAGAAAATGGAGAAATTAGTGGAGTGACTAAGGAAACACTTGGAGTTTGGGCAACATCAACAAGGTAATTCCTAACTATTCAACTAATTTATTGGCTGAAAATTTGGGAGGAAATGGGTTTTTAGACTGCATTTTGGAATGGTTGAAAGCTGAAACTTTTGAAGAAATTGAGCTTATGCTTGTGTAATTCAGCCTAATAAATGTTGTAGAATGATGAGATTATTTTTTGGATATGGTTTGAGCTGTTATCTGTGGTTGCATGTGTGGAAAGTTGCTGAATTGAGAAATATTTAATGCCAAAAATTTGGGCAGATTTGTACTCTGTTAGATTTGACCACCTTATGCACACATTTTTTCTTTTCTTTTGGTTTGATTGTTGTTATTTATTATTGGGATTTTATTGTGGCATATTTTGGCAGTATTTATGAGTAGTTAGGTTGTAATTTTGAGTATTTTTTAAATTGTTTTATAGGTACTTTAGATGAATTTGACTTCGGCTATCTAATTTGATCAGATTAGTACAAGTTTTCTTTGAGGTAAGTAGTCTATTACTCACTATAATTTGTCTAGGATTTCTTTTTATAAATTATATTTTTTAGAATGGTTATTTTGATTTATAAATTTTGGCATGATTGAGAATTATATTTTAATTATTTTTATGTGAAAAGTATACATGTGGTAGTTTATGAATAAATTCTGCACAAGTGAAGTGTTATGTTTAATGCAAACTCCTAAGTACTTGTGTAATCTATTTGTGGGGACTAGTTCCAATTATGATATGAATGTATGTTGACCATTCTAACGGTCGGTAGTTAGAAAAGTACGAACGTTTAGCCTACTTGGCGGGATTAATAGCCAAGATAGGCAGGATATGCTAGTTGCCGAGTGAAAACATTAGTACTTTATGGGTTTGAATTATGATATATTTGAATGAATTGGATTCTTACTTTACATTTTTTCAATGCTTGAATTCTCAAATGCTACCACATGCTAATTATGTACTAACTTTGAAGTAAATGATTTTCTAGATATGAAATTCAAATAAATTTGGATGATCATTTTAAGCAATTGTGCATTTTGAATGATATATGTATATGATAGCTTATCATGCTAGTAGTGAGTAATGGAACTACTTATTGAGTGTTTGGCACTCATGTTGTTATATATAATTGTACTATGCAAAGAATGACAAATATTTTTTTTTTGAAGAGGATTTTGGATTTTATTGGGGTTACTAGTGCTGTGCAGTTTGCATTTTGATGGATGATTTGACACCTTAGGACTTCTTGTAATTAGAAGTTGTTGATATTAGTTAAGGTTATATTTATCTATGTTGTAGTAATGGTATGGACTTGTAAATGTGAACGAGACTCATATAATATATCGAATATTCTTAACTTTTGGTATTGTAAGTGTGATTGTCGAAATTATGCACTACCTATGCTTTTATGTTTATTTAAGTTTGAATATAGTTGGTTTGGTATTGTACATAGGTTTATGAAGTGGAATTGCTTACATATCATGGTAAATGGCATTTGTATAGGTTCTAGTTTGCTCAAATTTTGCATGCCTTGTATCTTTGAGATATTATTCTTAAAGGTATAACGGTGTTATATCTCCTGGGTTCGGGGTATGACAGAGTTGACAGCTTATGAAGAAGATATGCTGAATTTATTCTTTAGAGAAAGAGAGGTACTAAAAAAGCTAGACAATATGCAAAGTTGTACTGTTCGAAGAAAGAGAGAAGTGTTCTAGGAACCAGGTACCAGTTGTTTGAGCATCTTGCTAGCAGGCGCAAGAAGGAACCAATTCATCTAGCTGTCAGGGAAGTTGTTCTTCAACTGCCTGGTCTTGTGGTGCTTGATGAAGATGCGCATGCCTCAGAATCACAGGAGTTTTCTATGGAAGGATTTGATAGAGTTTAAGACATGGAGGTGGATAATCCTCTCTAGAACTCCCTTTATGGATAATTTTGATGAGTTGTATAGTACTCTGTTTCTGGTGAATCCAGACCTTTCTGATACAATCAGTTCAAAGAGTTGCAGCAACAATCGCAGGGGACAGAAAAGCAATGTGCTAAAAAAGAGATGGGATTCTTTAACCAATGCCATTGATAAGAAATCTGACAAATTGATTGAAGAGCTCAAAAGTATGATAGATCCGTTTTTGCATGTCTACAAAGGAACCGTACTCCAAGATAGGCTTCCTGGTTTAAAGAGCACAGTGGTTATTTTGAGGCCTACAGAACAGCAGAAGCGTACTATTCAGCAAATACCTGATGGATTGAATAATCTTGATAGAACAAATTTGATGTCACTATTCTCTATCCACCCTTCGCTAGATGCTGAAAAAGAGTTCACTATTGACAAAAGTATGGACTAAAGGAGCTCAAAAGTAATCCTGATGCTAGAGTAAAGGTAAAATTTGTCATGGAACTCATCCGTTTAAGCATATCGTTGCGTTAGAAGGTCTTGGTTTTCTATGAGTGTATTCCTCCTCTTAGATTCATAATGAAGCAGCTAGAACACAAGATTTCATGGATGGCAGGAAAAGAAGTGCTGTATATGGATGGAAAACGTGATGTGAAGAATCATCGGTCATCAATCAGTTCTTTCAATAATTCTACAAGTGAGGCAAAAGTTCTTCTAGTGTCCACAAAAGCTTGTGCTGAATGGATCAATCTGGTTGGGGCTGAAAGGGTTGTTTTGCTTGATGTTGTTTGGAATCCTTCAGTTGAAAAGCAAGCAATAAGCCGGGCATATAGACTTGGCCAACAGAAGCTCGTGTATGTGTATCACTTGATAACATCTGAGACTTAGGATTTTGACAAGTATAGTCGACAAGCAAACAAGGATTGGTTATCTGAGTTGGTGTTTTATTCTGGTCAAGACAACAAATCTAGAATTTCATATATTATTGCCGAAGACAAGATCTTGGAAGCAATGCTGGACAACAAGGTAATGAGTGATATCATTGAGAATATAGTTCACCAGCCAAAAGAGTCAAATTCATTGACAAGAAGTTGATGAATGGGATCTTTTGTTGCTGCATCAACCAGAGACCTTTCTTGTCAATTAGCAACTTCTGAAACTCTTGTTGTTGTTGCAATTTTTCATTTGTTTAGATCATTTGAAATGCTTGAGATTTTATTATATTTTCAGTTATTTTTAATGACTCTATTGATAGTGTGCAAACATAGTCAAATTTTGAACTTCGCTATTTATGCAAGGTGGACTTGTTGCTTGAGAAATTACTATTGTCTATAATGCATGCAAGCTTAACAAGTTCTCTTTTGTCTGACATTTCAGGGGATGATATTTTTTCTTTTTGTTTTATCATTGAATTAAGAGGTATTTATAGGAATACACATGGGATTGCAGGCAAGATTGTGGATCTTTATGTGAAAGAGTCCTTGAATCATAAGTCCGAATCAAATATATTGTGCGACTCATGGACTCCCCATTTAAACTCATTCATATAGTATTACTACAAAATTGTACGTGCTTTGCACGTGTAATACTTGTATATATTTATTAAAAATATTTTATTCTAAAAATAAATGAATAGTCAGTGAATGATAACCAATTTTAAAAATTTTGCCTATTGAGTTTTTTTATGCAAGATTTATATATTTTATATCTTTTCTCTTTCATTGTAATTATTTTCACCTATCTTTTTATTATTATTATTTTCAAATATTGTTATTTGTTAGAACATTATATAAAAGTTTTATTTTTCTTAAAAAATTAAATCAATATTCTCTTTTATTAGAACAACGCATGATAATTGTATTTTCTTATAAAATTTGTATTGTATGATTATTAGTCTTGTAATTTTAAATTGAAACAAATACTGATATTAAAAAGAGATTTTATTGAATTTAAGGATCAAATAAAGTCAAACATAATACATAAATTTATCAAGGGCATTTCCTATTTCTTTACTATTTAGCATAACAATTAAGATATATATTAAATGTTTTAGTAAATAATAAAATGAATAATAAAAAAAATATGAAAAATAAAAAAATAAATCTATGAGTTGTTATTAGCCTTTATTTTGTTTATATATTTAATGAATGCAAATTTAATTTTATACTAAAATACTATATCAAAATATAATTTTAGAGTTAATCACATTCAATACCATTCAAGATGAATGGAAGAGTTCAGAACATCAATAACTGCATAAATAGTAAAGAATTGCATTGTAATTTTCAAAATCGATGTAAAATCAATCTATATCTGCAATTATTTTAGAGTATTTAATAGTATGATTATATTTGAATAATTTATATTGTCTTTTATAGTACTTACCTGCTTATTCTATATTCTCATTCCTACAGTTTATATGCAGTATTCTTGTTGGTTTTTGCAATAATTATTCTAAAGACTATATATTTTGGACATAAAGCATACAATTGGTTGAACTATTTTTGCCTTATCAATAGTTATTCTACACCAATATTTCTTTATTATTTTATTATATACTGTAACAACTGGTGTTGTAATTTCCGTATTTGACATTTAATACAAATGTTATTAAAGATAAAGATTTATTAATCAAAATACTATTAAAGAGATATAAATTAACAAATACTTTAAAATTGTGAGTTTTCTATTTTGTTCCTAAACTTTACTTTCATTGCTTGGTTAATTTTCTATTCTTCATATGGATAGAGAAAAACACATTCAAATTAATCATAATACAAGACTTAAAAGAAATAAGAAAACAATGTTATATATTCTACGATTTTTTTACTTTATAAAATTTTGATTTTTTTTATTTGTATGATTATTAATTTTATAAATTTTAAGTTGGAACATACTCAAAAAATCTATACTCATTGGTGTATCTATCCTATCAACCAAAATTTCAAGTTAAAAAAGTCAGTTCTAATCAAGAGTCGTGAAATTATTATAGTTAACCGACAGTTAAGGAAAGTTTTGCTTAAAAAATAATGTCGGCCATATTTGTTATTTTCTTAAGTTAATCCCAGCCAAAAAGGTCAGCAAAAATGCCTAATTCAACTTCAATGTATATTTTCATCAAATTCTATATGAATTAAATACTCTCTTTATGAAAAAATTATTTATCAAACAAAATTGATCAAAAAAATTAAAATATAAAAGGGGCAAAATGGTCAACATGTTTAGTTGACATAACATGACTTTATTGGTCAAACGACAATGTTAGGTGTTAAACTGTCAATGACACTAAAAATGGGTAAAGTGTAATTAACGTGATATATAAAGCACGTAGGGGGAATGATTTAATTAAGTTTTCTAGGTTAGGCATACTTGAATGAACAATTAGAAAAAAGAAAATAATTGTAGTGAATTTGAAATATTATAATAGTTATAAAAGATTAATTTTATTATGAACAAAAAATAAATACACCATTTGAAAATATATAACTATATGAGTTATGAATTAAATATTAATATTTTTATTTTATTCTTTGCTTAAATATAAATGATTTTTCTACTCTTAAAATTATATACATCTATATTATGTATTTATTCAAAAATTTCATAATAAGTTAAGTAAGAAACAATTTATTTCATTAGCATTTCATGCATTTTATAGCAAGATAAAGGATGTTTTCATGAGCACTCGATTTATTTTAAAACAAGACAAAAGATCAAATTATTATTTTTATTCTTTATAATGAATATAAAATTTACTATATCAAATGAATTTAATTTTCTATGTCATACATATATGTAATATGAAGAATATATTAGTTTAATATGTTTAATTTTTTATACATAAGATATAATTTTTGTTTGATTAATTTAATCTTTACATTTTAATTAGATTCATTTTTATTTTTTGAAAGTTTAATTGTAATAAATATTTTTATACAAATTAAAACTTCGGTCTTATTACGTAAAAAATGCCGAAGAATAGGTGTTTGTATCCTTAAAAATAAGTAGGATAGATGATGAGTAATTTAATTATATTTTTCTAATGAGAATTGGAAGTTATAATAAATATTTTTATAATAAATGTGATTTTAATTATACTTTTTATAATAAATATGATTCACTTTTTCTATTTTTTGAAATTTTAATTAAATAAATATTTTTATACAAATAAAAATCTTCCATCTTATTATGTATTTATGTCAAAATAGGTAGTTGTATCCTAAAAAATAGGTAGAACAGATGATAAGTGATTTAATTATGTTTTCCTATTGCGAATTGGAAATTATATTTCATTAAGGACGGGTATTTTAGGCATTACAAAAAAAGTAGAGAAACAATTAAATATATTTTCCTATTGGGAATTAGAAATAATATTTCATTAAGGGTGGGTACTTTAGACATTACAAAAAAAGGAAGAAACACTTACTTATGTTTTGTATTGAGAATTAGAAATTATATGTGATTAAAGGCGGGTATTTTAATCACCACAAAAAGGGGAGAAACACTTAGAGGGGAAAAGCAAAAAAATTAGAAAAACAACTCGCATATATATAATAGTAATAGATTTATTATTATCTTTCATTTGGTTCATATATTTGAACTACATATATTACAACAAATTTCAAGAGTAAAGTGTAGATCAATGCAATGAAATGAAAAGAAACTTTGCCTTCCATTTATGCCATTTTTATTTGACAAGATAGATTTTCTTGTTTCTTCATATTCCCTTTTTCTTGTTTGTCTTTATAAATTAAAGAGTTTCGCTCAATGGAAGAAAATATATCCTTTTTCATTCATGTCCTAATTTTCAAAGAATTTCGTTTCAAGTCGATATTTCCTTTGTTTGTCAATTATTTTAATAAGAGATCAGGATACTAATCTACCCCTGCAAATTCACTAATAACAACATTTCTTCTTAAATTAAACATCAATAGTACAACTTACCTACATATAAACATACAAATAAAATACATACATATAAAATACATTCACATATATATATGTGTTCATACATTTATATTTTTATGGATTATTTAGTTGTTTATTTAATGTTTGAAGATATGAGAAAGGGTTAAATAATAGAACAAGGATTTATGTCCCAAATGTAGTATAGGTGGGTTGGCATAAATTAGGCACAAGCTCAAAATCACCCCAGGCAACATGGTGGAAGTGGAAGTCCCAACTTCATTGCCTAGCCTCACTACCACTGGAACTATTCTGCCGAGGACCGTGGTCGTGGTGATTTTGACCACATGTGCCACTCTCCTCCTCAGCCTTCCCATTCTCATTTATTTATCGAAAGTTGGTAATATTTCCTTATTTATACTCAATTTAGATATGCGTGCATGTATTTACATGTTTGGGGAAATGATAAAAAAGTCCTTCACCTTTACAAAAAAATAAAAAATAAAATCTTGTCCCGTATATTTTAGATGATGTAAATTTCGTCCCTTAAATTTCCAAAACGCATCAATTTGTACTTCACAATTGAGTCCTTTTATATGTCAGTTTTGAAAAGTACGATGCCCGTTGTTATAGTATTTAATAAAACATCAAAGAAACACTTCTTTTCTAGCCTAGCCCTTTCTTGGACTAGATAATTATTGTGAAGTGACAAAAAGTTTAACCCATGGTATAGTGCATATCCAAAATATTGTAGAATAATCATAGAAGACCTACAAGAATACTACATATAAGTTAGAGGAATTGTAATATAGAACAAATAAGTAGGCAAGTAATGTAAAAAAATAATACAAATTATGCAAATAAAATCATACTATTAATTACTCTAAAATAATAATAGATACAAAATGAGTTTACATGTCAATTTTGGAAATTAAATATTTAATAAAGCAACAAAAATGTATTAAATGTCTTGGTAACAATATAAGGAATTGATCAAAAAGTATGCAAAAAAATTTAAAAAAAAAAAAAAAACACAATCATACATTTTTGTTAATTTTACATTTTGTTTATATATTTAATAAGTGAAAATTTAATTCTAGAAAAGTAAAATATTATATCAAAATACAATTTCGCAATTAACCACATTAGATGCCATTTAACATGAATAAAAGATTTCAGAATGTTAGTGGAGTCTTGAAGTGAATGCTATCATAAGTTTAAGAAACATGAAAACTACAAATATATTCTCTACATGCATACATATTTTGCACAATATGTTAAAAATTAATTGTGATAGAATTTATATAAAACTTATGTGAATCTTGGATGTCTTTAAAATTACAAGTTTTTCGTGAGAGTTGCATGCATTTTAGAGTAACATAAAGGATTTTTTATTAACATTTTTACATTTCAGTGTAAAATAAAAGAACAATTTCTTATTTTCATCTTTTGATAATGATTTTAATACACTGTGTGATACCTATCCATAACATGGAGAATATATTTAATTTAATCTATTTAGTTTTTTTAATATATATATATATAAAAGACATAATTTTTTTGATGTGTTTATTTACATTTTAATTGCATTTATTTTTCTCTTTTTATAGTTTTAATTAATCACTTTGTAATTATTATCCATATATCATTTGATTTTCCCTAAATAATTTTTCCTAATAAAAGAATTTCAAAATACTTTATCTAAAAGGATTATATAGATATATTTTAAAAAGTTCAATACTATAAAAAGTATCTTTATTTTTAATTGATCAAATTATTGGTGATATCGTTATAGGGAATTATATCCCAATCGCCTAGAAGAGAAATACAAACAAGATACAAATATCATATGTTACTCTCATAAAAAGAAAGATTATTTAATTATTTGAGAAGAATGAAATTTTTATATGGTGTTATAGCAGATAACAAATAACAACAACAAAAATTAAAAAAGGAGAGATGAAAATAATTAAAAATGTAAAAAAGAAAAAGATATTACATATATAATATAATATAACTTTTGCATAAAAAAACTCATCAAGTAAAATTTGTATACTTGTAACACTATGTTATCATTCACTAATTATTCATTATTTTAAAAAATTAAAATTATAGACAAATTAGAGTGTTACACGTGCGACGTAAATTTTTTTTTAGTTATCATATAAATTTCAATTTACATCTCAAGCAACTGATCAGATTAAGTCACCTATATGGATTGAACTAACCACCTAGGGAAGCAATCTTCCCACATAATCATTGAAATCAAATTCACATCAAAAGAGGCTAAGCAACTCGACGTTCTATTATAAGTTTTAGGTTTACAAGAAAAGGTAACCGTGAAAACACTTCACTCATATTGATTATGTCTTACAAAAATGTTGCCAATCTAACGTCAACTGATTTGTCATTATTGAGAGGTCCGAATTGCTTCTGCCTCTAGCAAGGGAGTTTCAAGCCGTTCCATCCTTCCCATCTGGCCAACCTTTCAACAGCTTGCCATCCATCTTTGTGTCAAACAGTCCACAACTTTATTCTTGTTTGTTTTCACAACAACAGCAATGTTAATACAAACAACTGCAAAATCCCAACCTTCTATCCATCAAATGACAGAGTGAGTTCAATGTATTTTTTTAAGAGCTTCTGTCTTGCTTAAATTGGTTAACATTCCTGAATTCCAGCCATTCATACATTCCCTTCCTATTGTTTTCGCAAACATGCAGCTTTCATTACTGAATATGTCCTTATTCCTGTTATTACAAAGTTGCCAGAGAATGTTCGCAGTATTATGTGCTGAGTCATGATCTCTTCCTTGCTTCAGTAGCTTATCCGACCAAATCCCACGGTCTCCAGGAACGGGTGAAATCAGAGAATTTGTTTAGTGGGGGAATAATTTATTTGATTTATGGATCATTTTTATTTTTCTAATATTTTATTCTCCTAATATAATTTTTCATTTTCTAGTTGTCCAGATTCCCTTAGATTTCTAGGATCATTTAAATGTAAAAGTTGCTAAAAAAAAGTAATGTTAATATATATAATTTGTAAAATAACGAACAATTTATAGAAGACTTGAAATTTAGAAGAACATCGGAATTCGACATATAATAATATTTATTATGAAGAATGTTTCTCGGTCTATATGTATTCTTTTGATAGTATTAACTGGAAAATTAATCTAAAGTGTACAACTTACATCTTCTTAGTGTTGCAATTATTCATTATTAGAAAGACTAAACAAAACCGACTTTACTTTTGGTTATATTCTAATGTTTACTAATATTCAATCAATGTAACCTTATATTAATTGCTAACTCTACTTAGATTATTGTTAACTTTTAACCAAAATATTTTTAATTAATGAAATATAATTATCATATGAAGTGGTAAAAACATGATTGTTTTTGTTAGTTGATATTATGTTTTAGGGAAATTTTACATTTCTTTTTAGGGAATCATTCATTTGATTTTAAAAATTCATATAATATAAATTTTTTAACCAAATAATATTATACTGTATAAATATTTAAAGTATAAAAGAATGATTCATTAAAAGAAATCGTAAAATTTTTCTATGTTTTAACGGTTAGCTGAGGGCAAAGAATTGAAATGACTATATTGTTATATGTTTCTTAGGTATGGTGGGGCCAGTGGGGGCAACCGCTTCCATTGTATCCATCTCCACCTCTGTCCAAAAATCTCCTCCCAATACACTAACTAGTATAGGAGTGAATACAGAAATTAAATTTTGCGACACAAAATTATATAAATATGTATTTATAAAGTCATTGTTATAAATTTTTTAAAATATTAAGGGAACAAATCTTAATTTCATGAGAGTATAATTAAATTTTTAAAATAATCAAGGGAAATAATCTAAAAGGTTTTGGGAGGGGCAACTGCGCCCCTCTTCGCCGGTGCACTGGAGCAATTCACCGAACAAATTATGCATGATCAAAGAAGAAGAAATATGCTTCATATTTTCAAATCCTCCCTCACAAGTCACATCTAAAACAATTTAGATCCTTTTACCAGTTTTTCTGTGAAAGTTTGCGGTGGGGCTTGACCTCCCAACCGTACGTGTGAGACGAGTTTCTACCTCGTACAAATTTTATTAGGCAAAATTATGTGAAGACATACTTGTAATGAAAATGTGTAATATTCTGTTTGCATGAATGGATTTGATTTGAAAGAAATATTTGAAATGCATGAATTTGGATTGGGTAGATTTGAAATGACATGAAATTTTGGATGAATTTTAAATTTACTTATTGAACTATTAAAATCAAATTTTTGTTAGTGGATTTTAAATCCACAATTAACTCAATTGTCTTATTTAGATAACTTATTAAATCCACCCAAATCCCTCTATCCAAACACAACTTGAGAGAATTCTATCGTTCTTTTAGGTACCATATCCTTAGTTTAAAATTGACCGTTAGATATAAATAAGAATTTCTAACCATTAGATGAAATATTTTAATATGTAATCTTTCACTTGCAAACCCTTCCCTTACAACTGGAAATGTAAAAACAACATAACACAATGTGGATGGGTTCTTTTATTTGTCATCCTTATCTCTTTTACTCTTCCATATTAATTATATTTTTATTTTATTTGTTTCTTTATTTTTTTTTACACTCTAAACTTTAAATATCAATATATGTCATGTATGTTTAAAAAATTACTACGATGTCTAAAATTATTTTTTAATATTTTGTGAACCATCACATAAGGCCGAAGACATGACCTTTGGTGAATAATAAATTTCAAAATACTATTTACAAAAAAAAAAAAAAAATTATAGTTATTCTTCTTTTTTTAAATTATAGTTACACTAAATAGTACTATATTGACATGTTGATGGTAAGTATCTTCGCATTCCATAATACTATTGTATTACATGTTATAATTATTTTGATAATGTCACGATTAATATCTATTTAATCTATTTTTCTAATTAATTTTTTATATTTTCTAATGTTTTATTTTTCAACGATTCAATTATTTACTTGATACAAAACCAAGTAATAGTACCTTTTATTATAGAGTATTTATATTTAAATTTTTAATAATACTCATTTTCCTATTTCACACTACTATCTTCATCTATACTTCGTTAAAAAAATTATTTTGCAATATATAGATGGGACAGAGTACATTTAATTTGATATCTCATATGATATTATTTAAATCTCTCATAATACTTTCTCTATTTTGAATAGTATTATTACAATAGTTTTTTCATAATTATATATATATACACACACACATACTCTTAACTTTTTTCTTTTTATCGTCCTTTTTTATTTTGGAGTTGAATTTTATATTAATGTAACTATACAATTAAGTGTTTATATTGTACAGACTATATATGCCTATATAATTAGTTTTTTTATACAAATTTGTGTATGTTTAACTAAGATTGATAATATTACAGGTTGATTTGTACTATTTTATCTTATTATTTTTCAACACGTACTTCCTACTTTTTGGTACATAAATTATTTATTTTCATTTATTAACCAAATACTAGAGTAGAAGTTTTTATTATAGTTGATACAACTACTAACCAAATCACACATAGTATCTTTTACAATAATTGATTGTATTGTGTTTTGTCCATTTGAATACTTTTTTAACATTTGACGGTAATGTATTACACTAAATTATTAATTTTCTATACATTTTCAAGTTTCAGTGCCAATTTGTACTACTTTTTATGTGAAAATTTTGTTTTACAAGTATCTCATAATTATAAATATAATAAAAAATGATAAAATTTGGAAACCATATTTAGGTAACAAATAATACATTATAATTATATAGACAGCACCATATTAACATTTTCGCAGTACATATCTTTTTCTTACATAGTACTATTTTATTATTTATTATAATTTGGTTAGTAGCCTAGTAATGTCATGTTTAGAAGCCTATGATGTAATTTTTTCTCCATTTATTATTATTATTTTAGTTTTTGTTTTCAATTTTTCATTCATGCAATTATTTAATTGGTACAATAGATCATGTACTTTTTACTATATGACACATCTCTTATAGTACTTCTTTTAATATTTCATAGAACTATCTTATAGATAATTCCTTTAATTTGATATTTCACGTGATATTATATGAAACTCCCATAATACTTTTTCTTATTTTAAATATTATTATTGTGATAATTGTTTTATAATCGAAAAATAAACACTTCATTTTTTCTTCTCCTTTTTTGATTTCCAAGTTCAGATTCATATTAATGTAATGATTTTGTTAAAGAATTTACATTGTTTATTACAATACCTCTTGCTCTTCATTGCCTAGGCTAAAAAAAAATACCTATAGAATTAGACTTTCGATACAAATTTATGTATAGAATTAGACTTTCGATACAAATTTGCGTATATGTAGTACTTCTTTTAATATTTCACTATACTATCTTAAGTTTTGTTTGATCATCAAAATTTATTTTATAAAGATACAGATTATTGTATAGTATTTTTGATTTAATATCTCATATAATATTATATATGAAACTCTCATAATACTTTCTCTTGCTTTCAATAATACTATTGCAATCATTGTTTAATATTAGAAAAAATATAGATTTTCAAAAAATTAATTTCTCTTTCTTTTTGCATTGATGATAATAATAGCTTATCTTTAAGACATTATTGAATTTATGCATAATAACTTATGAGATTTGTATTGTTTTGACATGAAATAATTATTTAATATGTTATTTTTTTTAATAAATGAGTTTTTCTAGAAAAAAAAAATTAATACCAACAAAATTAAGTAGGTAACCTGTTATATCAAGTTATCAAATAGGTTATAGAAATATTATGTGATATCCCTTATTAACTGATGTGGCAAATCATATTGGATCTTTTTTGAAGAAATGGTTCCCTCAAAATCACTAATGGGAGTATAAAAATTTTAGAAAATTCTATAATTTCTTTTAGTGAATCATTTCCTTATGTTTAAAAACTTGTATAGTATAAGTTTTTAAAACACATGGTATTGTACTGTATAAGTATTTAAAACACAAGGAAATGGTTCCCTAAAAGGGATTGAAGAATTTTTCTAAAATTTTTTAATGTGTAATCTTAGGAAAATTCTACAATCCCTTTTAGGGAACCATTCCTTGTACTTTAAATGATTGTACAATACAATATCATGTATTTTAAAACCCTACACTGTACAAAATTTTAAAATTCAAAGAATTGTTCCCTAAAAGGAAGTGTAATCTTATATTTAACATTAAGATTCAAAGTGAACTTCCTTAACTTCTTGGTTAGCTCTGCAGTTCACAATCTTATCTCTGCAATTCTTCAATTCCACCATTATTTTTCAATTCATTGTGACCAATTCCATAATGTAATCAAACACATGAACTTCTTGGTTAGCTCTGCAGTTCACAATCTTATCTCTGCAATTCTTCAATTCCACCATTACTTTTCAATTCATTGTAACCAATTCCATAATGTAATCAAACACATGAAGAGTAGTGACTCCAGTACCATGAATTAGTCCTCTCAGCAATAGAAATTAGAATTTTTACTATATTAGAAACATCATTAGGACAGAAACTTTAAACGTTTGGTCGCATAAAATTATGGGATTAAAGCATGAACTTGTCTAATACACAAGTCCCCGCTCAACCTAAAGTGACAGTTAAGATAACTCACAAAAGATCTTTATTTATCCCGAAATTCTTAAACATTGTGTTAACATCATGTTTGGATTAATGGATTTAAGTAAGAATTTGAAATCTAGTCATTTGTTAGAGAAATTTGTAAAGATAGATAAATAAATTTTAAATCCACTCAAATTAAAAAATTGTTTAAAATCATTTATTTCACACTTTTAAATTTGAGGGAATTTAAAATTACTTTACAAATCGTTCCAACAAATAAATAAATTTCAAATCTTTTCTCAAATTTATTGATCCAAACACAACCAAATAGACATGATCATCATTTACATACGTGATACGTGAATGAAAGTAGCAATCACAGCAAAAATCAGCGTCCTCCCATGAAAAGAATAGAATCCCCACAATTGCATGGTGTGAGGGCGACAAAAACAAATCCTGTTCAATCATGGATTCATTCACAAACTCCTTTCCATTAGGTATTGACGGTTGTAGGTACAAGATCAATTCACAAGGACAGTAAATAATTGCCATGCATTGAAAATTCTAAAGATTATCTTCTTAAATGACTCCTTAAAAACGATTACGTTTTTATGCTTCCAACCACCACTAATGCTTACCAGCTCAACTTCACATTTGCTAGGAAGAAGCTAGATATCTACAGTAATGCTGCAATACCGATATTCCCAGGGAGAAATACACTTAAAAGGAGGAAGACAAAGGGCTTTGCTGTAACTATTTTACAATTGAACATCCAACAAAAAGGTTTTAACTTAATGATGATGCAGATTTCACAGATAAACAAGAAAAATAAAAATCTTACAAAGGGGAAAAAAAGGAAATAGATACAAATGAAATAGGATGACATTATACAAAACAGTCAATTGTCCTGTTTATGGCTAAACCTGAACTTATGAAATCCAAGCGGATGAAATTACAGAAATATTAGGCAGTTGTAGGAAAACTGAGTCCAAAATTGCATAAAGAAGAATATTTTTGACAGGAATGAAGAACTTTTCTTCTCCGCTCTTTTTGTGAAATAACTTTGCACTTCAGCAGCCAGAATGTGTATATTGTCTGATGTCGAATTGAAGTCTATATCAGGTTTATGGATTAAGAGAACATGCGCAAGAAGTTATTGGCATACGCCATCGGCTTGATGTCAGGGTGAGGCTGCAATTTTACAAGAATAAAAGTCAGATGAGAAATTTTTACAGTATCTTGCATATGATAGATGACTAAATCATTAACTCCATATAAACAACCCTATAAAAGACGAGAAATTTGCACAGCATGTTGCTCATGAAAGATGACTGCAACATTAACTTTGTATAACAAACCGTACAAAACATCCCCACCACCCGTCAAATAAAGCAGAGAAAAGGAAGACCCTTTCTGGTTCTTATTCTGTAAAACGATAAAATAGCAAATGGTGACAAGACCTGTATACAGGCACTAAAGAATTAAATACTGACCACTGCTGAAAATGTAACAATATTTGGCTTCAGACTGGGGGCTTCAAAACGAATAAATTAGAAAGGCACCCTTGTTACCCATCTGCATCTCAGAAAAAAACATACAAATGTTAGGATAAAAGATATTCCCTGAAATGAGTACCAACACTGCAGAACCTTGAAGAGAAGGAAAAGTTTGAGGGTGCGGGCAAAGGGAGCAAGCAGATACTTTATAGAAGATAGAGATTCTGAGAAACAAGTCTTATATATTAAAGACTATTTTAACTTTTGCAAGTTAAAAATTGGAACTTTTAGATTCATGTAAATCAAAGAATGGTGGATCACACAGGTACAGTGAAACAACAATGGTAAGGACCTGATGGAGCTAACATATGCCTGACAACATTCCATCATTTATGGAAAAATTTAATTATAGCAACAAGTTTTTGATCCTTAGTCATGGAGAGAAAAGCAAGTTTGAGAGGAAAAGTAAAAAATAGAGAATGTAGTTACCTGATCACAGTAGTTGGGAGCAGAAAATACAGTAATAAGTTTACCATCGTGCTCAATCTCATATCCTTCATCTGATTTTTGACTTCATGAGATCGCACCACTAATTCTGTAAAATAAAGTATGTAAAGATTATAAAGCTTCAATTAACATCGAGAGAAAACCAAGAAGGTAGTATGAATACTAAGAATTACTGAAACAAAAGGGTATTGGGGGTTGATGAAGAAATACCTAGATTGTTTTCCTGCAAAAACTTTTTAGTTACATCTGCACCAAATGAAAGACCAACTCCCCGCTTACTTGGTCCCCTTCCAGGTTGAGGCTGTGGATCACTCCAAAGCAATTCACACATCAACCCTGTCAAAAAATTTTCAAAAATTACTGTACATGCTATAGTGATTCATAGCATTTCACGATTTAGATTTTGGACTTGAAATCTATGGTGGTCGTTCTTTTATTCTTCACCTTCTGTGTAGGGGGTTGTCGATGATTTATAAATGATTCTAGACAAAAAAATATTCCAGCATAAAGCTGCATGATTGGAGATTGTTGCCTTCATCACTCAATTAGTCAGTTTGCCCAGAGAAGAAAACAAAACATGATGCTGCAAATCATATTTGTAAAGGGCAGACCAAACAAATTCCCTTTCACCTTTGTCCTTCCCTTCCCCCATGTTTTGGTCATTCACCACCCAAGGAGGGGGTTACTTGGATTCAGAAAGCTAATATCCAGTTTTGCGAATTGGAGATATCTCACGAGGATCGCTACCACTCGTTGCGATGAGTACAGAGTATTTAGCACAAACATTAAACAGATAATTGTACAACGAGGAATTGTGGTAACAGCTGGTAAATGTGAGGAATCAAAGTCCTGCTAGGCTACTACGCAAGCATGAAAAGCAGCTCTGCATAAAAAGGATAAACAAAATGCAGCATTGGAGCTACCTTCCTCTGGGGGTTCGCGGAACCGGTCAATCGCTTTAATATCAGGGAGTTTCACCCCATCAACACTGAAAAGCCCTCCATGTACCACAAAGATTTTATCATTTATAACATGTGCAAGCGGTAAACAGCAGAATACTTCCGCAAACTTTGACCAGTTCCACAAACATTTCACTTAGTTTGGATCTGACTTCACCCTCAAAGCCATATATTTTGTTCATGCTCTTGCTCTCATGGTTCCCTCGAGCGAGATACATGGCTGGAATGTCAACCATTAAATTAGTTCCACTATTCATTTCAAGAAAAATACAAATACAGATAATCTGGGGCTAATAAAAATAATAACTGAAAGTAAACGCTTCATAAAATTCTCATAGAAATTGGAAGATGTTTTCTGCTTTCCTGATAGTAGAAGTATAGGATGTTCAGCACTACTAAGCAAGATACTATCTTCCAGAATTCCATGATCTAGATGTGTATCAAAATAGGTCAACACCAAAATAACCATGTCAAAACCAAATAAGCTAGATAATGATGACCCTCACGTTTGACCAAACAAGCTGTCAAGTTAGAATGCAAGAAAAAAAATGCACACTGGTTTTGTTGGGAGAGGAAAAGAAAAAGACACAACATTTTATTAAAGTGATCCATCTTTTTACTACTATTAACTAAGTCCAAAGTTAATCTTGAATGTGTAAAGCTTAGAGACTCTGGAAGTATTGTGGTTTTAGTTTTAAGTGCCAAGTTTGAGCTTTATCAGGATGTACTTCTAAATGAAATACCCAACCTCGAAAGTATTTGGTAATGTCAAAATATTTTTAGAAGCATGTTAGTGAAGTAGAAGTAATTCAGATAGAATCATTGCACTCCCAAACAGGTTCTTAGAAAAAGCAAATACTTTAAGACTATCAAAGGGCCAGGTACCTGTTGGACACATGCACTTGAAAGCAAAGAGCGTGAGTATGACTTCCACAGAAAAAGACCCCCTATCAACAAAGTCGCCATTGAAAAGGTAGGGATTATCTTCTGATGGAAGCCCATTGAGCTCAAATATGTTTAATAGATCATAAAACTGCAAAACAACAGGAAAAGAATTGAAATGAGCAAGTGCTGTAAAGAGACAGGAACAGGAAAAAAGGAATTATCATATCACCGGGTTACATCCGGTCTTAAACAGTTAAACTTGTAAAGAACACAAATACATGAATTCTCGAGGGAGTAGTTATATGCAGACAGCAGAAAGTAATAAAACTAAAGTGCATAAAAACTTAATGATACAGGAAGAGAGCTTTCGAGGACTTCCATCACATACTTACCCTGATACCAACCAGTATAAAGACTAGCTGTTTCATAATTTCACATAAGCAGGTCTACAAGTTATACTCTCTGTATATAGACTTCTTCAGGAACTGAGGAAATTTGACAATTCAATCCCTCCCAGCACTATACATCCAAGATAAATCTCCCTAATGTCATCTCCCATGCACAGGATTTTGAAGATATTTAAACTAAACTATGATGGCATATATGGGTAATTAGATCGAGAAATAGAAAGAAATAGAACCTATAAAATGTATTTGCACCTGAGAACGTGGAAAAGATAGAAATCCTATACATGATTCCGCTTTTCTACAAAGAACGGAACTCAAATTCTTAATGTCAAGGACCAGTATAGACATGTCGAATGTGCCAATGTAGATAACAATCAAGGCAAATAGAGAACCATAATGTTGGATAATACTAAAAAGTTTAACAATTCACAACTCCAATGGAAGTAGCTTCATTACCTGACCATGTACATCACCACAGACATTGAAGTGTTTCCCATCAGGAACATTAATATCAACAAGAGAGGGCAGTGCACACAGCATTTCTCTTGTCTGTAAAACAATTTGTAATGCATACCTACAGTATGAAAGGCCAAGATTCTAAGGAAAATTGAAAAACTACCAGTTTTTACAGAATTATTTAGCTTTCTCATACCGTCTATGCAAGCTCTTCTGATTCTTGAAGTCATCCATCATTTTCTTCACAAAATCCAATGTTACAACATCCCCCTCTATCCTTGCACCAGAATATTCTGGTTCCACATCTGTAGTTTAAGCATTGTAGAACCATTAATCTCAGGTCATATAAACAATTCTGATCAGCTTAGGTTAAATCACTATTCATTCTTACAATCATATGGTTCCTTTTTTTGCCCCCTCCCTGAGAAGAGGTTGCAATTCCAACACAGAAACAATTCCTTGACACACTTCAAATTGAATAGACTTCTCTAGATTTCTGGTGCAACTTCCATGGTAAATGAAAACACAAATAATGCACATTGGTTTGAACTGAAATTATTTTACTCTCTCTCTTTCTCTGTATGTATGCATGCATGTATGTAAAGAACAAAGGATTGTTTTGGTGTAATACCAAATTTAATTATTTCATGTATATAAAGAACAAAGGATTGTTTTGGTGTAATGCCAAATTTAATGATTTCCCAAAACTACATAAAAATTTTAATAGTAATTTTGTGAATTTAACCACCCAGTCACTGTCGTACTTTGAGGAGAGAGTGTGCTCTGAGCACTAGTTTAGAGAAAGAACAACCACCCCAATATAATCTGTCAAAACTTTCTTATTACAGTACATCAAACTTTTCTACAGGATGTTGCCAAGAAACAGAAAGCTGTTTGTAAATACATGAGACATTTACTCATGTATCCCTGCTTTGGAAGGAGAAAAAAATATTACAACAATTATACCCATAGCATAGTATCACAATACAATAAAAGAGTGGGATTCATTCCAGGTAAGCTAGTGTTTGTTGCAAATGGGACGTGCCAATGACTCATTAGACAACTCCTCCATGATGCCAGGGTAGAAACCATCCACCTCCAAGTCATGTTAATCTATCTAGTAACTCTTTAGCATGTTACTATTCACGATTAACTTGAACCAGGATGACAATGACGAGAGGAAGAAGACATATGAACAACAAATGAACACCACCAGAAGCAGTGAGGTCTTGTAGAGTTAGGAGGATGAATGCAAGACCTCCTAAAATGACTTTTGACCACAACACCTGCCACCCAATGTTCAACTGATTTGTTTGATACTCAAGTTTCAAAGTCAAAGACTACTTGTGTTACTTTTATGGACCCAATTTTCCACAGGCATATTACAGGTTAGCAGCTAGAAAGTAACCTTGAAGCTTAAATCTGAACACACAAAAGGAGAAGTACCAAATCTCATGTTCTAGTAACGCCCAGCAGTGCAAAGAGGGAACAACCACCCATTCTAATGTACAGATGATAGCATGCTTCAATAAGATCTACTGTATCTCAAGCAGCATCACAAGCATAAACCTCTCATGAAGAAACCGACCAGTCCTTTAAACTCAAGAAAATGCAACTAGAGGAGCATCAATAAATTACAAAACTACATTAGTTAAAGACTTCTTCATCGACTACTTTTCCCTCAATTATAGTACATAACTAAAGAACTTAGAGATTGTTCAACTTCTAAGAATTTGATCTGATTATCAACTTTCCTCATTTTTTAAATCATTTAAGAGGTTCAAACCTAGGTCAAGTCTTTGATTCTTGGAAAAGACATGGACATTGCTGAGAAGCCACCAAGCCCCCAAGAACACCAATACTGTTGCCATAACTGCTGCTGTCACCACTATGGCCGCTTTAGTTCCCACAACATACCACCAGCACAGCAAGTAGAACTACTGCCGCTGCTACAGCAGTTACCTTGGGGGGAAAATAAGATGAGTCTGTGCCCACTCCTAGAATGATAAAATAGGTAAAAAGAAAAATGATCATATTAACACCTACTATTGTAGACAACATATTTGACTAATGTGAAACTTAAAATTTTGGTACTGAATGATTTGTGTATTTTCCATTCCCTATGTACCCATTTAACTTAAGGTAAGGATTAGGCATCAATCCCAACAAGGTTAGGTTTCTACAGGTTCAGAGCTAATTCATGTCCAGCAAAGGCAGTTTTCTCTCATTCTGACTGAATGTTTAATGATCACAACTATAGTAGCTCATTTGATCAGCCTTATTTTGCCATTGGAAAAGAAAGTCTATTCTAAATCCTTGAAAGACATAAACTAAAGGAAGGAAGAAAAATAAAAGAAAAAAAATCCAAAAATCTTCTTCAACTAGGTTCCACAAAGCAGGTTGGAAGAATCTCAAACACATGATATCTCACAGAAATGTAGTCAAGGCAAATCCTCACACCTGTTTACGTAGTAATAAGTACATTCTACAATCTTGTACATTTATACATATGTTTGATACATAACAAGATTTTTGGTATGAGAAACAGAAAGGAATTTCCTTTTGGAATTGAATCCAAAAGAATAGAGTATATATATAAATCATGAACCACTAATGAAACGGAGGACAGGACATATAGTTTACGGAAGTCAAATAGCTGAGATCTTTAATTTAACAATCTCTCAGATTCATGACTTATTCAAATGAATTTTGACAAGGGCCTGAAATCTGATGTTTTCAATGCCGTGTTTCTCAAGGAATTGATCAGCAGACTTATCTCAGCTGCCATTTTGTCTGTATTTGCTCACCAATGCATGCTGCAGCATCGTAAAGTTTGTAATTTGTTTCCTTTTTTCGCTTTCTCAATTCAAATACCAAATCTGGCTTAATTTCCTGAAGGTGGGTGTTTCCTTCCATTGCTTCATTGGATAGAATCTCCCTATTTATATCTTAATCTTTTCAACGGTTATGCATGAGAATGATGTTCTGTGACGTCTGTCAAACGTTTGTTCTCTCCTCCGTGCTGTTTCAATGTGAAGACTGCTGGATGTACCAACTTTAGAGTCACTAGACTCACTCTAATAGGTCACTATGTCAAATAGTGACTTCACCTCATCATTTGCCAAAAGATTAACTTAACATGCATATATGGATAAAATTAAGATACTAATTAGGTCAATGCTCTAGACAGTGACAACCCTCAAAGTCAGTATACCAAGTAGCAACTTCCATCTTCTGGAAACCCCTATGAAAAAACAAACTCACAGAAATATTAAACTATTCTTGCTGTACTGGTATCAGAGTATGCCCCCATCTTGAAAATAACTCAGGAATCTATCTAGAGCTAGGAAAAGAGCTACTTTTAATCAAAACAATAACATGTCTTATATTGTTTGTGTGTCATGAGCCACATAATCAGAAAAGACCTAATTACAGTGGATGATGTTCGTCGTATAATGGTACTCCTAGTGCTGGACCAAGAAAATGCGACAACAATGCACTAAACAATCAACAACAAAAGCAAGCAAACAGGTTCAGGTTTATCCACTTATTCCTTGTCCACAAATGAGACAAAGTTGCATCACTTAGCTTTTCAACTTGGTCAAGAGAGAAAGCAATCAAATGAAAATAGCAAAGCAAATAACCAGAAAACCAACTTCAAGATTAAATTTTGTCAATAGGAATAAAATGCATGGTGAACTAACAATAGATATCTAGGCCGAATATGTTACGCTGTGGTGACAAGATTTTACAGCTAAAGCCAACTCCAGGAAGTCTGTACATGTGACAATGCATATAAATACATGTACTAAAATGTTGCGACACTTAGACACCAAGAGGTCACATTTGTAGAATGCAAAACACCTTAACCAGGTGATCGAAGTGAATAATAGAAATTTTTTTTGCCAGCATACCAAAGCATGCAGTCAGTGCACAAATTCAAGTTAATGCAACAATATAACACACCTGCCCTCCAATAAGGACAGAAAAAATTTCAAGAGTCAATCATACAAATCCAGAAGTAAATTGACCAAGAAACCTTCTTAAATAATAAATTTACCTTATATAGAAAACAGATACTTTTACGCTGTCAAAGAAGAAATAAGATCAGCATGATAGTCATACCTATGGTATGATAATCAACAGAATCAGCTACTGAACGTCTTTGAGATCCAGGTACAGAAATAGCTTCCTCAAATTTGAGTTTCATCACAGCTTTCTCACACTCTTTCAATTTCTTTGTAGCATCTTGGTCATTGGGGCATAACTTCTTGACCTAGATTATCAATTATTTACGAATAAGCACCATGTAAAAATTAATGTTCATGCAGAAAAACAATGCATGGAAAAAATAGAAAGGAACAAATGCATTAAAAGACAGCCAGTTTACATTGCATGAACAATCGAATGACAAGCAAGAAACGAAAACAGGACTATTCATAATGAATTTGGAAGTTCCGCATAAGATCATATATCTTCAAATGGTGGATTAATTGCAATAATACTTAATTTTCTCTTAAAACTTGAGTCATAAAAGATTCAAAATCAATCGAGACATTCTTCTTTGGACAAACTACAAGTTATGCATTTATACTTTACCATTTCAACTTATTATGAACTCAATCAGTCTGAAAACAGTTTTAGTTCTACCATAATGATCCTTGCCATCGGAATATAACTCAAAAGCTTTACTCCAGAAAACCAGATTCCATCGCGGATACAAAAAGAGCTACAGTTGAGATCTTCATGCAAATAATTACTGCATATTTTCGGCAAAATCCACCAAGAAAAAACTAAAAATCCAAACTTTTCGATATATACACTCTTAAAAACTAGATTCAGAAAGTGGAACAAAACGAACAGCTAATACCTGCTGAAAATCCTTGAGTGCTTCTTTAAACTTCCCCATTGCCAAATAAGCCGCACCTCGCCTATAATACCCCTGGCCAAAACCAATCAAAAACCCCAAATTCATCAGAGATTACAATTCAAAACAAACATCAAGAATCTTTTCAATAGAAACAAAAACCTTGCCTTGGAGTATTTAGGATCAATTTCAACAGCCTTAGTAGCATCAAGAATAGCACTCCCATACTCCTCCAATTTGGTGTGGGCAAATGCACGGTTAGCCCAGTAAACCGCATTATCACTATTCACCTCTATTGCTTGTGTGTAAAGTTCAATTGCTTGAGCAAATTTATGATCTTCACAGAACAATTAAAAAAACATATATAAATAAAATAAATAAATAAAAACTCCCAATAAACTCTCACAAATCCAAAAGGACGGTTACCTTTGAAGGCATCATTGGCAAGGACTTTGAGTTCTTCAGCTCGAGAAAGGTTAGAATTTTCCGGTTCCATTGTGGGCATAATACTGATAAACTGATGATTTTTGGGGGTATTGTTTAATTTATTTAAAATCTTGTCTGTGGTTTTTTAATTTTAGTGCTCTTAAATTCTGAAATGTGATCATGAGATGTAAAAGGGGCTCTGATTGAGACTCTGTGTGTGTGTGTGTGTGAGAGAGAGAGAGAGAAGGGAGGAGGTTGTTCAACTTCAACTTTGCCCTAAGATGTTTCTGGCTGAGGAACTCATGGTAGATTACGTTGTTCTTATAAACTTTACTGGGAAAGTAAATGCCAAGCTGGATAGGCATTGAGCAAAGAGGCAAGAGTAGATTAGGTTCACACTTGGACTGCTTTTAGTATTGTTTTTCTCTAGTCCTATTTGTTTTCTTCCTTGGTTCAACCGTACTGTTCAAAACTTTTTTTTTAAACTGGTTGAATCGGTAATAAACCAAACCACTAAAATATTTTTCTCCAATAGTTAAACCTAGCCGAAGATAAATTGAATTGAAACTGAATATTCTTAATTTGGTTCCGAATTTTAAAACGAGATAAATAAAATTGAACCGAATAATATACATTTTTTCTAAATACTTTTTGGTAGTTCAAAGGATAGCATTAATGACATAAATCTTCACTAGCCCTTCAAGTGTTTAATACTTATAGCTCATAACTAAGGTAGCCTTTATTAAAAATTATTTTCTTGTTTTCTATTATTTCAAATTTTTAAAAAAATAATTTGTGTAATTAATGTCTAATGTATTTGGTAGTAAGTATAGTCAGAGAAAAAATAGCTAACAAAAATAAGTTCAAAATAATAAAGATATAATTGTTAGACACTTTTTTCTATGATTTTATTGATTATGAATTTGAGTCACTAGATAGTAAAAGAAGACGTGAGTTTTTTTTTTTTTAAAACAAAGGAAGATATAATTGTTAGACGATTATATATTGCAATGCATGAGAAATTCTTACATGAATTTGGTTCATGGTATAGTAACATGAATCTTTTGGTCCATGTTGTCCACATCAATAATTGGTGATGTGGATCAGCAGGGACCAATGGGTCCATGACACGATACATGTAAGAATTTCCTGTAATGCATGTACATTTTGTGTTTGTGTAAAGTACTTCTGAGAATGATGATGAGATTATTTCCTTGGTAACTAACAAAATTCTAAATAAATTTATTTCTGTATTACTGAGAAAACTACACTCTTACTAAGATTTCATAGCAAAGATGAAACAAAATATTAATTAACTTTAGTAATAGCATTTTATACATCAAAGTGATCAATGATATTCGCGAAACAAATTTTTATATATCGTATTATGTGTCAAACTCAAGTAAGTGTACGTATGTATGTACATTTAAATAAGTATGAATTAATCATTAATATACAAACTCGTTTACTTGTCTATTTATCTCAAATTGTGGGAAGATGACCCAATGAATTTTTATTAAATTTTTTTCAAACATTTGATGTACTAAAATGGAACTACATTACAATAGACTATTGTGGATTAAATGTACAAAGTATGCTATTTAATTGACCTTAACGACCGAATAAACCGAAACGCACCAATTGTTAATTGATTAGTTATTTTTTAATAAAAAGTTCAATTTTGATTTAAAATTTTAATATAAACAAATATAAAATTCCTTACAACTGAACTAATTAAATAGAATAGTGCAAATTCATAGTTCAAACAACTGTACAAAAGGCGAATAAAAGAGAAAGGAAACCAAAATAAATAAATTACATAAATCACGTCTAATACTAATAAACTGATGATCTTTTTTTGGGAAGGGGGAAGTTAATTTTTAAAAAATCTGGAATGTGTTTTTTAATTAAATTGTGATCATGAGATGTAAAAAGGGTTTCAGGATTTGAGATTGAGACCACTGGCGAACCATTGGGGGCAGGGTGGCAGCTGCCTCCCAAAATATTTGGGACTCAATAGAATGATATGTATATATAAGGGGTAGATATTAAAAAAATCCAATATTTGCCCCTTCCCCCAAACCTTTTCTTTTCACCATACAAAAGCTTTTAGTTTTCATACGTGCCTTCGCAAAATTTTCAATTTTAATTACACCCTTACAAAATTGGCATTGGACTCCTAAAATATTTTACAAATTTAAAAAATTTGATATTGCCCTCAAATATATGCCTAGTCTTACGACAAGACTAACATAATTGAATCAAAATTCTAACAGTATGATTTAACCATTTAAAAGTCTTATGTGTATATATGTGTGTATGTATGTATAAATGTATGACTATATATATATATATATATATATATATATATGTGTGTGTGTGTGTGTGTGTATATATAAATATGTGTGTGTATATGTATATACATATGTATATGTTTATGTATATGTATATACATATATACATATACATATATATGTATATACATATATATGTATATATACATATATGTATACATATGTATATGTATAGATATATGTATGTGTATATATGCCATGCTGTCCTTTCCGTCTACAAAATAAGGACATCTTTCTCATTTATCCCCGTTGCTCCATACCCAAAGAAGAAGCCTTCCTGAAACTTAAAACCCTACTCACTGCTCAACCACCAAATTACATCAGGGTTGCACAGGAACTCCACGAAGACGCTTCTCCCCAGGACCTTCACTATATCTTTCAATTCCCGTATAAATTTGAAACTCAAAATCAAAGGCTATTCGGCCTTACCCATTCAAGGAGCTCTGCAATTTGTCACCCAAATATCCAAGGGGCTAAAAAATGGTGTAGCTGTGAAAGAATACATAGCAAAGTATGGCGATTACTGTGAAGAGGGAAACTTCACAAGTAGAAGAGCAAAGGGGGATAAGGAATTATACACAGCTGCTCTTAATGCCGGAAATAAACAGGAAGCCCTGGATATTATAAAAAATTCAGATCCTAAATCTTTTATTTTATTACGAGAAGATTAATTATCACTTTGATATTCTTTTAAAACCCCCTCCAGTCCAATACGAAAACCCATTCTCAATATAATATCAACTCCCAGATGAATTACAAGAATGGGTGTAGAATAACAATAAAGAGGCCTAGTTGAGACCGCACAGCCTCATCATCGAAGGCTTATCCACAATAGGCAAAACTTTCTGGGCACGTAGTTTAGGACACCACAACTCTGGATAACTGTGCCGGCCATGTTGACATGCGTGAACATGACGACGAGCCCTGTATAACTTCATAAATGACGTCGCTCCACAAAACCTAAAGCACTGGAAAGAGTTCATAGGAAGCCAGTACAACTAGTATCCAATTTAAGATACGGCAAACCCTACATTATAAAGGGCGGGATCCCTTCTATTATCCTCTGCAGCCCTGATGACAATAGCTCGTACGTGCTATCCTTGAAAAGAAAGATAATAAGGGCCTGAAGGAATGGACTCTGAAGAATGTCAACTTTATTTTTCTTGAAGAAACCCTATTCACCTCTGTAACACCGGCAAGCGAAATGACACAAAAACAATAGGGTTAGTCGCAATATTTGCTGCTGCTATGGTTCCAGATTCCCAAGATTACTACAGCCTTCAGTGCCGGCGAGGCACTCGGATTTGGATGCTGACAAATCCCATACACATGAAGAGCCTCAACGCCTTCAAGACCCACAGGAACTAGATTATGGATGTCCAGTTCCTGACGAATTACAACAACTCACAAAGAGTTGAAGGTGGCCAGTTTCTTCTATACATAACGTATATGGATCAGCCCGAGGATCCAGAACCACTCCAAGATACCCATGAGAGTCCACCATTTTGTATTCAAATTCATAAATAACCAAAGAATAATCAGTGTTGATTTATATATTAAAGCTATTGAGTATGTTATTAGCAGCTACCACCTTGTAACTTCTTCTCAATGTACAAAACAATATATTAATTTTCAATAAACTTTTAATTATTCTTAACTGTCTTTTGTCAACTGATAAATTACAAATTTCCTAGCCCACCGAGGGCTACCAATTACATAATTCTCAACTAACTATCCTACCCTAAGGACTAACTTATGGACACAGAACTCAAGTTTGATCACTATTCCAGCTCGTTTGACCCTTGAGAAATCGGTGCATGCCGAACTCGATTAACCCATGAAGCAGTGATAAGGTTGAAAATATTTGCCTAATTTCTGACTGAAGAAAATTAATCCAGGCCACCAGCCAGTGGCAATGATCTTGCTTCCATCACAGATATAGTAATCTCCCTTATAAAGAACACAGACATTATAAACTCTCCCACTAAGAGTAACAGTCAACCGAAGTCTCGTACCCCATGGCATCTTCGAAGAATACCCGAGAAATTCACACCAGAGTTTAATACCACAAGCAAACACTGTTAATTCCCTCCTCTCCATGAAAATAGCTTGATCCAACGGTGGACGAAGATCCAACTGGACGCCCAGATGTATGCCAGCTCACATATTTTCTATACCACAGACAAGGTGAAACTTTTAGGAAGCCATCATTACTCCCGACAAAAAGGACAAGAGGACAGCAGCTTTACGTCACATCATGGGCCCACAACCTTTATTTGAAATTTCAAAGTTTGAAATTTGAATTCTACAGTCCCCACTAACTCCCTCTCTATTATAGGAAACTCCCTCCGTTCCTCCCACATACAGTATCCATTATTTGCGCACAATGACATTTTGTGGAGGGTAAAATGGTCATTGCACATCCCCAAAACATCAACCAGGAGCTGCCATGTGGACTCCACTACCCTTCTCCACCAATCAGCTGCTGACACGTGGTGGGAAAGGGGCCTAGTAATATTATAATGCCCTTTCACCCTTACACTGTTTAAGTCCCTCATTCCCTCTTTATATAAGCGTTAAGAGTTCGGGAGGCTCCTTCTAAGTCCACGTGTCAGTTCCTGATTGATTTTGGGGATGTTCAATGACCATTTTTCCCTTCGCAAAATTTCACTGTGGTGCAAATAATGGATACTGTACGTGGGAGGGACGAAGGGACTTTCTTGTGGCGAAGAGGGAGTTAGTGGGGACTGTAGAGTTTAAATTTCAAACTTTGAAATTTCAAACAAAGGCTATGGGTTCATGATGTGACGTAAAGCTGCTGTTTGACTATCCTCTTGTCCTTTTTGTCGGTAGTAATGATGGCTTCCTAAAAGTTTCACCTTGTCCGTTGTATAAGAAATATGTGAGTTGGCATACATCTGGGCGTCCAACTGGGTCTCCGTCCGCACCTGTTGGATCAGGCTATTTACTTGGAGAGGAAGGAATTAACAGTGTTTGATTGTGGTATTAAACTCCGAATTTGAATTTCTCGGGTATTCTTCGAAGTTGCCAGGGGGTGCGAGACTTTGGTTGACTGTTACTCTTAGTGGGGGAGTTCACAAAATATGCATTCTTTTAAGAGACATTACTATGTCTGTGATGGAAACAGGACCACTGTGGCTGGTGGCCTAAATTAATTTGTTTCAGTAAAAAACCAGGCAGTTATTTTCAGCCTTATTTGCAGCTTCACAGGTTAATCGCGTTCGGCTTGCACCGGTTTCTCAGGGTTCAAATAGGCCTGAATAATGGTCAAACCTGAGTTCTACTAATGTCCATAAGTTAGTCCTTAGAGTAGGATAGTTAGTTGGGAATTATGTAATTGGTGACCCTTGGTAGGCCAGGAAATTTATAATTCATCAGTTGACAAAAAGACATTTAAGAATAATAAAAAGTTTATTGAAAATTAATATATTGCCTTGTATATTGAAAAGAAAAGTAAGTTACAACGTGGTAGCTGCTAATAACATACTCAATAGTTTTAATATATAAATCAACACTGATTATTCCTAGGTTATTTAGGAATTTGAGTACAAAATGATGGAATCTCATTGGGTATCTTGGAGGGGTTCTAGATTCTCAAGTTGATCCATATACGCCATGTATAGAAGAAATTGGCCACCTTCACCTCTTTGCGAGTGTTATAATTCATTAGGAACTGGACATCTGTAATCCAGTTCCTGTGGGTCTTGAAGGCATTGAGACTCTTCATATGTATGGGATTTGTTAGCATCCAAATCCAGGTGTCTCGCCGGCACTAAAGGCTATAGTAATCTTGGAAATCTTGAACCATTTATATTTAAAAGGTCCACGCAGCGGCAAATATTACAACTAGCCCCGTTGTTCTTGTGTCACTTCATTTGCCGGTGTTGCAAGGATGAATAGGGTTTCTTCAAGGAAAATGAAGGTGGCATTCTTCAGAGTCTAGTCCTTCAGGCCATTATTATCTTCATTTTCAAGGTATAGCATGTAGGAGCTGTTGGCACCAGGGTTTTAGAGGATAATAGAAAGGATCCCGCCCTTTATAATACGGGATTTGCCGTATCTTAAATTGGAGTACTAGTTGTGCTGGCTTCCTATAAACTCTTTCCAGTGCTTTAGGTTTTGTGGGGCGACTTCATCTATGACGTTATACATGGCCTCATCGTCATGTTCAGGCATGTCAACATGGCCAGTGTAGTAGTTGTGGCGTCCTAGACTGCATGCCCAGGAAGTTTTGCCTATTGTGGATGGGCCTTCGATGATGAAGCTATTGGGCCTGTGCGGTCTCAACTAGGCCTCTTTACTGTTGTTCTGCACCCATTCTTGTAATTCATCTGTGAGTTGATATTATATTGAGAATGGGTTTTCGTATTGGATTGGAGGGGGTTTAAAAAGAATATCAAAGTGATAATTAATCTTCTCATAATTTAAAATAAAATATTTAGGATAAGAGCTTTTTATAATATCTAGGACTTTTCCTATTTATTATCGGCATTAAGAGCAGCTGTGTATGATTTCTTATCCTCCTTTGCTCTACTGTATGTGAAGTTTTCCTCTTCACAGTTATCGCTTTACTTTGCTATGTATTCTTTCACAGCTGCGTCATTTTTAGCCCATTAGATACTTGGGTGACAAATTACAGAGCTTCTGGAATGGGTAAGGTTGAATAGCATTTGATTCTGAGTTTTGAATTTATACGGGAATTGAAGGAGACAGTGAAGGTGGGGAGAACTGTCTTGGTGAAATTCCTGTGCAACCCTCATATAATTTGGTGGTCGAGTAGTGAACAGGGTTTTAAGTTTTAGGAGGGCTTCTTTTTTGGATATGGAGCAATGTGGACAAGTGAGAAAGATGTTCTTATTTTATAGACGGAAAGAAGGACATCGTAGCATATTTGCACATATATGTATGTATATTTTTGTATATATATACATATATTTATGTATTTAAGTATATATGTGTGTGTATATATGTATACATATGTATTTATGTATACATACATACATACATATATATATATATACATATATATACATACATATGTAGATGTGTATATATACACACACATATATATATCTATCTATCTATATATATATATATATATATATATATCTATCTATATATATATATATATATATATATATATACATATATCTGTATATATGTGTGTGTGTGTGTGTGTCACAGGCACATATATATACATGCATATATATATGTGTGTGTGTATGTGTGTGTGTATATGTCTGTATTTGTATGTGTATCTGTGTGTGTATATATATGTATGTATGTATATATATGTGTGTGTATGTATGTGTATATATATATGTATATACACATATTTTTGTATGTATGTATGTATGTATGTGTATATATATATTTTTATATATATCATTTTTTTCCTTTAATATCTTCTTTCTATTTAAGAGTATCATCCTTTATTGTTGTAGAAGTTATTTTTACTGTATTATTCTTTTTCATGAAAATTGCGATTTATTGACTTATTCATGTTGTAATGTCAACTTAGTTCTGTTGAAGAATTATTTTATTTTTTAATAATTGATTGCTTTAAGTATCAATTTTTGGTATGCATAGCCCCACTTTAAATTCAAGTAAGGTACTATATTGTCTACCTATACTTTATTCTATTAAAAAAAATGTGTAATCTATTGTTTGACTAATTTATTAATAAAAGTACTTTTGACTAATTTATTAATTAAAAGTACATAACATATTTAGTAATATGTAGCATAAATTATCTAACTAATGTTTTGGTTAATAATTTTGTTTACAATTAAAGCTTATTTTTTTTATAGTAATAGAACATGATTAAAAAATCTTATATCATTAACGATTAACTGTTATGGTGTTTATTAATTACTCAACTAAGTTACCATTTGTCAAAAAAAGTTATTCTTTAGTAAAAAAAAGACATCAATAGAATTTTATTTAATAATAAAAACTATTTTCCATTAAAATGTTATTTTGTAACTATTATTCTATCTCGATGCAATTTCTTTTGTGGTGTGACGAGCAGGTCAAAGGTCCTGAAATCCTTATCCTTTACGAAAGTTACAAGATAAGATTGCCTACTATAAACCAAATGGTTTGATACTCCTGCGAACTTTGCATATATATAATGAGAGTTTTGTGAACCAGATTGTCCCTTCTTTTGTATTTTTTCCTCTCCAAAGCTACATTCCTGTGTCCGGCTCTGGATGAGATTGTGTATGAGAGAGTTTGTGTGTGCAAGTAGATGAGTGAGTCACCGAGTGAGAGTGAGAGAGAGTGTGAGATAGTGGGTTAAGTTGAGCTTAGCCATAGATGTTTGTGGCTGAGCAACTCATGTTAGCTTACGTTGTTCTAATGCCAAGTTGGATAGACTTTGAGTAGAGAGGCATGAGTAGATTATGTTCACACCTGAACTGCTTTTATTGTTTTTCTCTATTGCTATTTGTTTTCTTTCTTGGTTCAACCTAGGACTGTTCTAAACTTTTTTAGACTAAAGACAAGCCAAACTGATAATAAACTGAACCATTAAAACATTTTTCTCGAGTATCTAAACCGTGTAGAAGAAAACCGAATTGGAATAGACTATTGTTAATTTGGTTCCAATTTATATATTTTGAACTGAGATAAATCGAAACAAACCAAGTGATGCATATTTATAAATATTTTTTATAGTTCAAACAATGCGTGTTTAATATTTATACTTCATAACTAAATTACCTTTATTAAATAATTATTATCTCGTTTTCTTTTCTTGCAAATTTTTGAAGAACAATTTGTCTAATTTCTAGTGTAAGTGATAGTAAATAAGTTATTTTAGTTAAAGAAAAAATAGCCTACAAAAGTAACTTCAAACTTAGTAAAGACGTAATTGTTATATAAGCAAATATTGCAATACATGCACTTGTCTATTTGTGTGAAAGAATATTGACAAGATTATTTCCTTTGTAACAAATAAAAGTTCAAATAAATGCATTTTAATATTAGTAAACAACCCAGATATACTTCATGGTAAGATTTCAGAGTAAAGATGAATGAAATCGTAATTGACTATAGTAATAGTATATTACACATCAATTTGATCAATGATAATTGAGAACCTAATTTTTGTATAGTGTAGTATATATCAAAATTATCAAATTTAGGTAAGCACATATATATAGAGAGAAAGAGAGAAAGAGAGAGAGACTTACACATCTAAATAAGTATGATTTAATAATTAATATACAAACTCACTAATTTGTTTTATTTATCTAAAGTTGTTAAAAGATGACAATTGCAGTAAAATTTTATTATTTTTTTCTTCAAATATTTGATGTATCAAAATGGACTAAACTATTGTCAATTACAAGTACAAACTATGCAATATAATTGACCTTATAAATCGAATAGCACTAAGTACTAACTGAGTAGCTAGTTTTTTTTAATAAAAAGTTTGATTTTGGTTTGAGATTTTAAATAGATATAAAAATCCTTATAATTGACCTAAGTAGACCGTGCAAACCCCTCCTAGTTCAATAACTATACAAAAGGGGAATAAAAGTAAAGGAAATGAGAATCGACAACTTAGATAGACCAAGGTCTAATAAATCATTAAAAAAAAGGGGCATCACAAACTTTTTGGCTGGAAATGGGATGCGAACCTAGACTGGCAATTTCGATAATAACTTTAAGAAAAATATTTAAGTAAACTTACTTTATGGGCTCGTTTATAGTTTATATGGTGCATACAAGAGTAACATGATTATTATGATACAAGATGACGTAAGGGAAATGATCAATGATGTGTGATTATTTAAGAGAAATGATGAATGATTTATGATGATTGATGATGGAAGAAAACCCATAAAACTCTGGTACACAGTGTTTTTCAATCCAGACCGCATCGCCTAATTCAATCGGTTCAACCTAGACTGGTTAGTTAGTTGGTCTAATTTGCTGCCAAGTGAAATATGAATTAAAAATTGGTCAAAACCGGTCAAGATCATCGAATTGATAAAATCGAATGGAGCAATATCAATTGGATCAACTTTTGTTTTCGAATTTTTTAGTTTTTGATGAATTGGTTTTATTTTCTTCTTAGATTTTAATAGTAGTAGTTTGTTATACATCAAATCTAAAAATTAAATTTTGAAGCAAAATATTACATTCTGTGAGTATAATATCAATTATTTATTTTCAAATTTAGAAAGAAATACGGTTTCTCATTTTTTAAAACTTTCGTTGACTCGACCGCATAAGTCTACTTGAATATTTTGCTAAGGATTCATCAAACTTATTTGTTTTATATATATATTTTTATATTCTTAGAAGAATATAATTTTGATTCAAAATTATATTATCCAATATAATAAGTTGTACACTGATCAGCACACGACTAGTACAATTTTGTTTTTTGGTTTTAATTTTTGACAAGTTTTTGTGCTATATTTGTTATTGTGACAAGTTGGGGGAAAAGATGAAGAAATAATGTTCCAAAGGGAACATTAGAAGAAAATTAGGAAGATTGGTAGTAAATATGAAGGCTCTCTTCCTCCCTCTTCTCTCTTCCTTGGCTGTGAACTCTAGGTTCCATGTCAGCCAAAGACTGAAGGGCAGCTTCTTCCCCACGCACTGAAATCGTTTGCCGACGTAGTTTCTAAACAGACAAAGACTACTACCACTTTCAAACAATCAACCCTTTACCATGGCGAACCTACATTTCTTTTCATAGATGAAGAAATGGAGCAGCTTTCAATACCTCTCAAACATGCCCTCATTAGGAAATTCTCGAAGGGCAAACGAGTATTTTTTTTCTTTGTAAGGATTTTCATGATGGAATTCAAGGGCAACTTCACCTTAGGGTTCCTAGACTATCGCCATGTTTTGATTCAGTTTGATTTGGAGGAAGACTACCTAAGATCCATGAAGGTGCTGAAATGGACTCTAGAGTTCCATGTCGATGTGGAATCCTCTATGGTTTCTATTTGGGTTTCATTAGAAAAATTGGTTGTTCAATATTATGAGAAGCAAAATGCTCTATTCAATAAACAGTGACAAAGATGATTGGAGAGCCACTCAAATTGGGTTCAACAATGGCGTCACTTTCCCGTCCAAACGTGGCGAGATTTTGTGTAGAGATGGATATTCAGAAGCCACTTCTCAAATGATTCTAGATTGAAAAGGAATCATCTGTACAATAGCAATATATAGAATATGAAAATCTACTGCCATATTGCTCATCTTGCAGCAAGCTAGGGCACAATGTAAACGAGTGCAAGCTTGATTTGGATTTGAACCCTAAGGTGATTGCAAAGGGTAAGGAATCTTCTAAGGTTTTGGTGAAGGAGGACATTGCCAAGGCGGCACCACTGGCCAAGACAAAGGAGAATGTTGACCTCTTGGTCAAAGGAAATGCAAAATAATAGATGCACAAAGTCTCCAATTACGACTCTTCAAGGGCAACCCAAACCCTAGCCGGCAAAGGGGGTTTCTACAACAGTTGCTTGGCCACCACCCTAAAAAAACCATCCCACCACCACAAAAGTCAGCCCAACCACTAAGTATCACAAACAACTGCCATAATGTCACAAATTGTTGTACATGTAGAACCCTTATCCAAAATCACACATAAAGAAACCCTAGCCACTACTACGGCCTTAGTTGAAAAACTCCTACCACAAGATTACACAAACCATTTGAAATCCCAAATAATGACGTTGAACAGTCTCCATGGAGTCCACAACCTCAGCGAGAATCAACAACGAACTCATTTCAACCCCAAATCGAAATCCTACCCTTACCTGAAGTTCCATCTAAAACCCTAACCTTGGTACTTATCGCCGAATCATTAGTTGAGGACTTTTGGTTGGTAACGGTGATTTACTAATAAATAATTATGTGCATGAGCTTGTGACTAATGTTCAGTGTAGAAAGTTGCTAGAAAAGCCGAAGAATGATGTATTTGTCTTTTCGGATCCTCCTAGGATAATAATCACTTTGATGAACTCCATAATTTTATTCCACCATCCTTGTAGGAGCCCAAAGATTTTTCTATAGTTGTTGGTGCATGGTCATTTAGTTTAGCCACAACCAAATGAGGGCTCTGGACTATAGTTCTCCGGAAAAAGAGACAATATTCTATCACTCAAACCATTTAGACTTGTCTCAGTGCCAAGGCTTCCTCAAACGCTTTGCCCACCATTTCCAATGAATAATTTCCTAATGTGGAATATTTGAGGTGTAGCAAACAAGTCATCGCTGCAAAGAGTTAAAAAACTTGTTCGACTGAACAAAGTTTCATTTTTGCCAATAACAGAGCCTCTGGGGGATTTCTTTCGATTAGATAAAAGCATACAACAGTTGGGTTTTTCACATTATCTGGTTAATGTATCTAATAAAATTTGGTTACTTTTTAATAATGATTTCAAAGTCTTTGTATTGAAGAATGCTGCTCAATACTTGCATGTGATGATTGCTAGTGAAGGTTTTGCTCATGGTTTTCGAGCCACGTTTGTGTATGCCAAATGCACGGGAAAGGAACGTTTACCTTTTTGGGAAGGGTTGTATGAAACTCAGAATGTCAAATGGTATATGGGCTGCCTCTGGAAAAGTGAATTTAATGTTGTTTCTAAGACAGATGAATATATTGGTCGCTCTAATCTAGATAGGCGGGCTATGGTAGATTTGATTATATGCATGATTGTCATACGTTAGATTTACCATTTTTAACGAATTCTTACACTTAGATGGATACAAGAACTGGGGTTCAAGTCTAGAAACGGCTAGATAGAATGTTGGTTAATCAGGAGTGGCTTGCTATTTTTTCTTTAACGGCGGTGCAATACCTAAATCGTACATCTTCTAATCATGCGTCTCTTTTTCTTAAGTGGGAGTCACATGTGGCTGCCAGAGGGCCTTTATTTTCCATATTCAGCATATGTGGGTTCACCTTCATGCCTTTGCAGAAACAGTGGAGCGGTCATGGCGGGTACCTTTGTACGGTAATGAGATGGGAGTTTTATGTGAGAAGCTAAAGCGGTTAAAACTTATACTCAAAGACTGGAATAAAAACAAATTTGGTAATGTTTACATTATAACATTTTAAGAGCTGAAAATTTTGTTGAATAGAAGGAGCAAGATTATCAGGATTACCCTACTTCAGATAATCATCAATCATTACATCATGCACAAGCAGACTTCTTGTGGCATTGCGAGCGGAGGATGAGTTTATGTGGCAAAAAGCAAAGGTAAAGTGGCTTTCTAAAGGGGACTGTAACTCCAAATTTTTCCACACAAAAAGCATGCAAAGTTGGCCATCCACCGTATAAAAGGTGCTAGTGATCACTAGTTGGAGGAAAGCCAGGAAATTCAAGAAGCGATCAGATTCTTTCAGAATTTGCTCTAGGCTGAGGAGCAAGAACAAGCAGCCACTAACTTCATATTAGATATCATACCTTGTTTAATAACAGATAAGCAAAGTGAAGTTTTCATGTAGACGGTCTTGATGGAGGAGATGAGGTAGGCAGTTCATGAATTGGACACAGAGAGCTTGGTTGGTCTAGGCAAATTCTCGGGATTTTTCTTTGTCTTATGCTAGGACATAGTCCGGCAGAGGATGTCCTTAATGCGGTTCGGATTTTTTCTTCGGGTAGCTAATCTTGAAATAGATCCCCAGCACTTTAATTATCTTGCTTCCCAAGAAACAAAATCCCCTATCCTTTACTAATTTTAGGCCTGTTTTTCTTTGTAATTTTGTAAACAAAATTTTTACCAAAGTTATTGCTAATAGGATTCAATCTATGATGCAACATTTATTTTCGTCTTAACAGTCGGCTTTTGTTGGAGGTCATGGTATTTCTAACAATGTGTTGCTTGCTCAGCAGCTCTTGCATTCACTTGATTAAAAAGTTCAAGGACACAATCTGGATTTCAAAATCGATATGATGAAAGCTTTTGTTAGAGTTTCATGGCCCTTTTTTGAGCATCTCCTTTACCGGTTTGGCTTTGTAGTTCCCTTTGTTGGTTTCATTTTGGCCACTTACGACAAGCATGCTTTTCAATTATAATCAATGGTGCACTAATAGGGTTCTTTCAGGTATCTAAAGGAATCAAAACAGGGAGACCCTTTAATGCCTTACTTATTCCTTCTATGCTCAGAGGCACTTAGTAGAGGTTTGCGAAGGCTCAACTCGCCAAATGAGCTCTTGTCGTATTCTCTACCGAGCATGGTTCAAAGTCGCGGTCGCGGTAACGGTCGCGGAACGTATCGTTTCACATCGGTCTCGGTGTATCAGTCACGTATCGGGCGCCATGCATATTTGGTTAAATACAAAATCTAAAAAATTCTAAAAAGAAAATTAAAAAATATACAACACTACAACAAATTAAGTTGTCAAATTAAATTAGCAAAATACAATCACAACTACATATTAGTTGTAGTTGTTTATTATACATAGAGAATGATAAATCGTATAACCACAAAATACTACAAATATATTATAAGAATGTCAGATACACATTTCATATAAAAATAGAGAATCAATAATTCCTAAGGCTACGAAGCAACAAATTATCTCCAATGTATTAAGAAAAGTTTCTCTTCTTTCACGATCAATTTAGCTTTCTAAATTACATCTGTTTTGCTACACATGAGACTGTATCTTATTAAAAAAAAAACAAATACTTCAAAAAACTAAGGTCATTAGAATTTTTGTCATACCTATCAGTACCATGATGAATGACGATGAGGTTCAAAATCATTCTGTTCTTGTGCACTGTAATAGGAGTTACAATATGGCAATACACTTGGATGAGGTAGAAAAAACGAATTTAGTTGTCCATCTGCTGGTTGTGATGATTGGCTGGAGGAACCATAATCATTGTGTATGGGAGGTGTAGAATAAGTCCTATGGACTTGGGATTTGGTAGTTGCATGGCTTAGGTAAGTAATATCAATTGCCATAACTTCATCCAATTAAACCACTGCTGCCGTTAAAATAGTATCAAGGATTTTACAATATCAGCTGCCATAGCTTCATTCAATAACCCACTGCTGGCTTCAACCGCGATCAAAAATCCAAGGCTCTACCCGCCAGCCGGCGTCTCCTTCATTGGCGCAAACCAGGGAGGCACTACCGCTTCTCTTGTCTTCCAGCCGTGTTGCTAAATGTACGGCCGTGCTATTTGATGACTTGAAGATGTGCATCGCTCGAATGGTGGTGCTTCCATGGCTTGATGTCTGAGATGACTCCCACCACTGCAAAATCGCACACCAACAAGGCCTCCACCGTGCGGCTAAGTTAAAAGACAGAGCACGCCACGGAGGCTCGGCCGAGTAGCGGTGAGTCGACTCGGCCGAGTCAGAGTCCTACCCAACAGAAGCGTGAAGAATCGGTCGAGTCTTCCCGTTCCGATGCCTTCAGGCTTCTCCGACATGTCCCGGTTCTGACTCGTACCGGTGGGCTCTGTTCCGGTTCCGACTCGGTCGAGTCAACTCAGACTCGGCCGAGTCTTCGAACCATGCTACCGAGGGGATGCAAACATGTTTCTCACCTTTCCTTTGCCAATGACTTGCTAATCTTTGCTCATGGTAAAGGTGCAATTTGCGTGCACTGTTCAAATTTTTGGATATTTATCAAGCAGGCTTGGGTCAAAAGAATTAGCAAGGAGAAATTTTTTTTTGTAGCTGGCAAGTACTACCGTTCAGTCACGGGTTTGGAGTTGCTTACTGGAATTCAATCAAAGGGCCTTCCTTTAACCAATCTTCGCTGTCCCTTGTACAAAGGAAAGAAGAAATTAGCTTACTTTCAATAGATATAGGACATTTTTTCTTCCAAGTTGATGGGTTGGAAGACAAAACTTTTGTTGTTGTAGGGACAGTTAATTCTTATAACACATATTTTGTCTTGTATTCCTACTCATTATTCTTTGTCATTTATCCAACAAAGGAGGTCCTAAAGACATTGAAGAAATAAATGGCAAATTTTTTCTGAGACATAGAGGAGGGCTCTCGCAAGTGACATTGGAAGCAATGGCATGTATTATGCTCACGGTGGAGGAAAATGGCCTTAGGCTAAGAAGATTAGAGGATGTGGTTTTAGCCTTCTCATTGAAGCTATGGTGGCAGCTTTATACATCTGAGTCACTCTGGGCTGATTTAGCTCATGCTGCAAAAGTATTTGAATTGGCCAGCCAGTTCTAACCCTAGTCCAGTATGGAAACGGATGCTTCGAGTTAAAGAAGATGTTTTGGCACATATCTGGATATTGGTGCAGAATGGGGAGTCTTCTTTTTTGGGAAGCCAACTGGACAGGGGTAAGGCCACTTGTAGAAGATAAAAGCTTAACACACCAGCCAAACATCAAAATCAATGAGGTTTTCTATAATAATGAAGATTGGCTGCTAGATGGAGTACGTGAGAATCTTTCAGCAGATGAGATTTAATTCGTGTCTAGACAAGGAATTTATCCTTCATCGAATTGGGATGATTTAATATGGCAAGCAACACCAAACAGCGTGTTCACCATCTCCTTGGCCTATCATTGCATTAGGCAGCCCCACGTTACTTTGGCTTCTAGGAGGTATATCTAGAGCAAAAAATTTCCTCTTAAAATATCATTTATGTGGCGGCTTCTTATTGGCATTCTTCCATTTCCTGATGTGCTCATGACATGATGGGTTTCCAACTTGTGTCCAAATGTTGCTTTTGCCATTCCATAGAGACACTCGATCATGTCTTAGCCATTTGTCCCTTTACTCTTGTTGTTTGGGACAACTTTTCCAAATTATTCGGACCACGAGTTCGGGGCTCTATGGTTCTTGATTTGATTAAATCTTGTTGGATTGGTTCCTCCCACAAAGACCAAGTGCAAGACTTGGTTTGTTTGCTATCGTCCGTCATCTATTAGGAAACTTGGAAGGCACGCAACCTTGCATCTTTCAGGATGCAACTTCTACAACTGAACAAGTTATCTCTCGCATTAGTCTAATATTGCATGACTTATCCTTTGCTATGCCTTTTTTAGTCTTCTTGGTCATTCTCCCTCATGGGTTGGGTGTCTGAACAATGGTTACTTGATCCTCACTCATGACGATATCTTGGTCCCACTCTCCATTGGGTTACTTTAAACTCAATATGGATGGCTCGGCACTTGGCAACACTGGCCTTTCTAGTGGTGTAGAGTTGTTGGAGATCATAATGGAACTTTTCTTTTTGGCTTTGCTGAAAGCTTTAGGCTTGGTACATCATTGGAGATGGAGTTCTATGCATTTATCATAGGTATCCAATAGTGCTTGTAGCAAAATTATTTCCTTCTTATCATTGATTCTGACTCGAAAGTGCTTGTGGAAATTACTCAACACAGCATGCGTTGCCCATGGTTCCTAGATGGTTATCTCAAATGCTATATCAACCTTATTGTCCATCGTGCCATAAAGATTCAACATCAATACTGGTAAGCCAATTTAGTTGCAAATGCTCTAGCAAAGTTATCTAGAGCAAGGCCAATAATGTCTCACAATATTTTGTATGTAGTTCTCTTCCCTTCAAAATAAGAGGGCTACTTGCTTTAGACTCGATAGCTCGCAAATGTAATAGTGCATAGCTATAATCCATATTCATATCAATAAATCTCCTTTGTTCTCAAAAAAAATCCCATGATTTTATCACTCTCTACTATGTATTTTATCAATATTAATTTAGTTTTTCTAGTGTGCATATTGTGTAAATTGATATACAAAATTGTTATTTTTATTTCGATTCTAATTCTTTTGAAAGGTTATGTCATAAGATTATTTATTTGTGTCCTATTTTGCATTTAGCAAAATATATTGTCTTCGAAGAAAATTATCTTGCATGAGATATTGTAGAATTAACGATACACATGAGAAGAAAAATAGCACAGTTTGTCCAAAGTATTCAACACAATTCTAAGGAGCGAGACATTTGAAAGAAGAAATATAAATCAATAAGGGAATAAGTAAATCTAAAATAATGTAGCAAATTACTAATTTAACAATATTCACTCATAACCATTAAGAAAAGAATGCTCAATAATGGCAACAAGGACATCCTAATATCTATAACAACTCTATTTCCATTGTAGCCAAGCAATGAAAACTTTTTTTCCTCTTTGGAAAAGAATGATAACATTTCTTAGTTAACTAAGCTATCTTTGTCAATACTAACAATCTAGGAGTACATTATTATTTTAGGAAAGTCATATGTGAATCCCTTGAGCATATATAATTTTTTTTATCCTTCCATCTTGGAACAAAAAGAGGATTTACGTACGATTTTTATTGATCTTGAAAAGGCATACGATAGAGTCCCTAGAGAAGTTATGTAGAGAGTTTTAGAAAAATGAGGAGTTAGAATAGCATACGTAGAATCAATAAAGGAGATGTATAGGAATATGGTTAAAGTGTGAGAACACCAGGAGGGTTGACATAAATATAGGTTTACACCAAGGTTCAACTCTAAGTCCTTATCTATTTGCGTTGGTCATAAAATAACTTACAAGGCACATACATGAGGAAATACCATGATGTATGTTATTTGCAGATGACATTGTGTTAGTTGATGAAACAAAAGATGGGGTTAATGCTAAACTCAAGGTTTGAAGAGAGACACTTGAGGCAAAAGGGTTTAAAATTAGTATATCAAAAACAGAATATATGAATGCAGGTAAAATTTAAGTTTAGCAAGGGTGCACGTAGGAATGGAATAAGGGTTAGTATTGGAGATCAAGAGATACCCATAAGTGAAAATTTTAAATATTTAGAATCAGTTATTCAGAGTAATGGTGGTATAGGTCGAGATGTTATACATCGGATACAAGGGATGGACTAAATGGAGAATGGCATCGGGAATATTATGTGACCGCAAAATTCCTTTACGACTTAAGGGTAAATTCTATAGAACGACAATTAGACCAGTGATGTTCTATAGGTCTGAGTGTTGGGCAGTGAATCACACACATGAGCAAAAGATGAGAGTAGTAGAAATGCGAATGTTAAGATGGATGTGTGGGTACACTAGGATGGACAAGATACGGAATGAGCATATTCGTGAGAAGATTGGAGTAGCATCTATTGATGAGAAGATGAGAGAAACACATTTAAGGTGGCTAGGTCATGTATTAAGACGACTAGTAGAAGCGTCTGTCAGGCGAGTAGATTTTAGAGAGAGTAACAGTCAACATAAGAGGGATAGAGGAAGACCGAAAAAGACTTAGTGGGTAACTTGTAGGAAAGATATAGCCCATCTAGGAATTGAGGAGAATATGATCCATGACAGAGCGCAATGGTGTAACAGGATTCATGCAGCTGACCCTACTTAGTGGGATTAAGATTTGGTTGTTTGTTTGTTTGTTTTCCATCTTGGAACACTATGCTATTATTACCTACCATTAAACCCTAAACTAACCCTAATGGAATTATGTGGTTTAAATGCAACCTAAATCAATATGGATAGAGGAAGAATTTAAGATTGTATTACTATACATTATTTACATGTATTAAAATTATCCTAAATTTTCCTTAGTTAAGATGTGCACCTTTTGAATTTATCATCTCTTAGAATTAGTAGCACCTGCCTTCTCATAATAGAGACTAAATTTTGTTGGTGTTTCCATAAAAAAAACAATAGAAACTAAATAAGAAATTAATAATAATAAAATAGAGTTGTAAGTTATTAACCACATGAGTTCAAGTCATCAAGAGGGTAGGTGGGGATCTGTTGTAGATCATCTTTTAATTTTAAAAAAAAAATAGAGTTGTAAGCATCGGTCTACCAAAAACACTTGAAATGAAAAACAAACTAAAATTTGAACTTGACTTTATCATAAAATAATGTGAATTGTCATAAGTAATCCCATGCATTTATCATTCTCTTGTTATTTATTGATATTTATTTTGTTTTCTTGTGTGTATATGGTATAAATTGGCAAAGTGAAGTTGTTAATTTCATCTCTATTCCAATTCTTACAAAAGGTTATGTCATAAGAATATTTATTTGTGTCCTATTTTTTGTTTAGGAAAAACATAATTTGCCTTTGAAAAAATTATATTTGATGGAATATTGTAGAAATAGTAATATACTTGAGAAGAAAATAATAGAGTTAGTCAAAATATTCAACACAACTATTAGAAGTGTGACATTGAAGAAAGACGTGTAAATAGGTAAGGAAATGAGTCAATATAAAATTATTGCTCTATGTAGCTAACTGCTAAGTTAACAAAATATTTACTCATCACTGTGAAGGAAACAATGCTGAATAATGGCAACAAGGACCTCCTAATATTTATAAAAGTTGTATTTCCATAGTAGCCAGCAATGAAAATTATTTTTCCCCTTTTTGAAAACATTGACCAATTTCTTAATTAACTAAGGTATCATTGTAATACAACAACCTGGGAGTTCATTACCATTTTAGAATTCGTATATGAATCCCTTGAGCATATAAAAATTTTTCCAGCCTTACACCTTGGAATACTAGAACTCATAAACATACTCTAAGAGCAATGATATCGCCACAACACAAATCTTAATGCCAGCAATTTTAAATCAATTGACAAATTTACCCTTATGTAAAAGCAACATAATTCTTCTAGACCCCATACAGGCACAGACTCCTCTTTCATTGCCAGTCATCACTCCTGCCACCACTACTTCTCCATAACCTCCATAGTTGCTGATACCACCCACAAATCAATCACCAAAGCCAACCTATCCCTTTCTATTCTTCTATTTTCTAAGTATAGACACTTATTTTTATCCCTTAAGTTCTCCCCTATTTTCCTCTTAATTTAACTCTCAATTTTCTTTTTAATTTCCCTTTTAATTTCTTTTTAACCTACTCTTTGATTTTCTCTTAATTTATCCTTTAATTCCCTCTTAATTTGTCTTATGGTGTTTAATTATCATGTGTTTTATGCATTTGAAATACTAAGAATGAGTTTTAACATTATTAAGTTTTTAGATTTTTCAAAAAAAAAAAAAAAAAAAAATTCAGCGCGTGAATATTACCGCGTACTGTTCACGCGCCAAACAGTCAGCTCGACAGAGCTGTTTTGGCCACATTTTTCTCTACATTTTGTCACGCATTCTCACCAAATATCAGATGGTCCATACTTCCAACATGACAAGGAATGGTCTTTGACCATTTTTACACTCAATCCACCTCTTTAAAGAGCAAAAAAACTCAGCCTAAAGGAGGGGGAACGAAAATTTCTGCAGGAAGGACAAAAGAAAGAAAATTTTTTGAAGTTTAAAAATCTTCCAAATAGCCAATTTTGAGCCAAAATTCCAAACGATTAAAAAGGAATTAGACTAAACTCAAAGATGAAAAGTTGTAGAGGGTACTTGAGACTACAACTTCTATTTGTAAAGCTCAAGCAAAATCATTCATTTGGAGGGTCAAAAATGTGGTAGAAGAAGACTGGTGGCCAAGAAAATCTGCAGAAAAAAAAGAGAAATTTTTCTAAGTCTGGAAAATTTTCCAGATAGCCAACTTTGAGCCAAGATTCCAAGCGATCGAAGAGGAATTAAACTAAACTCAAAGAAGAAAAGTTGTAGAGCGTACCTGGGACTACAACTTATCTTTGTAAAGGTCAAGCAAAATCGTTCATCTGTTGGGTGAAAAACGTGGTGGAAGAAGGCCAGTTCATCAACCGGAAGCTTGGAGGTGCCGAAAGCAAATTCGGCTTAAACGCACTCCAAGCCAAGTATAACCAATTCCACCACATTATGCCTGAGGTTGAGGTGAGTTAAATGGGCTTTTGAATCGATTCTTTTGGTGACAAAATGCTTATCTTACTATTTTTACATTATTTATGACTTAATTTTTGAATTTAATTTTATAGTTCATAATGTTTAAATTTAATGTTTTTATTGGCTTTAGAATATTTTTTGGAGTGTCTCTAAAGGTTTACACCAAAATTTTGTGGATGTTTTATGCAAGTTTGTGTTTGGTTCATATGCCAACTTTCACCCTTTGCTTTATGTTTATGTAGTTGTTTATGTTAATTGATTGTTATATCTTCATATTCTATGTAAAAATTAGAATTTTATGGCTATTTTCTTAGAATTTTTGGGTTAAGGTTTGAAGGTTTCACTTTTTGGGGTAGTTATGGAGTTGGGAGAATTTTGAATGGTTATTTACCGTTGGGGAAGAAGAGGAAGAAGTTGGGGGAATGCAGAAAAACTTTCAAGTGTATAAATAAAAAGAAACTGAACCTCCACCCAAAAATGGCTTGTTTGGGCTAGTGGTTCAGCAGCTGGTGTTCCTTCTTGGTGGCTTGGTTCGAATCTCCTTGCCCCTATTTTCCTTAGGATTTTTTGAGTTTTGTCCCCTTGCGTCCATAAGACTGCCACGTCATCGATGACATGGCGCCATGTCATCCCACGTCAGCGATGACGTGGCAATCCCAAAAAAAAGAAAAGAAAAGCCTTTTGACAGGGCCCACTTAATGCCACGTCATCGATGACGTGGCACCAAAAAAAAATTTAAGGGACCATTTGATGCCACATCATCGATGACGTGGCACACAAAATTTTTTTTAAAAAAAGTTCAGAAAAAATTTTATTTGCGTTTTAACCCTCCAGATTTCAGATTTTTGCATTTTAGCCCTCAAATAATTTTTTAAATTACATTCAGGCCTTTAAGAAATTTTCTTTAATATTACTGTTTTTTTCTTTTCGAATTTCTTTTAAGTTACAATTTTAATGACAATAACCACCAAACTTTAATTTGATTTTTGTTTGACATTTTAATATGTTTAATTACCCTTTGATTGTGAAATTACCGTTTTGCCCTTATGAGTATTAAATTGTAAATAGGCTCTGATTTTGCACATATTTTTCGATTAGTTTCTTTTGTGATGATTTGTGCTTTATTTTTTATGTTTGTTGGTCTCGATATAATATTTATGCTTTTTCTTACTTGTTAAATGATGTGAATCTACGCTTCTATCCTCAAATTTTGTTTAGTTGCACGACTAGATATTAAATATTTGAATCAAACTCAATTTAGTCCATGACTTAATAACTGTATCAATAATATAAAATCGGGCTAGAAGAAAACTCCTGTGCATGACAAACGACTGTTGTGTATAAGAGACACCTTCAAAGGGCACTCATAAGCTAAATGTGTGCGACTTTAAATTGGAATGGGCTAAATTTACCTGTCAATGTTATTATTTACCATTTATTTTTATTTCCTCATTAATATGTACATATTTTATTACTTTTAAACTATCTCAAGCACACGTACGCTACAAAGTCCAGCAATAATGAATACTAAAATTAAAAAGGAAAACGCGATAAAATCATGCAATCGGTCCAACGCCGGGTAAAGTGGGTGCCGAGGGAAATTCAAATCTATTTCAAACCTTCCCATTTTACAATAGGATTCCCGAACTCATGTTTTTTTTGAATTACGTGGACTAGGAGTCAATCTAGACTAGGGTTTATTTTCTCTTTAAATTTTGATGTATTTTTGTGTCCCGGCGCACCAACACACCGGGTGGCGACTCCAATCCTGTGTTCCCTAATTTAGATTATTTTTGTACAATTCATAGTCGCATTTAAAGCCCCGTTATGAATAGTAAATAGGTGATTCATTTAAATTTGTAATAGTAAGTAGGTAATTTATGTTTGTAAATAGTAAATAGGATTTTTGCAATTAATCAAATTTCACGAGCACCACATGGCGACGGTGATCCCAGAGGTGCCGGCCTTAACAATCATTGGGGGGGGTGCGACAGCGTGGCGACTCCACTGGGGACTTTGAGAAAAAAATCCGGGCACACAATTTTAACGTGTTTCTCTCAATTTTACCCCGTTCATTATAAACCGGCTAATTTTTACCGATTTTGTATTCTATGTTACCGGCTCTATGTCTCGTTTTACGTGCCACATGCTACGTTTTACTTTAATTGTTCTTTTTCAATTACTTTACACTTGTTTTACCGTATTTTACCATTTTTACTGTCTTGTGTGTTGGTTTACGGATTTTTGTTTCTCATTTTAAGTGCCACAGGCTATGTGTTACTTTATTTGTTCTTTTTCAATTACTTTACATTTATTTTACTATATTTCACCATTTTTGTTGTCTTGTGTGCTGATTTATGGATTTTGGGTCTCGTTTTATGTGCCACATGCTATGTGTTACTTTATTTGTTCTTTTCAAATTATTTTACACTTGTTTTACTATATTTCACTATGTTTGCTGTCTTGAGTACCCGTTTGCTTGATTTAGGTCTAGTTTTACACATACCCTGTCTGCCTATGGTGTGATTATGTTCTTGCTTTATTGTACATGTTTTAATATATTTTGCTATTATACCTGTTTGTGGTTAATTTGGGGGCAATTTTTGAGGTGTTGGGGTGCATCAAACCTTTAGAGCCAAACGTGCTAAAATGTGTGAATCTTACCGCCTCCAAGTAAACACTGTATAACACATGTCTCATTTATCGCATGTCCTATTTTTGTGGGTGTCGTTCCCACATTCCCTGTAAGAATTAAGATGATCTACCCAGATATGCGGCCGTGACACAATGTGTACGTAACGGTATCTGTGGCGATCACCTGACCACCGACGATAAGGCCCATCGGAATTGACGGATTTTATTTTTGGGCCCAAAGTCTGAAGGTTCGGGAACCAAGCCCATCTAGATTGCATTAGTAAGCCAAGCCTCATATTCATATAGCTTAAGCCATAGGGTAGAACTGTGTGGACCTTGTTTAGGACACTAGACACGAGGTGGTAGGTGATGTTTTCCAAACCTTATTTTGATGATGACAAATAAACACTTAACTCTGTAAAATAAGCTTTTGCAGGAACAGATCTTTCGGACGCACAGAATCGTCCGAACTCGGTCAAAACTCCTCGGACGCATTGCATCGTCCGAACGAACTGGCAGAAAGAATCTTATCCTACTACCTTTCTTTCGGACGCTCAGGACCGTCCGAAAGCTCTGTCGGACGAAGGACCGGACGCATCCGTGCACTGTCGAACGATACACATCTGTTTGTGGAATATGTAGATCGGATTCAGTCTCATGCAAAAGCTTATTCCCCCTGAGTTAAATTCCCAACGGCTATTGCTTGTGCTCTTATACACATTAGATGTGTATAAGTAGTTGCACTAATCACTATTTATTATATCTTATAACATAAAATTTAATTATCTGAAAAAAGCATCTAATACATTGAATACAAGCCTTTGAAAAGAGTAATTTGAGTGCAAATTGACTATTGTGCTTTGTTGTATTAGTGTGCAATTGTGAGTGTAATTCAACTTTGAGTGGAGTGATAATCTTGTATGAAATTGTGGTTGTAAGTAAAGCACTTGAGCTCAACTAAAAAGGTTTTAGTGTGAGCAAGAACTTCCCAACTTTGTAAAGATTATTGGCTCACCAAGTGTGTGAAGCATTCAAGAGATTTGATACTTCAAGCTTGCTAGCTTGGAAGTATTTATTGTTTAATTTATTCTCTCTTTACTTTACTGTTCTATTGATTTTGTTATATCTGCATTTAATTTGAAAATCTCAATATTTCTCAAAGTAATTTTTAAGAAACCTAATTCACTTCCTTTCTTAGGTTGCTTTGGGACTAACAATTGGTATCAGAGCTTGGTCTCATTATATTGCTTAAACTGCTCTTGAGTAAAGAAATATGGCAACCAACAATGCTCTATTTTTTGAGGGTCAATCCGTTACTAGGCCCCTATGTTTAATGGGGCAAATTTTATTAGTTGGAGAGATAGAATGAAAATATTTCTGCAATCTATTGACATTGATTTGTGGTATGTTGTCAATGAAGGTCCTTACTTCATTTGAAGCTTCTATCATTGATGATCACACAAATAAAAGAAGAGAAAAGACAAGGAATGAGCTCACTCCACAAGACAAGGCAAACTTGACATTGAATGCAAAAGTCATGAATGTGTTATATAATGCCTTGGATGCAAATGAATCAACTCGCGTGAAAGGTTGCATTTCTGCTAAAGAAATATGGGATAAGTTGAAAGAAATTCATGAAGGGAGCGATGATGTTCGTGAGCAAAAGAAATCCTTACTTGTTGCCAAGTATGAGTCCTTCAAGATGGAACCACATGAGAACATAGACAAAATGTACTGCAGGTTCAATGACATTATAAAGGATCTTGAAGCCTTGAGTAAGGAGTACTCTTTGGGTGAAAAAAATAGAAAAATCCTAAATGCTCTATCCAAAGAATGGGATGCCAAAACCATTGCTATAGAGGAAGCCAAGAATTTAAATTTAATGCCTATTGAATCACTAATCAATTCTCTTACATCTTATGAACTCAAGTTAGTTCAAGGCCAAGGGTGTGGATGATGAAGAAGCAAGGCCAAGAAGGAGCATTGCTCTAAAGACCTCTCAAGAGGAAGATGAAAAAGCTCCATCAATCTAGAAGATGAAGATCTTGATGTCTTTAATCTTGCACTCATCACCAAAAGATTTCTCAAACATTACATCAAAAAACGAAGAATGAGAAGAGGCGGAGCTACAAACTCAAATAATTTCAAAGGAAAGTCAAGGCTTGAAATGAAGAAGCAAAATGAAAAATGCTTTGAATGCGGTCAACTCGGTCATTTTGCAAATGAGTGTCCTTCCAAGAAAAAGAAAGAAGGAAGAAAATCGAGATTCAATAACTTTCAAATCACATGGGATGATTGCAACTCTGAAGGAGAAATTGAAGAAGAAATGGAATCGGCACAAATGGCCTTTATGGCCATTGGAGATGATGAGGTAAATTCTAACTATGACTCCAACAATGAAAATGATGAAGATGATCTTGAAGCTTTCATTTTAAAATTCAGCATGATAGCTTAAAGGAATCATATGCTAGAAATAAGGAGTTAGTTAAAAAGTCAAATGCTTTATTGAATGCTAACTCTAAACTTGTGAATGAAAACAATAGGCTATCACAAGAAAATCGTGATTTGAAGAAAAGAATGCATGTGAGATCAAAGGTCAAGGAAGAACAAGCCTCCTTGAAGAAAAGAATGGATGATTTGAATGCTCTCTTAATTAGAAAGAAAGAAAATATTGTTGATATGAAAAGAAATAGAAATATAGCTATCAACAAAAATTTTGTCATGTTTAGAAGGGATGACTTATGTATTGTAAAACCAAAATCATCTTTGTATGTTAATAAAAGCATTATTTGTAGATATTGCCAACAACATGGACATGTTAAGAATATGTGTTATGTCAAGAAGAACGAAAAACTTGGAATGAAAGTTGCATGGATTGAAAGCAATTTCACTAACTCAAATGGACCCAAGAAAACATGGGTACCAAAAGTTATCAATTGATATTATTGTGTAGGTACTTAACATCACCAACAATGCTAAGTGATTCATAGATAGTGGATGTTCAAGGCACATGACGGGTGATGCTTCTCTCTTCACAAATCTCACATCCGAAAACAGTGAAAAAGTCACTTTTGGAGATAACAATAAAGCAAAATCAATCGGCATCGGTGATGTAGGTAAAAATGGTGAAACCTTGATTAAGAATGTGCTTCTTGTTGATAATTTGAACTATAATTTATTAAGTGTTAGTCAACTTTGTGACAAAAATTTATATGTATTTTTTACCAAGCATGAATGTCTTATCCTTGATAAAAATCATGTTGTCTTATTCATCACTAGGCACAATGATGTGTATGTGATTCATCTTGATAAAATTAGCAATAGCAATGTAAAATGTCTTACCGCTTCCATAGATGATCCATGGCTTTGGCATAGAAGACTTTGTCATTTTAATATGGATTTGATTGAAAAACTTGCCAAGAAAGATTTGGTAAGAGGTTTGCAAAGAAACAAATTCGCAACCAAATAAACTAATTTGAGATAGATACCAATTTGGTAAACAAGTCAAAGTTTCTTTTAAACCAAAGAATTTTGTGTCTACTCATAAACCTTTAGAATTGTTGCATTTAGACTTATTTGGACCTACTCAATATGCTAGTTTAGGTGGTTGCGAATATGCATTTGTTATTGTAGATGACTATTCTAGATTCACTTGGGTATTATTTCTTGTTCACCAAATGAAGCATTTGAAAAATTTGTAAAATTGTTTTCCAAAATTCAAAACTTATTGGATACAAAAATTATTCGTCTAAGGAGTGACAATGGTGCCGAATTTAAATTTGGGGGTTTTCCCGACTTTTGTGATCACAACGGTATCTTTCATGAGTTTTCGGTTGTTAGAGTCCCTCAACAAAATGGTGTTGTTGAAAGGAAAAATAGGACTCTTCAAGAAACGGCTAGAACTATGATTAGTGAATGTGACTTACCACAATACTTTTGGCCCGAAGCGGTTAACACGGCTTGTTATGTTATGAATCGAGTTTTATTAAGATCCTCTTTAAATAGAACTCCTTATGAACTCATATTTTGTAGAAAACCCGTTGTGAGCTATTTCAAAGTTTTTGGTTGCAAATGCTTTATTTTAAAAATCAAAGAAAACCTTGGAAAATTTGACAAAAAATCGGATGAAGAGAATTTTTCTAGGATATTCTAGTGACAAGAAAGCATATCGAGTTTACAATAGAAGAACGCTTTTGATTGAAGAAGTTGTGCATGTTACATTTGATGAAACTAATGATGTTATCTCAAAGAATTTATGTGAAGATGAAGATGTAGGTATTTTAAAGGAAGTTCGAAAAGCTCGTTATTCATGGAGATAATTAAGAGATTACATCAAGCGTTGATGCAACAACCATCAAATTGATGCTGAAAAGAATGAGGATGCCCAAAATGATCTTCCGAAAGCTTGGAGATTCGTCTCTAGTCATCCTCAAGATTTAATCATAGGTGATCTTCATTATCCGATGGGGTAACTACTCGTTCTCATAAACCTTTGAATATTAATTGTGCATTACTCTCTCACATTGAACCTAAACATATAGATGTTGCTTTGAGTGATGAATCTTGGGTTAAAGCTATGCAAGATGAACTTAGTCAATTTGAGAAAAATAATGTATGGACCTTAGTTGAAAGACCTTCTTCTCATCCCGTTATTGGTACTAAATGGGTTTTTAGAAACAAATTAAATGACAAAGGTGAAATCATAAGAAACAAAGCTAGACTTGTTGCAAAAGGTTACGCTCAAGAAGAAGGTATTGACTTTGATGAAACCTTTGCACCCGTGGCTAGGTTAGAATCCATTCGCATGTTTCTTGCATTCGCATGTTTCAATAATTTCAAATTATTTCAAATGGATGTCAAAAGTGCCTTTTTAAATGGCTTTATCGACCAAGAAGTTTTTGTCGAACAACCTCCAGGCTTTGAAAATAAAAATCTTCTAAATTATGTTTTCAAACTATCCAAAGCTTTATGTGGTTTGAAACAAGCTCCAAGAGCTTGGTATAAAAGATTAAGTGGGTTCTTGATGGAAAATGGATTCAAAAGAGGTGTAGTTGACACCACTCTTTTTACAAAAACAAATTCAAATGGTTTGTTAATAGTTCAAATTTATGTTGATGATATTATTTTTGGAGCAACTAATGAATGTTTGTGTAAGGATTTTTCACATTTAATGCAAGAAGAGTTTGAGATGAGTATGATGGGCAAGTTGCAATTTTTCCTCAGATTACAAGTTCATCAAACTAAGGAAGGAACGTTTATTACACAAATCAAGTACACAAAGGAGCTACTCAAATGATTTGGAATGGAAGATTGGAAACAAGTTGGCACGCCAATGTGCACTTCAACCAAACTTACAAAAGATGAAGAAGGTAATAGTGTTGATGAAAAACACTATAGAGGTATGATCGGAAGTCTACTTTACTTAACTGCCAGTAGACCAGATATCATGTTTGTTGTTTGATCTTATGTGCTAGATTTCAATCTTGCCCTAAAGAATCGCATTTGATAGCTGTTAAAAGGATTTTTAGATACCTAAAGGATTCAATGGATTTTGGTCTGTGGTATCCAAAGTCCTCTACATTTTACTTGATTAGTTATTCTGATGCCGACTTTGCTGGATGTCAAATTGATAGAAAAAGTACCAGTGGTATGTGTTATTTTCTGGAAAATTGTCTTGTGTCTTGGTTTAGCAAAAAACAAAATTCTATTTCCCTTTCTACGGCTGAAGCTGAATACATTGCTGCGGGAAATTGTTGTGCTCAACTTCTTTGGATGAAACATACTCCGAAAGATTTTGGTGTATTTTTTGATTGTGTTCCTATATTGTGTGACAACACTAGTGCAATTAATCTCACCAAAAATCCTATTATGCACTCTAGAACCAAACACATTGATGTTAAGCATCATTTCATTAGAGACCTCGTTTGTAAAAAGGAAATTCGTGTTGATTTTGTGCCTACTTCAGATCAATACTAGCTGATATTTTTACAAAATCCTTAGCTCTAGATCGCTTTGAATTGCTGAGAAAATGTTTGGGGATTTTACAAATGAATCTGGCATAGGTTCATAGTTCGGACGCACTTATTCGTCCGAACAACTTTTATTTCGGACGCTCTGGATCGTCCGAAAGCCTATGTTTCTTCTCGGACGCTCATAATCGTCCGAACATTATTTTCTTTTTTACCAAACTCTCTGGAAATCTTCCGGACGCGCACCATCGTCTGAAAGAACTTCGGACGCATTGGCTCCTCCTTCGGCCTCCGTTCTTCGACTTTCGGACGCTTCGTCGAACGCATACCAAACGTTCGGCCGTCCGAAAGGTGCCCCTGTTCGATTAAAACCGTCGAACTTCCCCATTTCGGACTCACCACCTCCCTCGAAAACCCTCTAGCGAAATTTTGTCTCCCCACTACCCCCTCCAAATTCCCACTCTCTCTTCAACAATTGATTGGAAAATCATCCTACCCATAGCCCTTATCACCTATCAATCACATCTAATTTCTCCCATCCACCATCTCATTTCCTCAAAATCTCACCAATCCTCAAAAATTTTCAATTTTCTCTTCTTTTATTACAATGGTGAAATCTCGCGGAGGTTCCTCTACAGCAAATCGGGGTTGAAAAACTAAAGGGAAGGCTCCAGTACGAGGAGAATCATCAGCCAATCCTCAAGTCTCCACCACTCCAATTTTATCAAAATTTATCGATGCCAAGGCATCCGAACGGTATACTTCCCTTTTAAGTAAATCTATAATCGTTCAACGTCCTGCGTCTCATAGTCTATTTGATGAATATAATCTTCCCATTATCAAATCTTGTTTTGAAAAACAAAATTGGGGTCATCTTGTGCATCTTGATTTACCTGTTTATCATGACATGGTGCTTCAGTTCACGGCCAATTTTCGGAAAGGTCCTACTGTTCGCACTCTCATTTCTCGTGTTAACAACACTGATCTTGAGATTTCATCAAACATCGTTAACACCATATTTTAAGAATGTGAAGTCTCAAACCCCACTGATTTTTCCTATTTCTTTTCGTTAGACAAATGGCCCGCTGATGATACTCAGTTTGATATTGATGAAGTTAGAGCTATTTTTAACATCCATTTTAAACAGGCCTAGGAAGCCAAAACTACATTGCTCACTACTGAATCTAATATTGTATAAGTCACAAATCTGTAAATTGCCAACTGACGGGCATCGTACTGAGCCCGGAAAAATGCAACTATACTTATTTTTTTGTGTTTTCAAGGGTATTCCTCTTGATTTTGGGTATGCAATTTGTTCCCTATGGGAACTCTTTCTCATTGATACCCGAAGAAACATTCCTTTGGAAAATTTCTCACCAAAATTTTTGATTTCCTCAACATTCCTTTTAGCGGAAACAAATAGTATCCTCCCTATTTTAACAAATCCTACATTGAACGCAAAGGCCTCCGTTTTTTCAACGATCAATGGCTAACTAAGGCAGCCTTTGATATTGCACAGTCACAATCCCATCATGCCTCCACCTCTGATTTTGCTATCCCTCATCCTCCTACTCCTCAACCATCTCCACTTACATCTGAACCATCTACTTCTGAACCATCTCTTTCACATATCTATGGACTTCTTACCTCTCTGAGCACTCAAGTCAGTTCATTTAAACATCGCACAAATCGAAAGCAAAAATGACTTGAAACTCGTCAAATGATTCTCCAAGAGGCACTCAGTCTTGGCATGTCTGCTTCGGCTCAAGTTTAATTTGCTAATCTTCAGTCCCAATATCCACTTGAATCATCTTCCGACAGTGATGAACCTGAAGATGAACATAAACGTGAAGACAATGCAGAAGCTGCTCAAGGAGCTGCCGATGACGATGACGACGATGATGAAGATGTTGACGACATGTTTGACTTTATCATGCAACGTCGTATCGGAGAGGAGGATGACAGTGAAGCCACCGCTGAAGATGTTCCATCCAAATGACAAAAGACTGAAAAGCGCTCCAAGAAGCGCAATGACTCACAGAAATTAGTTCCTTTTCCCATTTTGTACTTTGTTTTCAGCAGTTCTCTGCTTGGTAGATCCTTTCAGCATTTCTTTTGGTTTTCAGCTTTTCTGTGCCTTGGTTGTGTATTTCCTTGTCTCTAGCACCATTAAACTTTTCAGTTGGATGTATTAAACTTGTTTCATTTCTATCAAACTACTTGCATGTTCTAAGGGGGAGTCGAGCTGTCGATGACGATGACGACGATGATGAAGATGTTGACGACACGTTTGACTTTATCATGCAACGTCGTACCGGAGAGGAGGATGACAGTGAAGCCACCGCTGAAGATGTTCCATCCAAACGACAGAAGTCTAGATGTGCTATAAAGAATCCTTGTCAACTTGATCGTGAGTCATTAAGAGACAGCTTGCCCATGTCTCTGTCTTTAATCCACATTAGGAAATACACTAACCAAGTCACACATACACAGCTTTTTCTGTGCCTTGGACATGTATTTCCTTGTCTCTAGCACCATTAAACTTTTCAGTTGGATGTAGTACTTAAACTTGTTTCATTTCTATCAAACTACTTGCATGTTCTAAGGGGGAGTCTTTTTGATTGATGTCAAAAGAGGGAGTAGTTATATTATTGTGCTTTGATATGATTGATATCCAATTATGATATATTGCAAATTGATTAGTCATATCCAATTGAGGTTTGTCATCATCAAAAAGGGGGAGATTGATGTTTTCCAAACCTTATTTTGATGATGACATAAACACTTAACTCTATAAAACAAGCTTTTGCAGGAACAGATCTTTCGAACGCACAGAACCGTCCGAACTAGGTCAAAACTTCTCGGACACATTGCATTGTCCGAATCTTATACATTGAATAGATCCTACTGCCTTTCAGACAGCTCAATACACAACGCTCATGGATAAGGACGCATGCACGGACGTCCGAACGAAGCCTCTCAACAAAACTGAAAGAAGATCGGACGCTGCCTCGGACGTCACTCAATCCTTCTCGGACGTCCGAAACCCCAACGGCTATTTTTTGTGCATTTATTACTTATTTTGACGCCGTTAGGAAATAGTTGAAACCACTATTTTTGCTCTTATAAATAGATGCTTTAATTATCTGAAAAAGTATCTAATACATTGAATACAAGCCTTAGAAAAGAGTAATTTAAGTGCAAATTGACTATAGTGCTTTGTTGTATTAGTGTGCAATTGTGAGTGTAATTCAACTTTGAGTGGAGTGATAATCTTGTATGAAAGTGTGGTTGTAAGTAAGATTCTTGGCTCAACTAAAAAGGTTTTAGTGTGAGCAAGAACTTTATAACTTTGTAAAGATTATTGGCTCACCAAGTGTGTGAAGCATTCAAGAGATTTGATACTTCAAGCTTGTTAGCTTGGAAGTATTGATTGTTTAATTTATTCTCTCTTTACTTTACTGTTCTATTGATTTTGTTATATCTGCATTTAATTTGAAAATCTCAATATTTCTCAAAGTAATTTTTAAGAAATCTAATTCACCCCCCCTCTTAGATTGCTTTGGGACCAACAGTAGGACTCACCCATGATTATCTGGCTTGTAATAGTAAATAGCTTTACAATTTTGTTATGTAATAGTAATTAGTTTTTCTGATTCGTATGATTTACTTTGGCCATGTAATTTGTATCTACTTCCCGCAAGAAAGAGTAAATTTTGATTTTTGCATTGCATAAGCCTTAGGTAGGGTCAAAGGCATATGGTTGCCAGACCCAAATAGGAGACCCATCCCCGCGACATGTTTCCAAAGTTTTATTATCCCTTGTGTGCATTTAGGCTTACCTCAGCGTTGTAGGGCCACCGTAGGCTACTTATTGCATATCATTAGCCGTAGAAGGGGTACCCTGTCAGATACCCTGTGTATAGAATTGCATACCTATCCCTAGTTACACAACCTACAATGGGATTTGCAAGCTTGCGTGTTCATTTTATAGAGGCTCTGAAGGGGTACAAGCCTCAGGTAAGGCTAACATGTATTTCATGCAGATGAGTTCCGCTCGAGTAATTGGAAAGGCGACCAAAGTGCCCTATTTGCTACATAGGAGTGGGAATGAAACATGCAGTTGCCAGAACTGAATACAATAGCTGGTTATTTGGGTCACCTAGTATGTCTGCGGGATATTGAGCCAGATCGACCAACTGCTCAACTGGACATCTGATGATCTCCCTAGTCATAGGAAGTTTCGGTAAATTTGAAAAGATATTGTTTTTAGTTTTGCTCCTTTGAATTTCATCTTTGTATGTATGTTTTGTACTTCTTAAGTCGTTTTGTTTATGCCATCTGGTCAAGAAGTCGGTGCATTCACAGCATTGTATTCATGATTCATCTCATTCATCTGTTTTGGAAATGAATCTTGAAAACAATTTGATTAGTAAGGCAAGTACAATCATGATATTGCCTTCATGATTCATCTTATTCATCTGTTTTGGAGGTGAATTCTGAAGACAATTGATTTTTATAGGATAGCCAATGAATGCTAAGTTTATGTTCTCTAGGATCACTTGTACAAATCTGCGATTAATGAGAACTTTTTCTTCTAGATGTTTTAGTCTCTCATTTTGTTTTCTTTCATTTCATGCTTTATTTTTTCCCAGATGATCCAAAATCAATGCTTTTGATCCTCGGATACTACAGTTTATGAGGTCGATGAGTGCAATTTCGATATCACACCCGACCCTGATTTTACACAGTCTGAGAGTGGTGAGGACGAGTGTGATATTGAAAAAGAATTCGGGCGACACGAGGAAAAACCAAAGCCTAACTTGGAAGAAACAGAAGCGGTAAACATTAGGACAGACATGGACGTAAGAGAAGTTAAAATCAGCATACATTTGACTAGAGGGCAGAGGAAAGAGATGATAGAATTTTTGATTTTGTTCCAAGACGTCTTTGCCTGGTCTTATGATGATATGCCTGGCATTTCAACAGATGTCGTGGTTCACAAACTCCCCACCGATCCTAAATGCTCGCCTGTAAAGCAGAAGCCAAGGAAGTTTAAGCCGAAAATGAGCTTAAAGATCAAAGAACAAATCATCAAGCAGTTTAATGCCACAATCATCATTGTATTTCCCGGTATTCTATTTGGCTTTCCAATATGGTGCCAGTATCGAAGAAGACTGGGGAGGTTAGAGTTTGCGTCGACTATCGAGACTTAAACAAGGCCAGTCCCAAGGATGATTTTCCGCTGCCAAACATTCACATCATTCTAGACAGTGCTGCCTTCCATGAGATGGAGACTTTTGTTGATTGTTTTGCTGGGTATCACCAAATCCTAGTGGATGAGGAAGACAGGGAAAATACAGCATTCATTACTCCTTGGGGACATTCTGCTACAGAGTTATGCCATTTGGACTCAAGAATGCTGGTGCAACATATCAACGCACTATGACCACCTTGTTTCATGACATGATACACAAAGAGATAGAGGTCTATGTCGATGACATCATTATCAAATCCAAGAAGGCCGAGGATCACTTGACCAATCTTAAGAAGGTATTTGAGAGGATGAGGAGATATAATCTGAAGTTGAACCCAACAAAGTGCGCCTTTGGAGCTCCTTCCGGAAAGTTATCTAGGTTTCATTGTCGGTAAGCGGGGAATTGAGATAGACCCAGCAAAGATCAAAGCTATCCGTGATATGTCTGTGCCAAAAGACTCAGAAGGACGTAAAAAGCTTCTTGGGAAAAATCAATTTCATTGGTCGCTTCATTGCTTAGCTGACAGCTACTTGTGAACCTTTGTTCAAACTGTTGAGAAAAAATGCACCGATGTACTGGAATGATGACTGTCAATAGGCTTTTGACAAAATCAAAGATTATATTTTGAACCCTCCTATGTTGGTCCCCCCAAAGCCAGGGAAGCCATTAATCATATATCTGTCGATTTTGGACGGATCCATGGGTTGTGTCTTGGGGGCAGCATGACGATTCAGGTAGAAAAGAGCAGGCTATCTATTATCTAAGCAAGAAGTTTACAGTCCATGAAGCCAATTATTCTTTTTTGGAGCGAACATGCTGTGCATTGGTTTGGACCTCCCAACGGCTAAAGCATTATCTACTGGGTCATACCACTTATCTCATTTCCAGTGTGTGATCCCCTTCGCTATCTGTTAGAGAAGCCTATGCCGACTGGACGCTTGGCTAGATGGCAGATGTTGTTAGCAAAATTCGATATCATCTTCACTACTCAAAAGGCTGTCAAAGGACAAGCGATAGCGGATCATCTTGCTGAGAACCCAAGGGAGAATGATTATCAACCCTTACACACATACTTTTTGGACAAAAACATTTTATTCATTGGCATTGCCGAAGACATGAAAGATGAATGTCCACATTGGAGGCTATTCTTTGATGGTGCATCCAACACTTTCGGTGCTGGCATAGGAGCAATTTTGATATCACCAGAGGGCAGACACTTCCCAGCAACAGCCAAGTTACAGTTTTCGTGTACGAACAACATGGCAGAGTATGAGGCTTGCATACTTGGTCTAAAAATGGCATTGGACATGGGTATTAAAGAGTTAGCTGTGTTTAGTGATTTAGATTTGCTCGTTCATCAGACACTGGGCCACTAGGTAACTAGGGATTCTAAATCTATCATGTCATATCACTGCAGTATTCTCAAACTAGGCCGACAATTTGATGCTTTGGAATTTACTCACATACCCCAATCCAGGAATGTATTTGCTGATGCTCTGGCTACCTTATCTTCAATGATCAGTCATCCAGACGGCACAGTGATAGAATCCATTACTATTCAGATACTGGAAAAGCCAGGGTCCTGTTGCACTCTTGAGACAGAATCTGATGGACTTCCTTGGTTTTTTGATATCAAGGAGTTTCTGGACAAAGGTAGCTATCCTCTAGGGGCTAGTATTTCAGATAAGAAGTTCCCACGCTGAATGTCAATCAAGTTCTTTTTAAATGGCAATGTACTTTATCGAAAGACGATAGATCTGGGTCTTCTGAGGTACGTTGATAAGAAAGAGGCCGCTTATATTATGGAGGATGTTCATAGAGGAGTTTGTGGGCCACAGACGAACGGGCACTTATTAACTAAGAAGATAATGAGAGCAGGCTATTTCTGGCTTACTATGGAGCATGATTGCACATTGAATTTATCCGTAGGTGTGTTAAGTGCCAAATGCACGGGGATGAGATAAGGGCAGCACCAACTGAATTGCAAAACATCTCTACTCCATGGCCCTGTTCAATTTGGGGAATGGACGTCATTGGATTGATCGAGCCGCCGGCTTCTAATGGTCATCGCTTCATTCTGGTAGCGATTGAATATTTCACTAAGTGGGTCGAGGCTGAATCCTACAAGCACGTAACAAAGAAGGTAGTGGCGGAGTTCATCCGAAAGAACATCATTTGCCGCTTTGGGATCCCAGATACATTTGGTTTCCGACAATGCCAAGAACTTGAACAATGACATGGTAGATGGTCTTTGTGCCCAATTCAAGATTAAGCATCGGAATTCTACCATCTACAGGCCAAAAATGAATGGGGCGGTTGAAGCAGCTAACAAGAATCTTAAAAGAATTATTTGAAAGATGGTTGACAGTCAGCGTGATTGGCATGAAAAGCTGCCATATGCATTGCTGGGTTATCGTTATGACTGCCATCAAGACATCTACTGGGGCAACGCCTTACTCCCTCATGTGCGGAATGAAAACTGTTTTGCCAGCGGAAGTAGAGATCCCTTATCTACGCATTCTTATGGAAACTGAGTTAGAAGATACAGGTGGGCGCGGCTCAGACATGAACAGCTTGCACTCATTGATGAAAGATGGCTAATAGCTGTGTGTCATGGCCAATGTTATCAACGGAGGATGGCCCGAGCTTACAACAAGAAAGTCAAGCCCAGACATTTTCAGGCTGGCGATCTAGTCTTGAAACGCATATTGCCAATACAGGACGAAGCAAAGGGCAAGCTGCTTAGCCATCAGGGTCCATTCATTGTACACAAAGTATTATCAGGAGGAGCTCTTATCCTTACGGAGATGGATGGACAGGTTTTCCCCCAACCGATAAATGCGGACATGGTCAAAAAGTTTTTCATCTGATTTGGCAGACTGTAAACCTTTAAGTCATTGCAGAACGTCGGATAGAATTTCACTTGTTCTCTAGTTTACTTTCCCTTATCACCCACATCCGGACTAAATCCTTTTATATCTCTTCTCTTTATTTGCCTATCTTTCGTTTCAATTGTGCTTTGTCCCTATCCTTTGCTGTAAAAACAAATTGGAACTGAGCTCATTTGCAATGTTGGGGCAAATTGTTGTTTTTGGGTGGCAAAAAAGAAAAAAAGAAAAAAAAGGAAAGTTTGAGAGGCTGACCAAAACAAATGCCCAACAAAACTCAGTTTGTTATAATAAAACTGGTGCAATTTTTGTCAAATCTATTTCCCAGATTCGATCGATTGCCTTCAAGTAAGACTCTCAGCCTAAAACTGGGGCAATTCTTTTAGATAAGAGACATAACCAGTTTTCCTCAAATCACAAACCCGCTCTTCCATCCCTTGTAGCTATGTTCTTTCCAACCAAAGCGCCTATCTTAAACTGGGGCAAGTTTTTGTGAAGATAATCCCAATCTTTACCAATCGCACGACTTAACCCATTTTGAGCCTAACTATCCTAGATATACACATCTAGATAGGCTTAAAGGGAGCAGTTTGTGCGGTCTCGGCAGTTGATGTTAACATGTGTATCCCAATTACAAGGAAGGCAGCCTTACTGATGTCAAAAAACTTTGAAAACTAAAGTTTGCATGTATTGGAAAAGGCAATTACTTAGCCAGACATCTTCCGTTTACTCCCACACCTTGCCGTTTACTTGGACCTCATAGGTGAAAACCCGAAAATGGCATCTTTGTTTAAAAAAAAGAAAAAAAAAGTGCAAACGAGAGGCTTGGTTGAAAACCCAACTGGGAGGCCTAGGCAAAAGGACAGTGTGCGGAAAAAAATACAAAAAAATAATAATAATAAAAGGGAGAGAAACCTTAGTGAAAACTTGAAAAGGCGCTGAGGAAGGGGTAAACTGAGCAAATGGTCAAAGTCTGGTTGACGACTTCTCTGGGTCCAAGTCTGGGAAAGTGTTCAACTAAAATTTGTTGATCGAAGTTAGGCTTATTGGTTGCCTCTATGTCGTTCTCTCAGTACACACACAGTCATTGGCCTTTAAAAGGCACGTATCCGATGGATCCAAAGCATTGCCTGATCGGGTCCAAATCACTTGGAATGAAAGTCAAAGCGGTGTTAATACGGTGATGGCACGATTTTTACTAAGATTGCTCCCATGTGCCGGTTCTATTTATTCATGTACTTCTATCAAACTCACATGCTGCCATTTAGTTTGTTTGTAGTTCTTCTTCTTGTTGTTGATGTTTTAGTTGTCAAATATGTGAAAACCATCTGTTTTATTGAACTACGTTCGACCTGATTCCTGTGGTGGGATACGTAGACAGCTCTTAGCGAGCTCAGTCACCTTGCTTATAGTAATGTTTGCTAAGATTGACATTTTGTATGTTTTGGCACTGACCAATTCGAGTTTTCTTTGCTTGATATTGCATTGTTTTGAGTACCTGCAGGTGCATGAAAATAAAGTGGACGCTAAAATCCACGACACTGGGGCAAATTTTATTGATTGGACATCCTTCATAAATAACTGTTGAAGGGATACATAAATCCTGAGAGCTATCTTGATACCCAACGGTCTTTCTTCGCATTTTGAAAGGGGTGATTCAAGCCAACCCCTAATGAAGCAATCAACCTCACAGGTGATCGCCACTTGGGAGATGGTACACTGAGTTCCCAGTCAAACCTCTCAGTTTAAATAATGCTATCATTTACCGTTTAGGGCTTAATGTCCCAGTTTACAATCCAGTCATGTTAGGGTTAATTACTAGTTGCCTTTTACACTTCATTTCATGGGTAAGCCTAATGACATGGCTCAGTGTGCATGTCATTCTTATTGCGTTTTCACCCGATAAACAAAATTTGGGTTCTCATTTCCATTTTCATTTAACCTGATAAACGAATATCAGATTTGTATTTTTACTCGATAAACGAATTTCGGGTTCTCATTTCCATTTTCATTTAACCTGATAAACAAATTTCAGGTTTGCATTTTCACCCGATAAACGAATTTCGGGTTCTCATTTCCATTTTCATTTAATGACTGATAAACGAATTTTAGGTTTGCATTTTCACCCGATAAACGAATTTCGGGTTCTCAATTTTATTAACCTGATAAATGAATTTCATGTTTGCATTTTTACCCGATAAACGAATTTCGGGTTCTCATTTCCATTTTTATTAACCTGATAAATGAATTTCAGGTTTGCATTTTCACCCGATAAACGAATTTCGGGTTCTCATGTCCATTTTCATTTACTAGATAAACGAATTTCATGTTTGCATTTCTACATCACCCGATAAACGAATTTCGGGTTTCCATATCCATTAACCTGATAAACGAATTTCAAGTTTGCACTTTCACCCGATAAACGAATTTCGGGGTCTCATTTCCATCTTCATTAACCTAATAAACGAATTTCAGGTTTGCATCTTCACCCGATAAACAAATTTTGGGTTCTCATTTCCATCTCCGTTAACCTGATAAACGAATTTCAGGTTGGCATCTGCATCACCGGATAAACGAATTTCGGGTTCTCATTTCCATTTTCATCATAACCTGATAAACGAATTTCAGGTTTGCATTGTTATCCCGATAAATGAATTTCGGGTTTCCATTTTCATTAACCTGATAAACGAATTTCAGGTTTGCATTGTCATCCCCGATAAACGAATTTCGGGTTTCCATTTTCATTAACCTGATAAACGAATTTCAGGTTTGCATTTTCATCCCTGATAAACGAATTTCGGGTTCTCATTTCCTTTGCCATTAACTTGATAAACGAATTTCAGGTTTGCATTTTCACCTGATAAATGAATTTCAGGTTCTTATTTCCATCTCCATTAACCTGATAAACGAATTTCAGGTTTGCATCTTCACCCGAGAAACGAATTTCGGGTTCTCATTTCCATCTCCGTTAACCTAATAAACGAATTTCAGGTGTGCATTGTCATCCCCGATAAACGAATTTTGGGTTTCCATTCTATTAACCTGATAAACGAATTTCAGGTTTGCATTTCTGCATCAACCGATAAACGAATTTCGGCTTTTCATTTCAAGCACAATTTGCATTACCCGACAAACTCACCGTTCGGGTTTTCATTTCACTTGTTACCTCGATGAAACAAAGTCGGGTTTTCATTTTAACTTACATGTCTTTACCTCGATGACATAAAGTCTAGTTTTCATTCGTATTTACATACCCTTGCCTTGATGATACAAAGTCGGGCTTTTAATTCACATTGCTTGTTGAGTTTCATTACCAGTGGCGTTTGCATGTTATGTCAAGTTAGTTTTCTTTGTCATTCACAGCAACGTTTCATTCTAAATCCCTGTACTCCCGATAAACACCAGATCGGGATTTCATTCTTGTTTCCAAGTTTCATTTATGTTTTTTATGGTTCATTTCACTGGGCATTTTTTTTGTTCACTTCTTCCCCCCAATGAAGACTTTTCCGCTCTGGATGAATAGATAGACCTAATCTCCCCGGTGTGTTTGTCAAGATGGTGAATTTCCTCTTTCATGACCTCATGAGCTTAATGTTGACATGTGGCAAATTTTGTTGCATGATGTGTTGGAATCATCCAGTCATGCAGTGTCTACAATCTTTGCCTAGAGTTTCTAAGATCCTCTTCGACACTCTGGCAAAGAGGGGCAAGCTGTAGACACCGATTTTTGTCCCTTAAGTTCTTCCCTATTTTCCTCTTAATTTGACTCTTAATTTTCTTTTTAATTCACCTTTTAATTTCTTCTTAACCTGCTCTTTGATTTCTTTTCAATTTACCCTTTAATTCCTTCTTAATTGGTCTTATGGTGTTTAATTATTATGTGTTTTATGCATTTGAAATACTAAGAATGAGTTTTAATATTATTAAGTTTTTAGAATTAAAAAAAAAATTAAATGAAAAATTTAAATTAAAAAAATTAAAAATTAATTAAAATTAAATTTAAAATAAAAAATTTAAAATTTAAAGTTTTTAAAAAAAAATCAAAAAATATCAAAATTCAGCGAGTGAACACTGTTCACGCGCCGAACAGTCAGCTCGACAGAGCTATTTTAGCCACATTTTTCTCTGCATTTTTGAATCACCCATTCTCACCAAATTTTAGATGCTCCATACTCCCAACATGACAAGGAATGGTCTTTGACCATTTTTACACTCAATCCACTTCGTTAAAAGAAAAAAAAATTAGTTTAAAGTGGGGGGGACGAAATTTCTGCAGGAAGAAAAGAAAGTTTTGTAAATCTTCCAAATAGCCAACTTTGAGCCAAAATTTCAAACGATTGAAAAGGAATTAGACTAAAGTCAAAGAATAAAGGTTGTAGAGGGTACCTGGGACTACAACTTCTCTTTGTAAAGATCAAGCAAAATCATTCATTTGGAGGGTCAAAAATGTGGTAGAATTTGGCTGCTGGCCAAGAAAATTTTCCAAACAGCCAACTTTGAACCAAGATTCCAAGCGATCAAAGAGGAATTAGACTAAACTTAAAGAAGAAAAGTTGTAGAGGGTACCTGGGACTACAACCTCTGTTTGTAAAGGTCAAGCAAAATCGTTCATCTGTTGGGTGAAAAATGTGGTGGAAGAAGGCCGGTGTTCATCAACTGGAAGCTTGGATTTTGCTTGAATTCGGCTCAAACGCACTCCAAGCCAAGTATAACCAATTCCACCACATTCCTGAGGTTGAGGTGAGTTAAATGGGCTTTTGAATCGATTGTTTTGGTGACAAAATGCTTATCTTACTATTTTTACGTTATTTATGACTTAATTTTCGAATTTAATTTTATAGTTCATAATGTTTAAATTTAATGTTTTTATTGGCTTTAGAATATTTTTTGGAGTGTCTCTAAAGGTTTACACGAAAATTTTGTGCATGTTTTATGCAAGTTTGTGTTTGGTTCATATGCCCACTTTCACCCTTTGATTTATGTTTATGTAGTTGTTTATGTTAATTAATTGTTATATCTTCATGTTCTATGTAAAAATTAGAATTTTATGGCTATTTTCTTAGAATTTTTGGGTTAAGGTTTGAAGGTTTCACTTTTTGGGGTGGTTATGGAGTTGGGAGAATTTTGAATGGTTGTTTACTGTTGCCAAGGGAAGAAGAGGAAAATTTAAACATTATGAACCAAGTCTCTTATACGTTTCTAGATGTGAATAAGCAAGACTGAACCTCCACCCGAAAATGGCTTTGGGCTAGTGGTTCAGCAGCTTGTCTTCCTTCTTGGTGGCTTGGTTAAATGAAAATGCCCCCATTTTCTTTAGGATTTTTTGAGTTTTGTCTCCTTAGGTCCATAGGACTGCCACGTCATCGATGACATGGTGCCATGTCATCCCACATCAGCGATGACGTGGCAATCCCAAAAAAAAAGAAAAGAAAAGCCTTCTGACAAGGGCACTTGATGCCACGTCATCGATGACGTGGCACACACACACAAATTTTTTTAAGGGACCATTTGATGCCACGTCATCGATGACGTGGCACCACCAGATTGCGCCACGTCATCAATGATGTGGCACGCAAAAATTTTTTTAAAAAAAGTTCAGAAGAATTTTTATTTACGTTTTAACCCTCCAGATTTCAGTTTTTTGCATTTTAGCCCTCAAATAATTTTTTAAATTATATTTAGGGACTTTAAGAAATTTTCTTTAATATTACTATTTTTTCTTTTCAAATTTCTTCTAAGTTACATTTTTAATGACAATAACCACCAAGTTTTAATTTGATTTTTGTTTGACATTTTAATATGTTTAATTACCCTTTGATCGTGAAATTACCGTTTTGCCCTTATGAGTATTAAATTGTAAATAGGCTCTGATTTTGCACATATTTTTGGATTAGTTTCTTTTGTGATGATTTGTGCTTTATTTTTTATGTTTGTTGGTCTCGATATAATATTTATGCTTTTTCTTACTTGTTAAATGATGTGAATCTACTCTTCTGTCCTCAAATTTGTTTAATTGCACGACTACATATTAAATATTTGAATCAAACTCAATTTAGTCCATGACTTAATAACTATATCAATAATATAAAATCGGGCTAGAAGTAAACTCTGGCGTGCATGACAAATGACTGTTTTGCCCCTTGGGAATTAAAGGGCACTACAAGCTAAATGTGTGCGACTTTAAATTTGGATCCCGGGCTAAATTTACCTGTCAGGCGTTATTATTTACCCTTTATTTTCATTTCCTTTCATTAATATGTACATATTTTATTACTTTTAAACTATCTCAAGCACACGTACGCTACAAAGTCGGCAATAATGAATACTAAAATTAAAAAGGGAAACGCGATAAAATCATGCAACCGGTCCAACGCCGGGTAAAGTGGGTGCCGCGGGAAATTCAAATATATTTCAAACATTCCCATTTTACAACAGGATTCCCGAACTCATGTTTTTTTTTGAATTACGTGAACCAGGAGTCAATCTAGACTAGGGTTTATTTTCTCTTTAAATTTTGATGTATTTTTGTGTCCTGGCGCACCAATACACCGGGTGACGACTCCAATCCTGTGTTCCCTAGCTTAGATTATTTTTGTACAATTCATAGTCGCATTTAAATCCCCGTTATGTAATAGTAAATAGGTGATTCATTTAAATTTGTAATAGTAAGTAGGTAATTTATGTTTGTAAATAGTAAATAACATCTTTTGCATTTAATCACCTATTTCACGAGCACCACCGTGGGTTGTGGGGGGGGGGGTGCGACACTACGCTGTCTACTCTATCTCTAACATCACCGTAACCCAAGGTCTTTTCTTTCCATTTGATCTCTTTTTTTATGCAACCAAATAGAAAAAAAAAAAAAAAAAACTACTTTTACAGTTCAAAGCTTGTCAAACATATAGAAAGATAAAGAGTCAATATTCCATGGAAGACAACCGAAACAATGGGCACTAATGGAACGAATGATACTATGAAACTTGATATTTTACTGCTAGAGAGAAAGAGGGATGCCGAAAGAAGAAATATCGCTAAGATATTTCTCCATTAGCCCCAACAACATTTTCGTCGACCTCTATGACGTCTAAATCCAACAAATTCTTTCAAGACCACTATATTTTTTATTCCCTTGTGAATTCCTCAATTACCGAGGATGGAAGAGGTGGAAAGGGGACCTAGGTAGAGATAGAAGAGAGAAAAGTAGCGGACAACGGTAGATTCTACTTGGGGTTGTGAATGGGAAGAGATTAGGAAAATGGTGGTGGATTTGGAAAGGAGACAATAAGAAGTGACGGAAGACAGAAGGAAGGGGAGAGGATGGGACAACAAACGACCAGCTAAAAAAAATATTGTGGGACCAAGAGAAATGGTGGATGTGAAATTGTGATGACTATTAAAGGGCATTAACGTCATTTAACTGACAATTGCTGTGGCATTAAGGATTTTGCTATGGAAATATCATAGCCCATACTGTAAAAATATTATTTCATGAATACCAAAATAGATGGCATTGGTTTGTTACAACAATTATTAGGATAATAACAACAACCACCAACGACACTTGAATTGGAACATGAGATCCAATGAAAAGTTTCGATTGGTGCTTCAATATTGACAATGATCGATAGAATGTTGGGGACTTCCTTGACCATTTCTGAAACTTCTAGGAAGGTGGAACTAAAATGTGTACAACCTTAAACACTTTATTTAAAGCTTGTATATTTTAAAAACTAATTTTTAGTGCATTTAAAAACTCGAATAGACATTGAAAGAAAATAGGTTCCCTGTTTCTAGCAATTTTTATTCACATCCTCAATTGATTTTAGAAAAGGCTAACTTACCTAGTTTAGTATACAAGTATAGTTATAGAAAAAACTTGAGAAGACACTTGAAATTGGAGGAAAATTAAATTGATAGACTTGGATGCAAATTGAAGTATTCTACTCCATTACTAAGAGTTTGTTGAAGGCTTTTGTGCAAATAAAACTTTTAGAATTCACCAAAGCCACATCAAGAGTTTTTCTTTGAATACTTGAGAAAGCAAATAAAATTTTCGTGATCAACCAAAGTCACACCAAGAACTCTTGTTCAACAATTTCAAAATTTTTTCTTCGAATACTTAAGAACAACTTTTGGACCTAAGAAGATGAAAGAAGAAAAATAGATGTAAAAGTGGTACTAAATGTCTTTTACAAGTCGCATATTTATACACGAAACAAGACTTATCTATTTTAAAGTTGTCTCATTTGAATGACAATCTTAGGACAGTTAACTTCAACCATTGAGGGTGAGATTCATACCTTTTAGACAAATTGTACCTTAAGAGGTGCCACATTTTTATTCAAATTTATACTCTTTCACATTACAAGAGTTTTGGATTCTTTTAGTTGGGTTTGAACACTTTCAATTTTCAGTTAAAAACGCATAATTTTTCAAGTGTACAAAAACTGAACAGATACTACCCTTCTATAAATATTTAATGACTCCTTTCAAAATTGTGTCTTATAAATTCTCCAACTGAATTTATCATACAATTATGTGAAAATCATTTTTATATTTGCTTTTTCATTAGTTTTATGAGTTACTTTGAAATAAAATCGGATTACGCCTTTTTAGTTATTTCAATAAGGTATAAGACAAACCCATTTGACACGGCCAAACCAAGGTTTGGCAATTTTTCTTTATTTTCAGATTTTGTTTTCAATAATCCTTATTCAGCTTATAAAACAACACTTGATAATTTAATTACAAAATATGCAAATCTTAAGGTATTTATTAAAGGGAATTGATTTACAAAATCACAAATTCATAACCTCTTGCTTAAATCAATCCACGTGGAAAAATCAAATTCAACTGTCAACTCTCTAATTTTAGATATTTGGTCTGATTTCATTCCATCTTTAGCAGATCTAGTGACATACTAATTGCTTTGCCACTTTATCACTATATATAGATGTACCATTTGTTAAATTTTGGCCTTAAGTGGTTGCAACTTACAAAACTTGAACTAAATCATTGGTCATACTCATACATTGAATCATGATTGAATATGTCCAAACCAAAAAACTGAACATTCAATCCTTAAATAATTCTTGAGATATTCACCGGTATTTTTCCATGTGGATCCTCCTGGTTTCATAAAGTTTATAGAAGTTATACCTATATTTAATTAGAAACAATGCCATTTTTCGTGTTCATATTGGTGAAATTTCAACATATAAGTACTTGGTATGCATACAAGTTCTTGAAATACTGAACTTAAATTTCAACAAGATCACTTGCTAATCCTTCTGCACTACATGTAAATGTGTTTAATAATGCAAAGTTGAGCTCTTATGTTTACTCCTAATCACATAACACCGTTTGTTTTCTCATAGAACCTTTTGGATGGTTGATTTCCTATAAAAAGATCAATCATGCTATGGTGATTCATTCAATTGTTCAATGGGTTTGACTCCCATATCCTTGGCCATGCTGTCAATTACAATATCGAGAGTCCTTTAGTGAATAGATCCGCTAAACTCTTAATTAACCTTATATAGAAAATTTTAATCACACTTATGTCTCAAACTTATGTGTAGACTTTTTATTTATAGCTTATTCAATACTCTAGAAATTCCAGCATCACTATCACAATATAAAAAGATAGTTGACATTTTATATGGCCACAAATCTATGTCTAACTATAGATTTCTGTTCGGTTAGATATTGATTAGGTTTTGAAGACAATGAACAAGTAATAATAAAAGACGAAATCATAATTATCCTAATCAACTCCCACACACTCGCAAGTATACGAGGCGAGTTTGTATATAGGATGAGTAAGGATTGTTCCCACAAGGACTATTAGAACAATTACTAAGTTCACAAGCCTATTTACTAGTTAGAGAAAATAATCAGCGATTTTTCACTAAACTTAATCGAAGTTTAATTGTAAGAAATTAAACTAAAGACAAGAATGTAAAATTCTAACCTTACAAAAAGCAATTAAAGATAATTAACTAAAAAACCCAATTCAATCTATCTTACTTACGAGAATTTAATTCAAAACAAAAATTTAAATTAATCTACTCTGCGAAAGCAAGTAAAAACGATGAAGTATAACCTAACTACTAAACTACGAAAGTAATTAAGAATTTAAAGGCAATAAAAGAAGAACGATAATTAAAGAATAAGAATGAAGTAAAAACGAAAATTAAATAGCATAAAAATAAATCAAACTCAGTAATTGAGGCAAGAACTAATGTTGATGAGTCATCAAATCTTGAATTCTTGAGCGAAAAATTGAAAAAATCTACCCTACGGCTAAATTATTGACCTAACTATTGAAAACCAAAATACTAATGACGACTGATGATGATCGATGATTTCTTCCCCTTCTCTTAGTATATTTATAGACATTTTTAGGTTTTTGAGACTTTGGGATGATAAGTACACGCTTTTCCATGTAACCGGCCCCACAGGAGGACTTTTCTTGTAAAATAAGTCACCTTACACAACCTGTTCGTCAACCGGGGCCTAGGCGCTGCTTTCTAGTGAGCAAAAGTAAACTTTCTGGACTTGGCGCCTCGACGCTGCACTTTTGTAGTGTCTGGGTGTTGGGTCCAGTATGTATTATCTTTCCAAAACGTCTTGAATCACCTCAATTGGAGCAAGTAAATGAAAGTTATGCTCAATACACCAAACTATGTCAGAATCCCTCCTTGCCTATGCATATTTTCCAACTTTGCAATTTTGAACGAAATGCCTATAGAACCCAGAAATTTACTCAAAACATAAAAGTTGTAGAAATTTTCCTAAGCTTTCCAAATCATCAAAAGTCACAGCAATCAGAGCTCGAACAAGAGAGTTAAACTTGATCTGCCAAACTATATCCGATTTGCTCCACGCCAGTGAACGTTTTCCTCTAATATTGTGATCCATTTTAACTCATTCCTCAAACCCTACAAAACTCCAAATAAACTATTTTAGCTCATAATTACTCAATTCTTGCTCAAATTACATTAAAATAGAGGTAAACAACACATAGAATATACTATATTTATAAGCTTATCAAATACCCCACACTTAGTTTTTGATTGTCCTCGAGCAAAACATAGAAATGAATCACAAACATACTTAACCTATCTCATCAATCATCCACATAAATAACCGCAAACCAAACCATCACAAGGAAAATAGTAAAATGATAATAAAACCCTATACATGAATTCCAGTGTAGGTGTGTGCACAACCATACAAAAAATAACTTTTAAAACACAAAGATAAGGAATCTTTCAAACCCTTTGAATTTTTCTAAACACTCCATAGCTTACTTTTCTTATACTTCTCCACTAATGTAGACATTTGACTAGACTAAAATTAGGTAGGACTTTTAACTTGTAACGTAAGACTAAAGTATTGACTAACAATGAAGGGAAAAAGAATAAACAAATAAGAAAACGAGTTTTAAATTAGTGCTACCCACACATCTACATAAGATTTCTTTTTGAATATTGAAACACCCATCCTTCAAAGAAGTAACCCATACTTAATTCTCCAAACACCCCTAAAAATTTTGTGCAACAAGCAAAACAAAATCCTAGTTTTTCAATTTCAACCCATCTCGCCAACACCTTGTAAAAATATCTCACTTTTTTTCTTTCTTTTCTCCCAAAATGGGTATCAGTGGTAGGCACTACTCGCAAAAAATAGCTACGCAGGTACCAGTGATAGGCACTACCTACTAATATTTCAATGCATGTGCCAGTGATGGGCACCACCTGCTATGGTCAACAAAAAATTTTCTAACACCCCTACACCTTAATTGTACACTATTCATTCAAACATTCTCATACAGCTACCTTCCATCCTTATATCACTTAATAATTAATGCGGCATTAAAGCTTTTAAGAGACATTTAGGATTACTCACAAAGGTAGATAAAAAATGAGTTGGAAAAAAACGAATGTTGCTTCTATTTATTCAAAACAAATTAAGGCTGAAATAGTGTTCTAGGGATAAGTTTTACAATAATGGTTGACTTGAAAGGCTCAAATGTCCAAAGAAATGCCTAGCCTCAGCTTTAAATCAAATCAAATTATCTAAAATTTCATCTCGAAAATGTAATAAAGCAAGTAGTTGGAGTGCAATATAAGTGAATCTATACAATTATCTCTTAGTGCCAAAAAGCTATAACATGATAGGCTATTAATGCTCAAAAATTAGAAATCATGCTAGGAAAATACTAACATCGACTACCCTACTCATGAAAACTTAGCTCAAAACTTATCAAGTAGAACAATCAAAGAAACGTGCTAAGCAACGTGTGAACAAAATTTTCAAAAATTTGAAAAGCTCTCAAATCAAAAGTTAAAATACAAATATAAAAGAAAAAATTGAACAAAATGAACAAACAAAACACCAAACAAATAGAAATTAAGAAAACTTTCCACCCCACACTTAAATTATAGCATTGTCCCCAATTCAAAAACAAAGAGTAAAAAGGGTAAAAGGGAAGCTTCTCTGTTAATGAGGAACATTTGGTGCCGTTTATGTTAAATTAAATACCCTTCAGTCGAGATGGAAAACATCAACCACAAAAACAAAAACAAAACATAAAAACCCTTAAGAAATTAAGAAAAACAATAAAACCAAGACACAAGACAAAAACATAACAAATAAAATTAAGGAAAAACATGAGTTGCCTCCCATGTAGTGCCCTTGTTTATAGCCTTAGGTTTGACTTCGGCACTTGAAATCAGTTCACTCTTGATGCTTGATTTCCAACATGAACTTGAACTTGCCGTCTCATTTCCAAGCATTTACCAGAGATAGTGCACAAATGATAGCCTCAATTCGCTCTTTGCACTGCTTTTTCTTCTTCTTGCTTATGATCCTTTTACCCAAACCCTCACCCTTCCACGCTTGTGAAACCAATCCATGAATCCTTCCCATCTCACTTTCATCATCCGGTGGTTTATTTTTCAAGTCAATTTTGGAGTATTTATTTATTTCATCATCTTTTTTGAGTGCATTACCTTGAGTACGTCGTCTTCAAACCTATCAACGAATGAACCAAGGGAATAATTAGAATATTTTTGCTCAAATATTGGAACATTATCATCATAATTAAAAACATCAATTTCAACATATTCATTATCAACTCGTAAAATCAACTTTTCTTTATTAACCTCTATTAAAGCATGTGCGGTTGATAATAATGGCCTCCCTAGAATCAACAGAATTTCATTGTCCTCGCCGATGTCTAACATCAAGAAATCAACAGGAAACACCAACTTTTCCACTCACTAACAAGCATATCCTCCAACAAGCCATATGGTTTTATCTCGGACAAATCTACAATTGGAGTGTAATGTTGGTTGATTTTGCATTGGAGATCCCTAGGTTATCATAGATGGCCTTTGGCATAATGCTGACGCTCGTCCCCAAATCACAAAGTGAACAATGCTACGTGTGTCCTCCAATGTTCACTGGTATAGAGAAACTACCGGGATCCTTGAGCTTGAGGGGTAACCTTCGTTGAACGATGGCATTGCACTTGGCGTTAAGACAAACTATCTCATCATCATCCCATCGCTGCTTCTTAGCCAATAGATCCTTCGTGAACCGCACATAATTGGGCATCCTATTGAGAACGTTAACCACAGGGATATTTGCATTCACCTTTTTGGGCATCTTGAGGACCTTGTGGAATTGTTTCTCTTTTCCTCCTTTTTTGGATCAATGAGCCGTTGAGGAAATGACACTTTTATTGCAGGATCCAATTTAAAAGAATCATCCACTTTTTTCTTCCAAGTCGACTCTTTCATTGCATGCTCCTGGGTCATCTTCTCATTGTTATCTTCAATTTCAAGTTTTTCTTTAATTGTGTTGGATTTTGGCTTCCCAACTTTAGTATCAACCTTTATCTTATCATTTTGTATAACCAATTCCTTTCCACTCCTCAGTGAAATAGATTTGGAATTGTGTCGCTTAGCAATTCTCCCATAGGTGGTTCATTATTTTGTCAGGTTATTTGTCCCAATTGTAGCTCAAGGTTCCTTCTGGTAGTCCGCACATTTTCATACTTCCTTTGCAACTTCTCAAAATCCCTTCTTAGATTACCATTATTGGATGAATCATGATTCATATGTGCAGGATAATTTGGATTTTGAGATGGTGGTTTTCTTGGTGGAGGTTGGTATTAGCTATTTTGTTAAGGTGGAAAGTTTTGGTTATACCTTTGATGAGGTAGTTGATATGGTCCAGATAATGAGGTTTGGTTGGAAAAATTTTGTTGTGGTTGGTTGGGCTGAAATGAAGGGTTTTGGACATTATTTCGATTAGTCCAAGAAAGGTTCGGGTGATTTCGCCAAGAAGGGTTTTATGTATTGCCATAGTATGTGGGCTAATTATATGAAGGAGAATTTTGATTAGAAACATATTAAGCCTGCTCATCTTGCATCACCGAAACATCACAGAAGCCATTTTGGTGATTTTCTTCGCAGAAATCACAATTCAAGATCCCTTGGTCTGTCAAACCTATGGAGTTCACTGAACTTCTTCCTCTATTCTCTACAGCTTTGGTCAAGTTTGAAATGACACTCATCATCATGTTCTGCTAAGATAAGAAAGAATCATAGCTAGGCATACCTCCTTGTTGGACATTGACTTGATTCACTTGTGATTATTGTTGTCCAATTGAGGGAGTTATTGCTCCATGATAGTAATGAGTGGATGCCATTCTTTCTAACAATTTTTTTTCTTCCTCTAGCGTTTTATATGGGAAAGAACCTCCTGTACTTGCGTCAACTATTAGTCTGAGCGTTTCCGGAAATAGTCCATTATACAAGGTTTAGACTTACAGCCATAGAGGTATAGCATGGTGCAGACACTTCCTCAATAGCTCCTTGAAACGATCCCACACTTTACCTAAGCTCTCTCCAGTGATTTGTCTGAATGATGTGATCTCGTTTCAGAGCTTAGCAGTCCTAGCCGGTGGAAAGTGTTTAGCTAGGAATTCTTGAGTAGGTTGGTCCCATGTTATGAAAGTGCCTTGTCGATACGATTGCTGCCAAGACCTTGCTCTATTACGTAAGAGAAAGGGAATGCTCTGATTTGGATACAATCAGAGTGTACTCCATTGTACCTGAATGTATCAATGACCTCCTCAAATCTAATTAAGTGCTCATATTGGATCTTCATTAGCGCATGTTTGATTTCGAAGTTATTCGCTTGTACTGGTAGCTGAGCAATGCTAGAACTTGCCTCCTCAAAATTAGGTATGGCATAATCTCTAAGATGCTAGGGGTTAGGATTAGCATTAACTAGGTTGCCATTGTTGCTTGCAACCTCCTCTTGTTCATTGACGGCGCGGTTTGGATTCTCCATTAGATGGTCGCCTTGGTTTGAGTTTTGTCATCTACAGTTTATACTTATCGTACGTTCAATCTTCAAATCAATTGGATGAAGTGGTTGATTGGATGAACGATTATCAACCATAAACTACAAGAAAAGAAAATTAAATATCAAATATCGAAGACAAACTCCAAACAAACTCGAGAGAACAAGAAATAATTGTAAATAAATAAATAGCAAAAGAAATAAAAAGTCTAATACGGTAAGACTCACTACACCTAATATTGTTACCAACAAAAAATAGTCCCCGGCAACGGTGCCAAAAACTTGTTCAGTTAGATATTGATTAGGTTTTGAAGACAATGAACAAGTAATAATAAAAGAATATCATAATTATCCTAATCAACTCCCACACACTTGCAAGTATACGAGATTAGTTTGTATATAGGATGAGTAATGATCGTTCCCACGAGAACTATTGGAACAATTACTAGGTTCACAAGCCTATTTATTCGTTAGAATAAATAATCAGCGGTTTTTTACTAAACTTCAACGAAATTTAATTGCAACAAATTAAACTAAAGACAAGAATGTAAAATTCTAGCCCTACGAAAAGCAATTAAAGATAATTAACTAAAAACTTTAATTCAATCTATCTTACTTGCGAGAATTTAATTCAAAACAAAAATTTAAATTAATCTACCCTATGAGAGCCAGTAAAAATGATGAAGTATAACCCTCACTACTAAACTGCGGAAGTATTTAAGAATTTAAAAGCAATAAAAGAAGAACGATAATTAAAGAATAAGAATGCAGTAAACACGAAAATTAAATTGCATAAAAATAAACCAAACTCAGCAATTGAAGCAAGTACTAATGTTGATGATCGTCAAATCTTGAATTCTTGACAAGAGAATGAAATTCTTGCGCGAACAATTGAAAAAATCTACCCTACAGCTAAATTATTGACCTAACTATAAAAAATGAAAACCTAAAAACTAATGACGGTTAATGATGATCGATGATTTCCTTCCCTTCTCTTGGTGTATTTTCAGATATTTTTAGGCTTTGGGACTCTGGGATGATAAGTACACATTTTTCCTTGTATCCGGGCCCATGGGAGGAATTTTCTTGCAAAATAAGTCACCTTACATGACCTATCCGTCGACCGGCGCCTGGGTGCTGTTTCGAGTGAGCAAAAGTATCCTTTCTGAACTTCCAGTAAGAATTTTCATTTCATCTTCTATTTTCTCCATGATGCAAGCAGAATTGAATAAAACTAAAAACATGAAAGTTGTATCTATATGTCTTAGATTTCCAAAACATCTTGAATCACCTCAATTGGAGCTTGGAAATGAAATTTATGCTCAATATACCAAACTATGTCAGAATCACTCCTTGCTGGTGCATATTTTCTAACTTTGAAATTTTGAACGAGTTGCCTATGGAATCTTGGAACACTCAAAACATAAAAGTTGTAGAAATATTCTGAAAATGATCTTTCCAAATCATCAAAATTCACAGCAATTGGAGCTCAAACAAGAGAGTTAAGCTTGATATGCTAAACTATATCCGATTTGCTCCACGCCAGTGAACGTTTTCCTCCAATATTGTGATCCAGTTTAACTCATTCTTCACTCAAACCCTACAAAACTCAAAATAAAATATTTTAGCTCAATTACTCGATTCTTGCTCAAATTAGATTAAAACGGAGGTAAATGACACATAAAATATACTATATTTTTGAGCTTATCAATTTCTGAACCATTATATCTCTTTGATTGCCTTTGGTAGGTTTATAAACTCAACTTCCCTGGTGGAATATCTAATTCATCTTTGGTTCTTTGACTCCTAGGAAACTACACTAGTACCAATAGAAATACCAAACTAGATGTAAAATTTTTTTATAACTTGCACTATTGTTATATAACTAGTATCTTATCTCCTTTTAAAACACTATGGTAATTGTTATGGAGAAATTTCAAGTTAGCCATTCTCATTTATATAATCGAGAAGTTTCCCATTTGCTTTCTATTAAGCATACCAAGATTCTTTGTAAATTTTTACAATTTGTAAACAACATAGTCTAATCTTATACAATGCATAAGATACATTGAGCCTATATGGGTTGCATTATTTGTAGTATTATATGGGTGCATTATTTGATGTATTTTTTGTATCATTTGGAGAATAACTAAAAAAATAAAATAAGTATTTGGATAGTAAATGATGCAAATAATTTTTTGCAAATGTGCGTTTGGATAGTAATTAGTGAAAATAATTTTCTAAAAGTAAAGGACAAAATAGTATGCAAAACTTGAATGAAGTTGGCTATATTGAAATATGTATGCATTCATGTCAGTCATTGTACCGATATGATATACATTTAGAACTACAAGTAAGGGTAGTTGCCTTCTCATCATGCATGTTGATAAGTGGTATAAGCGTTTACCTATACGCATTATATATATTTTTAAAATTAAGACCCTAAAAATAAAAAATGAATTATGGCAAAAAATTCAATTAACTTATTGATTGGGTTTCGGATGGATTTTGTCCAAATCATTTTAAAATATCCATGCTGGAGATTAAAAAAATAAGAATTGGGTAAGAAGAAATAAGAAAGGGGAACTTCAGATATTCAAGATTCGGACACAACCCAGTTCGAAAGGCCTAATACTTTTAAATAGTGGCATAATTTGCTTTTGTTCACACTTTGTTTGGATATATTTTGGCGTCAAGTTCAATATTGTGTCTAAGTCGTTGGTGCTAACACGTAGCATGTCCACTTATTTTGAACTTTCGAACTTCATAGTGTCAAAGTCTGTATCTTCTTTGATGTTTTCTTCCTTCTAATTTTACTTAATGTCCCTTATACTAATCAAACCACATAAAATCCAATGATTAATCATTAATGAAATAGTATAATGTTTTACTTATGTTAATAATGAATAATACAAAACTTTTTGAAAACTACAAATAATGTTTATTGGAAAATTTTTGAATTGTGTAAAAAAATGAATACTACTAAGAAGGTAAATTAAAAATTTGACAAAAATTTGTAAACTAACCAGATATGTTACTATAGCAAATAAATTGATAGTAAAAGAAAACACTGAAAGCATCCAAAAAACGCAGTCCATACATGCCCATTGTACTATATATATATAGCATTAGCATATTCTAATTGTACTGTAGACCTTTCAGTATTTACTGAAAGCTTACAAGCTACATATTTAAGAGAGTATCAATTTCACCGAACCCTTCATTTTGACTTTAGAAGTTAGATATACTTCTTTGTTTCTTCAATCAATGCATCTCAAACTTGTACTAATTATGAACATGTCATCCACATATAGACAGTACAATTACATAATAATCTATAATAAATTGGAGTGAGTTGCTTTTCAATTCCACCTCTTTAATTTCTTCTATTTTTACTAGGTAAGTGACTTTGTTTTTCTTTTTCTGAAGAACTGTCAAACTTAAAATATATAAATTATGGATTTTCAATAACTCTAGTCATGATTATGATGAGATTATGATGAGTATCACTGATGAATTTGTCTTCTATGAACTCAACACTATTGATTCTAGAATGATATTGGAATCAATATCAACTAATTTATATGCCTTTGAATTTTCAATAATATCTTACACAAACACTTTTGATTGCTCCTAGTCCTAAATTTATCCTTATGGACATAGTTATTAAACTTGACCTTGAGAAGAACACGGCATGGAAGGTGAATCAATAGATTACTAGTTCAATTAGTAGGTTACCGATTTAACTAGTGAGTCACTAAAATAGATTTTTTTATTAATATATAATTCATTCAAATTATTATATGCATGACATATATTGAAAATATTCATAAAACATGTTGTATCAAATTTTTAATTAATTGCAAATGAAAAATAATATGAATTTCTTTGTGAATTGATACACACACACAGACACTAGAAAAAAGACGTGTAACACTCCTGATTTATTGAAAATTTTTATTTTTTAAAAAATAACGTCTTCAGGAATAAATAATTAGTGAATGATATAATAGAGTACAATACATAAAAATTTTATTAGTTGAAATTTTTTAGGCAAAATTTATATATTTTAAATATATATCTAATATATTTGCTCAATTCATTGTAATTATTTTCACCTTTTTTTTATTCTTGTTTGTTATTTTCTATAACATTATACATAAATTTCATTTCTTCTCAAATAATTAAACAAATCAAATAATTAAACAAAGGTTCTCTTTTATAGAACAATTAATGTAAAATATTTGCATCTTATTTTTATTTCTCTTCTAGGCGCCTAGATTATGATTTCTTATTTTAATATCACCAATTATTTGATCAGTTAAAGATTAAGATATTTTTAATAGTACTGAAGTTTTTAAATATTCTTTGTCATTATTAAAAGATATAATCACTGTCAAGTAACAAACATTATTTTATAGATGAAGCATTTTTATATTCTTTAATTAGCAAAAAATATTCATAGGAAATAAAATAATATATGGATAATAATGATATAAAAAATCCATTATAGTTTCAAAAAATGAATCTAATTAAAATGTAAAGAATCAACACATCAAACAAAAATCATTATAAAAAATTAAAATGTAATTAAACTCAACATTTTTAAGTATAAGAGATATATTTTTAAATGAAAAAACATTTAAATATAAAAATATTCTAAATTACAAATTACTTTAAGTGGGATTTTATATAAATTTGTTGCATAATTAATTTTCTTTTAACATATTGTAAAATGTGTATACATATAAAGAATATATTATTATTTTTGTTTATATTTCTTAAACTAGTGATAACATTCTTCAGTACTTGTTGACACCTTGAACTCTTCATTCATCTTGAATGGCATAAAATATGGTTCATTCTAATAAAAAATAGTTTCTATTTCTATTTTAGTTTCTTACGTTATAATCTGTTGTAATGATATCACCAACGACTTGATCATTTAAAGGTAAAGATTTTTCCGTAGTATTGAAGTCTTACTTTTAGATATATCGATATATTCTTTATCAGTATTAAAAGATGAAATTGCTATGATGAAATCGCTATCAACTATCCAACATCGTTTGGAAAAATTCTTTTATTAGGAAAAAATATGGACTGGATATCAAATAATATATGGCAATAATCACAAAATGATTAATTAATAAGAAAAATCGAACTTGAGTAAAATATAAAGAATAAAGACATCAAACTAAATAGACTAAACTATTATATTCTCTATAATATAGATAGGTATCATATAGTTTATTAAGATCGTTAACAAAAGATGAAAATAAAAAGTTGTTCTTTTATCTTGCTCTAAAATATACAGAACATTAATGAAAAAATCCTTTATCTTACTCTAAAATGCATGCAAGTCTAACTAAAAACATTTAGTTTTAAAGACATCCAAAATAACACATAATTTTTATATAATTTATATCGCAATTAATTTTTTTAACATATTGCTTAAATTATGTATCCAAATAGAGAATATATTAGGTTTTTTTCCATGTGTCTTAACCTTATGATAATATTCGCTTTAGGACTCCATTGAAATTCTAAACTCCTTATTTTGTCCTGAATGATATCGAATGTGGTTAACTTTGAAATTTTATTTTGATAAAATATTTACTATGAAATTAAATTTTTATTTATTAAATATGTAAATAAATTAAAGCTAATAAATATGTGTTAATTTTATTTTTATTTTTTGCATGCTTTTTGATTACTTTGTATTGTTTACCAAGACATTTAATCTACATCTTTATTATTTTATTGCATTGTGAAAAATTGCATTGTAGCTTCTAAAGCTAACAAGTAAACGCAATTTATATTTGCAATTATTACAGAGTATTTAATAGTATGATTTTATTTGTATAATTTATGTTTTCTTTTACATTACTTATCTACTTTTTATTTTATTTTATATATCATTCCTTTAATTTATACTAGTATTCTTATAGGTCTTTTATTCTAGATTATTTTGGCTTCTATCATATCACAAGGTTTGGTAGAACTTTTTTTTACCTTGTCAATATTGACTTTAAACCAATATTGTTATCAAATACTCTAACAATTACTATTGTAGTTTCTAAAGTTGACATTTAAACTTAATATATACCTACAACTATTTAGAGTATTTTATAGTATAATTTATTTGTATAATCTGTGTCATTTTTATATTAGTTGCTTACCTAAGTATTTTTCTATATTATGACCATAAATTATGTGTAGAATTCTTGTGTGTATTACAATGATTATTTAGGAATATTTTAGGCATGTATCATATAATGCATTGAACTTATTTTTTAGATTATCGATATTTTCTGTAAACCAATATTTTACGATGTTATTAAAGATAAGGATTTTGTAATCAAATATTCTTATTAAAGAGATATAAAACTAACAAATACTTTATCTCAATTAGAAGTTGAGTTTTCTACTTCGTTCCCAGACATTACTTTGTTTGCTTGGTTAATTTTCTTTTCTTCTTGTAGGCCAGGAAAAATAATTATAATCTAAATTAATAATAATAAAAACTTAAAATATTATAAGAAAATAGTGTTATATACTCAACTATTTCTTTTCACTTTTACAAATATTCGACTTTTTATTTGTGTGATTATTAATTTTGAGATTTTTTAGTTGGAGGAAAACTTTGATTTAAAAGATATGTTGTTGAATTCAAACCCAATCAAGTGAAATAGAATGCATAAATTTGATCTGTATTTTCTCTTCTTTTACGTATTTATATATTAAATTTCTATTAAAAATATTGAATCTTTTGGCAAAAAATAAGATTAATCTAATAAAAAGAAGCTATTAGTACTAATAAATTTGAAAAATAAGAATTTATATCTGCTTAGATGAATAACTAACTAATTATTAGATGTTGATCCCAAAACCCCACAAGTTCATGCAATAATAAAAACAAATATATGATTAGTCACATTATGAAAAAATATATTATAAAACAACATACAAGATATATATGTTATTGGCATATGAAAGTATATAGAAATAATAAAAATGAGTCTAATTAACTAATATAAAAGAGCATAGTTGAATGAACAGTTAGAGAAAAGAAAATAACTATTGTGAATTTGGAATATATAAAATAGTTATAAAAAGCTAGTTTTAATAGGAATATAAAACTAGCCTTTTATAACTATTTTAACAATAGAAATGATTTGAGCATATGTAATAGTTATAAAAGAATATTTTTATTTATTCTTTGCTCAAGTATAAATAAATTTTCTACTCTTAAAAGTTTATATCTTCTTGTTATATATTTATTCCATTAATTCATAATAACTTAAAGAAGAAACAATATGAACATACATAATTGTTATAAAAACCACTTTTATTTCATTTTTTCTCAAATATAAATTATTTTTACCATCTTGTCATGAATTTATGCCCAAATTTTCATAGTAATCTAAATAATTTTGTTATAACAGTTTGAAATATATATAATAAATATATAGTAGTATTATAAAAAAATAAATAGTCTTATTAGATCGAAATATTTAAATGGAGAGTATTTTAGATAGATCAATTATGTTTCATTAAAGATATGTTAGACATAACTATTTAACCAAGGTATATTAGGTTTGACAAAAAAAAGGAGAAAAATAATATATCTATTAGATAAGTAGTGATATAATTATTTCTTTCTAAGAATTATATTTCATTAAGGGTAGTTATTACAGGCATTACAAAAAAGGGGAGAAGCAAAAATTAGGAGAAACAACTCGTATATATAATAGAATCAATATAGATATATATTAGAATAGTTAACTTTACTTTCTTGTGCACATGTAATTTTAAAATAATTAATACATATAAGATATATAATTTTGTACAGAAAAATCATGTAAATTATATGTTTAGTATTCGTATTATGTTATTTTGATAATAATATATTTATATAAATAACTATGCTTTTAGGTTTCAACTACTATATAGATGGTCATGTGACCTTGAACTCTAATATAGTTCAAATTTAGTTTCCTACATTTACATGTTTAATCAAGAAGAAGATTTATCTAAAGTTTTGTTCCTACAACGTGGCAACCTTCCATACTTGCAATGACAAAATCCAATTCAAGGAATTTGGAGATTTCAAGAAAGATTAATGTGATACTATGGGCAACAATACCAATGCTAAGTTTCTTGGCAAGGAGGATCAAATGTGTTGTAGAAGTTCAATTTACATCTAAAAATAACAAAAACTAACGTTAGTCAATGAATTATTTCTTCTCGTGTTAAAGAAAAATCTTGTACCCACAAACTTGCTATGTAAAACGGGTATTGATGCTGTTATAGTGTTCCAAAAGTTGATCCAATCTAAAATGGGATGTTTGTATGGAAGGGTTACTAATATGATAGGATGATTAAATCAATTACTAATAAAAATAGTAGTATTGTTTCGGTTTATTTTATTTAGTCTTTTTCTTTATGGCATAGCCATTTAGCACATGTTAAATTTTAGAATTTTAAAATATATGTCTAAGCATTGTTTAATTATTGTGATATCTATAATACTTGATATAAACGTTAAATATGTATACAATAAAAAATGACAATAAACCATCCTATTATGTCAAAAGGGATAAGGATCTATTAGATTGTGTTCATTTTGATATATTTGAATTCAATGGTGTATTTACAAGATGTGGAAACAAATATTGCATAAAACTGATTCATGACAAGCCTAGGAATACCTACTTTCTTTTGATAAGAATTAGGGATCAAGTATTTGAGCAATTTAAACTTTATAAGGCTAAAGTAAAAATTAACTTGAAAGGAAAATGAAATGTTTAAGTGATAAAGGAGAATAATACTTCTTTGAAGATGTTTTATCTTATTATGAAGAAAACAAGATTATATATCAAAGAAGTTCACCTTATACAACACATCGAAATCATTCCACCAATCAATCAATGTAGTGTCAAAAGCCATATATATTGTACATCATACCAATTTGAAAACTAGTTCCCATGGCTACCAAATCCTCCTTATCCTTTTTCACTGCATTCTGCACGATTTAGAATCTGCATTCTTTGCTTCTTGAAAAACATATAGTAGCCTTTTTTTTGCACAATAAAACCACTTTCTATTCTTTTTGAAATTATTAGAAGTGTTTGCAGAATATTCAAAATTATTAGAGTTAATCAAATAATTTTTTTTTTTGAGTATTTTCTTATCTTGAGTTCCATTCTCAATAGCATTCATTTTATTACATTTCTAAATACTTTTACCTTTATGGATACAAAGTTTCTTCATCGATATTTGTGTGTAGCAATAGTGGATCAATACTGCGATTCCCATTGGAGTGTATGAGTTTCATTTGGTAATTGTTCCAAGGTAGCAATTCTAATCTAATTGCAACCAATCCACTGCAAAAAAAAAAAAAAAAAGGTTTAGCAATTTTTTTACTGATAAAAAATTAATAAAAATCCATGGCTATTTTGGTCAGCAACGAATTTAGTGACAATACACATTCGTGGAAATTATTGTTTATTGCAAACCGAATTAGAAATTTTAAGCAGATAGAATTCGATGCTAATTTGCAACGAGAATAATTTGGAGAAGAATTTGTTGGAAGTTCAAAGATATTAAGCCACGAATGTTCTATTGATATTAGCTTGAATTTAGTTTTGTACTGAAACTTTGGAAGCAACAATTAAAATTACAACGATTTTTTTTGACACATGTTTGCATCAAATTTAGCAACCAAAATTTCCAAAAAATTTAGATACAGATTTTTTCGTGACTAATTAGCAGCGGCTATATGCATCAACTTTAGCAGTGAATAATCAGCAACATATCTTGCAGTGAAAATTCGTGGCTAAATAGCAACAAAGATTGTTAAGAATAGTAGTGAATCTTTCTTCAAATTAAATATTTTATAACGAGGGTACAATGCATTTAGTCATAAATAAAATATAATAATAATTTTGTTAAAATTTGCCATGAACTTACCACCAAATTTTGTGCAAAAAAATTTATAATATGTTCTTCTTTTAGCAACAAATTCAACATCAAATTTAGTATCCTTTGTTTATTATTTACATATTGTTTTGTTTAGTATTTATGTAATTTTTTCCAATTTATTTGAATGTAAAACTACACACAAATGAGGAAAAAAATCGAACGAAATAAGATTTTATTGACAATGAAAATAACCATTCATATACATAAAATTTATAAAAAATAAAAAGGAAATAGAAAAAGCTAGCTAGTGGACGGTCTGGTTGATGAAGGGCCCGCTCGCATCGTCAAGAGGGGTCATGGCCTATGACTTTTATCCTGTAGATGTGCGACGACCACAACCATCTGACCAGCACCTTGTGCATGTCTTGTAGCTCCTTGTTCTTTCTATGCAACTCATCTTGTAGCTTCTCATTCTTTCTTTTACGGTCTAGCTTAAACATATAGGAAAAGTTAGAGGCAGAGGCGGTATGGATGAAGATGCAATAGTGGCATGCCTGAAGATGTCTATTTTCTGGCTTGTGGACCCAAATCTAACACTATCTTGTACTTCACCCTTCCAGTAACCTCCATGAATCAACCATAGTTGTATTTAATCGATTGAATAGATGTTAAATTCGGAAAATGAATAAAATCACTAAAATCGTAAAAACTGGTAATACCCGTTTGGACTTAATAGACCCCAATTAGCCCTAATCAACCACTAATCACAGTAAACCAACCCTAATTAGTCACCAATTCCACCATACCCAACAACGAATTACAATAAATCATCAGCCAATTTCAACAAATCAACCACCATTTCATTAATGAGATCCAAAATATAAAAAATTCAAATTATTTGTTGACAATTTTGAATTTGAAAAATGATGGATTGAAATTTTAATCAATTTTTATTTGCTAAACATTTTGAGATTGATGCATAATAATGATGTAGAAGATAAGGAAGAATTGGTGGAGATGGGTCGTGGGAATAAGAGTGATACGGATGGGGAAGTGGGTGGAAATAGGAGAGAGATAAGAGGGATGGGGCCATCACATGGATGGTAAGGAGAGGGGACGACGACCAATGAGGGGTAAGTTGGAAGGGGTATTGGTCAAGTTAGGGAGGGAGGCGATGGTAGGCAAGAGGAAAGTGGAGAGAGAGGTTGAGAAAAATGGGGAGAAACGGAGGGAGAAGGGAAGGGGAGGGAAGTAGGGGTGCTAGTGGGATGATTAGTCTTTAAAGTTTAAAATTGAGCAAAAATGAAATATTGTTGGTAATGGGACCTTGGTTTAACAAAATCTTATGTTTCATGCATTGAACCACTGCAACGTGGAACTTCTATATAGAGTTAAGTGTTTAGTTAAATATGCAAGGTAAAATAGGTGAACACAAAAAAAGGTGACTTCCACAGTTAAACCAGGTTAAGACAATAAAATTGAGCCATCCACGTGTCTAGTTCATAATGAGCTATGTGTTTGGTTCATACCTCAATGCGAGTTTAAAAACATTACCCTAGCCTTTTATCTAAAGTTATAACTCAATATGACTTTTAGAGTCATTTAGGGTTTAGGTTTAGCCATTATTTAGAATATTATTATTTCACGGGATAATTACTGTAGTAAAATTTTGAAATGTGATATACGTGGGACAAAAGTAGGTAAATAACGTATGTGAGTGATGATAGTAAAATATTATTGTAGAATAATAGAATAAAAAATAGCCCAAATGGAGCCTCTACAAAATTTATTGCACAATTATATAAGAATCAAGTTCTTTTACCAATTTATAAACTACTTTGAAACAAAATTAGATGACAACTTTAGGTGTTCAAATAGAGCACAAGACTGTGAGGTGATAAAGTTTATGGCTTTCATTTGGTTGGGAAAGATCTGGTCCAAGTAATTTTAAAATTTCAAATCTCTTGTTTGTTTTATTTTTGAGCCACTAGGAAAGTAAAACATTTCCTCAAAATGAGGAAAGTTGTTGCAAAATATTTGAATTCTAAATCCCATCTTTTTATTGAAAATCTTTTACTTTTCCAAGGATTTTAATTTAAAAGGAAGCATAGAATTGTTTAACCATCTTCTTTGTCTTCCAAATCTATCTAGAGCCCGACTCGTTTCTAATTCATTAACTGTTGGCCCAGAGCAACCTAAGAGGGGGATGAATTAGGTTGTACAAAACTTTTGCAAATAAAGCACCTATAAAACTTTTCACAATAACAAGTAAATTTGATGGCAATATGATCAATTAAGCACAAAAATAAACTAAGTAAATATATAGATAGATAGATAGATATATATATATATATAGAGAGAGAGAGAGAGAGAGAGATTTTCAAACCAAACTCCCAAGCTAGCAAGCTTGGAGTAGTAGTCCACCAATGTGCTTCTTCAAAGTTGGTGAGTCAATAATCCAAGTTGTACACAAAGTAGGGTCACCTTTGCTTATATTAATTCTCTTTAGTTGAGTTAAGGATTTTACACTCAACCTCACTATTGTCTAATGATTATCACTCCACTCAATACTCTTGAATAGCACTCTAAATTACACATTTTTTTCACTAATACAACACTTCTATAGAGCTAATTTACACTCAAATTGTATATATTTTGTACTTACTTGTATTCAATCTAGTAGTCATTATTCATAAATTCAGGTTGGTTGGCATTTATAGGGAGATAAATGAGCTTCCAACCACCTTCCAATGCCTAAGTAATTAATATTGGAAAAAAAGCCGTTAGAGGTTTCGGACATACGAGAAATCTTTACTGCATTCGAAGAAACGTCCGAACATCTGAAACACTTAAGCTGAGATCTTTGTTCGGATGGTTGAGGTTGCATCTGTTCCTTCATCCGAAGTTGATTGTCTGTTTAGTTGAATCATAGAACAGTGTAGTGCATACGGAAGGATTGACGCCTGACATTAGTTATTCTTCCTTCGGACGGACAGGTACATCCAATATAGTTACTTTCAAATGGACAGAAGTGTCTGTTGTCACCTGTCTTAGAATCATTGCTCTTTGTCTAACCATTTGAATGGTGCTTTGTGTCCGAGATAATTTGGTCGGTTGGATTCCTGCGTCCAAGAGGATAGATCTTGTTCAGACACTCCTCCGCCTACATTCGAAGCTCATCTGGTTCGAATGGCACACATTGTCTGAAAGCCCTGTTAAGTGAATTTCTGCACAGCTTAATTCCAAACCATTAGGCGGGATTTGTCATCATCGAAACCAAGATTATTGGTCAACAATCTCTCCCTTTTTGATGATGAAAAATCACAAAGGATACAAGCAACATAACTCAATTCAATCATAAACATAACCACATTTTCCCCCTTTTGTCATCATCAAAACAAAACAAGAAATGCTCCCTCTGAGATGAGGCTCCACCTCAATCCAGCAATCAAACAACCAATAACACCAGCAAGCCAAGAGCAATTGCAGCCAATAACACATGTCAAGATAAGATCAATTGCAACCATATGTCAAGATAAAATCAATTGCAGCTAATAAAACATTCAATATGTATAGAACAAGTAATGTAAACCAATTTGAATGCATAATTAAGCAAAATAACCAATGTCAAAGCAATATAAAGTAACCAATCTAAGAACCAGAAACTAAGCGTATAAACTATGAGTCGTTCTTCTTTTTCGATCTTTGCTTCCGTTTCTGCTTTTTTGTTGGCATGTCATCTATGGCTACACTATCTTGTTCACTGGCTTCTTGAGCATCGCATCGCTGCATGATATAGGTAAATGTGTCATCAACATGTTTAGCATCATCAGCTTCAGCTTGTTGTGCAGTAGTATCTTCAAGATTTGGCTCACCAGTTAGATCTCCTTGTGCTTCCTTCTCAGGTTGTTAATGCTCTGAATTTTCATCACCGACATCGTCACTTTTAGAAGAGAATTCAAAAGTGTAATGCGACTGAATATTAGCGAACTGTATTTGGGCTAAATCAGACATACCCAAGCTCAAAGCTTCTTGGAGGATAGTTTGTTTAGTTTCCACCTCTTTAATTTTTTTAATGTTTGGCGTTGGAACTTGGCCATTTGGTTTTTGAAGTTGGTGACAAGATAGCACAATTGGGATAGAGATTGTTTAGAAGAGGATGTTTGTGAGGGATGGGGCAATGGCAAAAGAGTGGATGAAGAGGGTTGTGTAGGGATTGGATGAGGGAGTGCATGTCCAAAATTCGAGGCATGATCTTTTGATTTTTCTAATTCATATTCGGCTTTGGTGAGCCACTTTTGGTTATAAAAGTGCAAAAATTTTCTTTAAATATAAGCTTTGTTAAAGTATGGAGGGTATTATTTTTTTTCTAGAAAATGGAATGTCGAAGTCATAAAAAACTTTAGTTAAAAAATTTCCAAATGAGATGTTCCGCCTAGTGTTAGTCAAGAAAAACTCCCGTAAAGAGCAAAATAGTTATCCAAAATCAAGTTTTATTTCTTTATAAATGCAATGAAACAAATAAAGTTGCATTTTTTCTGACTCTGTATGGTGTCTGTTGGTTGGTAAAAGCAAATTTGTAACCAACGTATACAAAATGTTGAGGTCAAGACTAAGTAATGTAGTTTTGGCTTCCGAGACCAATGTGAAAAATTTGCTTACTTCTTCCATATCAAATCGAGTGTCAACAACATCGCCATTTATCCAAAGAAAGGAAATATGAAATTTTATTTGGATTATCCCTAGCACATTCAAAAATTGAGTTAATGATGTTGGAATTAAACTCAATATCAATTTGGTTCACCCTTGAAACTAAGTTTCTAACGGTTGCATTTTTTCGAAGATTAGCTGTGAATTGTAAAACTATGTTATGACAAACAGGTAAATCACTATGAATCAATTCCCATATTTTTTTTTTTCAAAACAATCCTTAATAGTAGCTAAATTTAGTTCATCAAAACATGCCTTTTGAAACTGGATGTTGCACTATAATCGCTTTGCACAATAGAGAATTGTATCTTTCGGATGCTTTTGCATCGATGAATTTGGGTGGAGTTGGGTTGGAAGTAGGTGGAGAACTAGTTGATGTTTGTCCTTATGCTGGTATTTTCCCCTTGGATTTCTTCCCACGAGTGCCTGTTGAAGATCCTCTATAAGATGGAACCATTTTTAAGGCAAAAGAGAAATGAGAGAATTAGAGGGTTGAAAGTTGAGTGATCTCAAGAAATTGTGGTGAAGAAGGTGTTATAATGTTAGAAATGGAATTAATCAAGGCTATGGAAAGGATAGCAAAAAGATTTGTTGGTTTAATTTGAGTAAAGTAAGAGAATTTGAGGGAATTGAAATTTTCCTCCTTTTTTTTGGGCCATAGCTAGGGTTTGGGGGATGTGAGGTGTCTGAAACGACAAAAATGAAAGGTTTTATTAGTGTGAGATAGTCATTCAGTTTTCCAAACGATTGGTATATGTCCAAACTCACGTTCGATCTCAAATGAACGGATGTCTGAAATGGTGACACAAGCTTTTGAGAGGCCAACGGATGGTTGGGATCGTCTAGTAGATTTTCTAGAGAGTTGAGAGTGTAAGCCAGACAGTTCGGGCGAGAAGGATTGTCCGATCCCAAAAGATCATAAAGCATGATAGTTTGGATGTATATGATCATCCGAAACCACAGAGATCCTAGGACGCATATTTACATCCGAAAACACGAGGACATAAATCACATAATTTTAGAATCAGTAACTCCTAAACAAGTTTTAAGATATTCAAAATGATCCAAAATACATAAGAACAGGACATACAATCTTCACCTTAATTAAGGCCACATCAAGTATCAATTATCTTCACTTAATCTATGCATACAATTCAAGTAAGTACATAGAGGATAAGTCAATTTCAAAACATTTCTTCCCTTGAAAATTTTGTTTACTTTACTTTTTTCCTATTCATTTTTGTACTTAGATATGAAAGCTAAACACTTTCAATATGATGGTATACTTCCATGTAGTATTTGTGTTTTTTCCCCTAAAATCCTTTTTTTAATTTTTTTTTATAGTTATGGCTCATAAAACTCGAGGCAACAGGCGAAGTATTAATGGACTTCAAGATAAGACAATTGAACAACCCACTAATGAAATTACAAATACTGAGAATGAAGAACTTGCACTTGAGCAAAGTAACATACAAGAAGGTTGGAGTTCAGGTATTATGACATTATATTCTTCTTACAAACCTATTGTATAGAAGCAGATTATTTCATTGTGGTGCAATTCATGTTACATTTGATTTTTTAGATAATCTGAATTATGGAACTTAAAATACAATGAAAGAAAAAAGAATATCCTAAATGACTTTGTATTGCTACGTGATTTGTTATGAAGGTTTACTTCAAGAATTGTTGCGTTTTGAAGTATTGTTGTGTTTTGAAGTAATACTAGAAGAAAGCTTTTTTATATATTCCTCTCAATTTTCTGCAAGTACTCTTTCTTTAGATTTGTGAATTGGACTACCTGATTGTCATAATCAGGAAGGTTTGAATGAAAAATGGTAATTGGAGATTTGGGATTTTCTTCTCTGGATTTGAGTGACTTCTGTTGAACCCCAGTTATGTTAATCATGTTTTGATGATGAACAAATCATACTAATGGTTTGATAACAAGTGTTCAGAAAAACAGGTAGGTTCGGACGCAAATGATTGTCCGAACAAAAACAACCACAAGAGCTTCGGACAATGGTATGAGATCGTCCGACACAAAGAATTTGAAGCAAGTCTCGGACGAAGAACAACGTCCGATCATATTTCCAGAAGACTTCGCTTCTATCGGATGCATGTTCGGACGCATTCTCGGACGTCCGAACGAATACCCTCAGAGAACGGACGCAGTGCCGGACGCATGATTTAGCAGCGGCCGTCCGAACGGTCCAACGGCTAGTTTGTTCGGACGCATTCTTGCTGCATCGGCCGTCCGAAAGGTCCAACGGCTAGTTTTCCAGCAAACAGAAAATAGCCGTTGGGAAGTTGTTGGAAGCAGATATTTGGCAACTATAAATACCCCTACGTCTGATTTAATGAAGCAGAGACTTCTACATTGATTACAAATCATTCTTGAGCTATTTGGGAGAAATAGTGGGTACAAGTGTTGTAATAGTGTAGGTAGTGAGAAAAGAGCTTAGAAGTGTAAGAGTTCTTCAAGTGTAAGAGTGGAGAGATAACAATTGTAACAAAGGGAGGTTGTGAGTGTAAAACTCTTGGCTCAACTAAAGGAAATTAGTGTGAGCAAGAGTGATCCTCATTTGTGTACAAGAGGTTATTGTCTCACCTACTTTGAAGAGACTTTTAGTGGCTGAACTTCAAGTTGTAAACTTGGTAGTTGCCTTGTAAGAAGCTCTTTGTAATTGCAAGCTCCAAGCTTGAGAAGCTAGGGAGTTTGGCTTGATTCTCTTAATCTCAATATTCTTATTTGTTCTTTAAGCTTAAATTGTTGAATATCTATTGTATTCATTTGTGCTTAAGTTTTCATTTGGTGCACAAAGTTTGAATTTCTATTTCTTCTCTAATCTCTTTGTTTTTAGAGACAACCTAATTCACCCCCCCTCTCTTAGGTTGCTTTTGGGGCCAACAACTTCTTTATTTACATTTTTTCTAACTTTTTTTTTTTTAGTTATGGCAAGTAGAACTTGAGGCAACAGGTGAAGTATCGACAGATTTCGAGATGATATAAATGAGCAACCCACTAATGAAATTACAAATAGTGAAGAATGAAAAACTTGCCCATGAGAAAAGTAACATACAATATGGTTGGAGTACAGGTATTATGACATTATATTCTTAACCTATAGTATGGAAGTAGATTATTTTATTGCAGTGCAATTGATGTTAACATACAATATGGTTGGAGTACAGGTATTATGACATTATATTCTTAACCTATAGTATGAAAGTAGATTATTTTATTGCGGTGCAATTGATGTTACATTTGACTTTTTAGATAATCTGAATTATGGAACTTAAAATACAAGAAAAATAAAAAGAATTTCCTAAGTGACTTTGTATTGCTACATGGATTTGTTATGAAGGTTCACTTCAAGAATTGCTGCGTTTTGAAGTACTGTTGTATTTTGAAGTAATACTGCTTTTTTATATATTCTTCTCAATTTTCTCCAAGTACTCTTTCTTTAGATTTGTGAATTGGACTACCTGATTGTCATAATCAGGAAAATTTGAATAAAAAAGGGTAATTGGAGATTTGGGATTTTCTTGTCTCTGGATTTGAGTTATTTGCATTTTTTTTTCTATTTTTTTCTTTTTAGTTATGGCATGTAGAACTCGAGGCAACAGGTGAAGTATCAACGGATTTCGAGATGATATAAATGAGCAACCCACTAATGAAATAACAAATAGTGAGAATGAAAAACTCGCACATGAGCGAAGTAACACACAACAAGTTTGGAGTTTGGGTATTGTAACGTTATATTCTTAACATATCGCATTGAACTATATTATTTCATTGTGGTGCAGTTGATGTTACATTTGACTTTTTATGCAATCTGAATTCTGGAACTTGAAATAAAAGGAAAAGAAAAAAGAATATCCTAAATAACTTTGTATTGGTAGTTGGATTTGTTTTGAAGATTCACGTTAACAATTGTTGTGTTTTAAGAAATGACTATATGGAACCAATGATTTTTTAATTTTTGTTTTTGTTTTTTAAGGTAATTTGTGAGATAGGTATTTGATGTTGTTGAATTGGGTATTGATTTTAGTCTGCTATCTCACTCAAGTTTTATTTTACTTCAATTTCCGTATAATTGGATGCAAAGGTAATTTTTTTAGTGGTTGTTTGTGGGTTTATTGTTTACTTCGGTAGTTTCTTGTTGTTTTTAGTTGCCGGAGAAATAGATTGAATTCTTTTTAAATTGCTTTTGATGGTATGAAGTTGTGGTTTTTGATTAATTCATGTGCCTGTGAATAATGATGGACCAATAACTTAATTAATTTTTAAAGTAAATGGTTAAGAATGCAATCCTGAATTGGTAATTCATATTTGTTTTCAAAGTTCCAAATGGAGAGTGTCACAAATTTTTTTCCAATAAAGCATAATTTTTCCACTTGAGAATATCTTGGATAAGTTTTCATAAGAAACCATAATAGACATTTTGCACTAGTTTCTGATATAGGATAGCTTATTACTTTACTAGTTTTTGTTGGAAATTTTTCACAAATGGTACTTTGTCTTCAAATTCAGTACTATAAACTCTATTTGTATATTTTATGTTCTAGTCAAGTCCTTCTTTATATATTTTTTGTTTCATTCTCTTCACGATTCATATGCCATTATTTAGGGAACTGGATATGGATTCTTGAGTCATGTTTAATGCTCTGAATTAATAGAATGAAATTATGGTAGGTATTCCATTGTAATTATGCAAATGGTCAATTGGCTTATCCATTTTACTTTTAGTTACTACTTTCGTTAAGCTGTTTTTACTTATGAGTTTTATATTGTACATGAAATATCTATTATTTTCTTCGCAAAACTTTGATCCAACAGCCTCAGTATGTTAATTGTGATAGATAATATAGCTTGTTATTTGGCTAATCGACTTTTTTAGTCTTAAATATGTAAGGTAATAGCCTTGAAAACTCAAGACCACTTTGAAAATGTAGACACTTCAATATCTGGATAATCAAATATTTGGGTCTTGAGTATGTTGGGAAGTAGTTTGAAAACTCAAGAGCACCTTGAAAATTTTGAAAATCAAAACTTTTATGTTGGATATTTATGCATACACTTTAGTTTCATTATCTTATTTTGTCCTTTCGTTATACAATTTTCCTCTTTGTTTAATCTAAACACTTGCAATGTGGTGGCAGTAATTTTATGCTATATCTGTATTTTTTCTAAGATTTTTTATTTTTCAATTATGACCCATAAAATACGAGGCAAGTAAAGTTACAATCGACTTCGAGAAGAAATAATTGAGCAACCCACTAATGAAACTGCAAGTAGAGTGAATGCAGAACTTGTGCATGGGCAAAGGAACATACATCAAGGTCAAAATGCAGCTACGATGCTAGGTAACATAACTTGCTTAATATTATTGAACACCCAAGATTTAATGTATACTTAGTAATTACTTGATTTAATTTCTGCTTAGTAATTACCTCAACTAGTTCATATGCTTTTCAATGCAGCATATATCCAGCATATAATGACTTTGCTACTCTAAAAATAGAAGATATGTAAATAGTTCCTGAAGTCATATCCTTCTCCATCGACAATGCTAAAGAATATATGACTATAGAGAGCTAGAAATAATATTTAGATTCAAATTTCACTACCGTATTTTGGTCCTGACATATTAAAAAAGTTAGTTACTTGATATTTATAAGTGTTGACAATGAAAAAAAAAAAGAGAAAAAATGACAAGTAGAGTAACCCACGTCTAAATAGTAATGCTAATTTACCTAATATTTTTGGGATGTTACTATTCATTACTTTCCTAATATTTGACCGATCGATTTATTTAGGAAATACAAAATTTGGAAGCCCAAGTAGTCTCTGATTCTTTTTCGTACAAAGAAAGTAGGATAACGGGTTGCCTAACATGCTAATAGCCAAGGATCATATATTTGCATGTATAGACATTCACAAACAAAAAGTCATAACAAAACTTGAAGATAATTAACAAACTAAGGAAACGATGATGAGCTCGGGTTGTACTCCTGTGAGAGTTAGCACAGAAAAGCTCCAGCAATTGGCTCAAGCCGACTGGGAATTCTTGAGGATGTTATGCATGAACAGACAATCATTAAGACCTTGACGACACGACGTCGTAAAATTCACCTTTCAAAGGAAGAGGTGAAGGTATCATGAACAATAATATTAACATTGGAAGGCAAAGGTATTTGAGGAGTTACACATTCAGCAAGAAAGAAACAACTGTCGCCGAGAAAATAAAGAAGTGGATCAAAGTGAAATATGAGTCCAAGGTCAATAATTCTAATAGTTAGCAAGATGTCTCATCTACCTATCCTATTCTTGATTATGACTTTCACTTGTTGTTTGTTTGTATGGAAAAATTTGGGAAAGTAGATGCCGATTAGTGTCATTGAGTTCTAAAACACTTATTTAGCTAGTATTTTTTATGGTGGAAGTTCAAAAAGGAAATATTTTGGTTAGTTTAATTTTGAGTATGGCTAGAGTTGTTCGTGTATTCATGACTAACCCTTTTGGCCTTTTTTATGTTGAACAAAATTGCAATACAGAAACGCAATTTTTGTCTTTTTTTTTTTCATTTTTGTAAGCCGAAATCTATAAAGAATTGGTCCATTTTGCAATGAGAATTACCTTTATTGTGCTATTCTTTTAGCGTTGAATAGTTGAACTAAGAGTTTAATTTTTCTTTTGGTACTTGCAGGTAGTTCAAACGGGGTGAATAACATTGAAAAGAGAAGTCAAGGTCCCACTTATATGACATTTATTTAGGGTAGACCTAGTACACAAAAGCTCACTAAGGTTGAATTCCATAATTTCGGGTTGCCTATAGGAGAAAATGCATCTACATATTTTGAGTTTTTGGGTAGTTTAGCTAGAATTTGTAAGTATTGCCCAATTAATATTGAAGATTGGCATAAGGTGCCCATAGTTCATAACAGAGAGATGTTAGACGTTATAAAGGTAAAAAAATTTTAGTACTTCTTTCTTTAAATGTATGAGTATATTTGTGATCTTCTAATTATTCTAACTATATTATAGGAACGTTTTGAACTCCCTACTGGAACAGAAAGTTATACTTTGCATGCTATTGGCAAACTTAGGAGAGATATTGGAAAACTGAACTAAAAGCAAAATATTATGATCCTAATTTGACAATAGAAGATGTCATATATTATAGGGATGAGAGAGTTCTGGAAGATCAATGGGTACGACTTCTTTCTTATTGGAAAACAGATGCAGCAAAGGTATAAAGTTTTTCCTTCTATCTTTGGTGACTAAAATTTACTTGATATTTTTTAACATCTAAATCTTATACATTAATTTTCATTTCAGAAACTTAGTGAAAGAAATATGGAAGCTAGAAAATGCAAGCTTATGAATCAAACAACTGGAAAGAGATCATTTGCTCAAATGTGACAAAAAATGGTAATAGATCTTGATCTTTAAATAACTTTAAATTTATAATCTTTACATGCTTAAACTAAAAAATTATTTTAGACAAAGGAAAAAGGGCATCCTCCATCCCAAGTTGAAATGTTCTACAAGTGCTACACATGCAAATGGAAATCCATCGAGCAAAGAAGTAGCTAATAAGACGGTAATTTCTATATAAATAATGAATTTTTATTTACTTTGTTATCATCTATATTTAAGATGAATAATCAATTATTATTTTACCTTTTGAATATAGAATGAAATGAAAGATCGAGAACAACGACTTCCAACTACTTCAGAAGATCTAGTTGGTCCATATGATATATTTGCCCAAGTGGGTGGCCAAGACAAATCTGGTCATGCGAGAATGTTTTGTAAAGTGTTAGTCCAATGTATCTGTGGGGTGATGTTCCTAATAAAAATACATATAGTCGGATAGTTGTGGAGCAGAATTCAACTATGTTATTGATGCAAGATCAAATCAAGTAGCAAGGTGAACACATTCGCAGGTTAGAAGAAATGATCCCAAAGCAGCAAAGAGGCAACAGTTCATATAGTGATTCAAGACGCCATTCATCATCATCTAACAATCTCTTAACCCCAACTCTAGCACATGAATCTATTTGGGTAAGATAGATTTTCTGTATTAAATTATAGTTCATACTCCTTGTAGGGATAAACTTTATCCGCAATGCTTAATTTATACTTGATCGGTTGTGTTGTTATCACGTAGTGATTGTTTGTACAATACTTCACTTGATGTGACGATTGTAAGAGACCTTTTGGTTTTGGGTACTTATTGGACTAGTTTGGTAACATTACTTTTGGTTTTGGTACTTGCTTCCTTGAAATGGAATCTTGTTATTTTTGCATTTGTTTAAGTACATGCATTGTTGCAGTTGCATTGCAATGGAATTAGTTATTAATATTTGTTTGTGTTCTTAAGTTGATTATAGTTTTCATATCAACATTAATGAAATTTACACAATCAACTTCTCTGTGATAGTATCTAAACTTTTTCTACTTTGGCCCTATGTATTTGAATATGAATTACTTAAGCTGATATTGTACATTGCCCAGTTGATTTTGTTTTCAACATGTGATTGAAGTTCTATGGCCTGAATTTTTAATATGAGGCAACTGACGACTAGTCCACATTATACAAAATTTAAAAGTCTAAGCATGTTTTTGGATAATATTGTTATTTTAGATCATGAAATGCGTTTGATTTTCATTTTATATTTTTTCTCACATTTCTATCCAAAAATTAGTTCATCAAAACTAGTTATGCATTTGTTCTGTAATTCTATATTACTTGATGCTATTGGAACTCATTTATACTTAACTATTAATGATGATGACTAATATTGATTAATCATCCTTCTACTTTGGACAATTTGTTTCAATCAAAAGTTTGTTTGATTCAGCAAAAATCATGGCAAAAGGAAATATTTATAGAAAGAAAGTGGGAAGACAAATCTTGGGATCAAACGGGTGTGAAATAAATGTCCAAGTCATATTAGAACTAGAAGAGCAATTGATTAGGCCTTATTATCTTTTTTTTTTTTATGATCTTTATCAAACTATGCAAGATGCACTTGGTGGGACAATTGCTTGGCCTTGTCATTTGGTATACTATATCAACATGTTAAATGCTAATTGTTAGTCATATATATTTTTGTTGTTTCAAATGGTTATTGATTAAGCATGTTTTGTTCATATGCAAGTGATTGTTGATGAAGATTGATAGAAGTGGCATTTCCTTAGACTTATTTTGGAGTTTCACTTATGGAATGAAAGATGTTTAGGAGTTGCCAAGTTTGAAGTGCTTTTAGTTTCTATGCATCTTGTTTGCACTTTAATGGACTTTGGGACAAGAAGTATTGAAATTTTGATTTTTTTTTCCTAATAGCAACTTCAGAGTTACTTATGTTGATATAAATAATTTCAATTATCTTGAACATACTATTTTAAATAAATATTTCTTAATGATATTGTTGCTCGAGTTTTTCTTCTAAATTCTTTTGTTATTCAGCTGTTAGATTGGAGTTATTCCATTACATTTAGGATTATCATATTTTTATTTATAGTGAAATCTTGAAATTTCTGGGCCTTTAAACGAAAATTTTGCTTGCAATTAAAATTTCCCGATTTAGTATCAATCCTGGCACTTCCTAATGCCTCCAAGTGCATTGAAAATCCCATTCAGGCAAGTTGCCGTAAAAAACTTTTTTAATGGCACTGGCAGGTGTTATAATATCCAGTGTTTGGAACATCAAGAAATGTCCTAAAACATACTACAAACGACACCAAAACATGTTGTAACAGGGACCTATTGTGGCACTTACATGTGCTAGAAATAAAGTCTATTATGGCAACTGGAGATGTAGGAAATTATGCACCCATTTTGGCATTTTTAGATGCCTAGAATAGGGACTATTTTGGCATTTATAGGTGCCAAGATATATTAAAACCATATAGCCATTAGTACTTCTCCTGACACTTGAAATGCCATCATACCAAGTAATGCAGGCAAATAAAATGTCGAGAAAATTTTGCATAGCCTACATATTTAAGTGCCAGCCAACTTTTGGCAAAATCAGAATGCATGGCACTTTTCTAGAATGCCAGGATAACGTAACTGCAAGGATATATGAGCTATCCTAGCACTTGAAGGTGCCATTAAAGCCATTTTTTCTTGTAGTGTGAAAGAAAGAAGTTGGATCGGGTGACAAAGGTAAACTACTTTTTGATAGACCCAAATCAAATTAATAACAAATAATCAAAAATTCACACGGAAAATAATGGAGGCAAAAGATTTTTTTTTTTTTTAATCGATGGCTGTGGCAATTCTCTTACATCCAGTAGAGGACAAAACTTTCTAATTTTTAATAAGAAAAACAAAGGCATGCAGCTGCTTCTTAGTAATGGCCAAAAACAGACCTTTAAATGCTAAGACCTATGTGGCTAAAACGTAAACAAACTGTAACTACTAGTAGTATAGTACTAATACTCCTATGGGCAATAATCTAGTACACCCCACACCTTAATTTACTACTAAAACCTACCAAATAAATAATGAAAAACTGGATTTTTGGACAACTCAATTGTCGACTTACTATCACAATAAATCTTTGTTGGACCATCCTACTTGTGTTGAAGAACACCAAGCATACGATGCAACCACAATACTTGAGTAACACTATTAGCTGTGAATACTGCAATATACTCCGTCTTTGCGGTAGACAATGCTATCACCTATTGATTTTTAGAACTCCATGAAAACACACCCGGACCAGTAAAAAATGCATAACCTGAAATACTCTTCCTCTCAACTGTATCACCTGCGGAATCACTGTCTGTGTAGCCAAATAGCTCAACTAGATCATTACATGAATAAAAAATACCATATCTTTGAGTACCTTTGATGTACCTCAAAATCTTCTTTGCTGCCTGCAAGTGTGTCTAACGTAGATTTTTATGAACCTACTAATCAAGCCAACACTAAAAGTGATATCTGGCCTCGTAGAAGTCAAATATCTTAAGCTCCCTACCAAACTTTTAAAATAGGTAAGATCTACATATTCTCTAGTGCCATCCTTAGTCAAATGTAATTTTCCTTCAGCCGGAGTCACAATTGGCTTAACACCATCCATTTTGAATTTTTTTCAAAATGTCACCTGCATATTTTCTTTGAGAAATAAAAATACCATAGTTAGACTGGAAGATCTCATTCCCAAGAAAATACGACATAAGTCCTATATCAGTCATCTCAAACAGCTTAATCATGGCCTCTCTGAATTCAACAATCATCATAAGATTATTTCCTGTAAAAATCAATTCATCTACTTATAAGCACACAATAATAACACCACCACGAGCAGAAGATTTAATGTACAAAGTATGCTCATATGGACATCTCAAAAATCACGAGATATAAAATATAAGTCAATTCTTGTGTACCATACCCTTAGGGCTTGTTTCAAACTATATAAAGCTGGCTTTACCTTGTATACATTGTTTTCCTGACCTCCACATAAACATCTCTTTGAGTACTCCATTCAAAAAAGTTGACTTGACATCCATTTTATATATTCTCCATTTATTTTGAGAAACAATGGAAATTACCAAATGAACTATATCAAGTCGAGCGGTGCAAATATCTCAAAATAATCAATATCGGGTTTTTGCTTGTACCCTTTTGCTACCAATCTCGCCTTAAATCTCTCCACTGAATCTCCACTGGGCTTGTACTTGGTCTTGTAGACCCACTTCACTACAATGGCTTTTTTACCAATTGGAAGAGAAGTAAGCTCCAATGTATCATTCTTCTCAATAGTGTGAATTTCTTCATCCATTGCCTTCACCCAACAATCATCTCGAACTGCCTCTTTATTAACAACTGGGTCACAATCTACAAATAAAGAAAAATTCGCAATATTTCAGAAAGAGAATTATCTGAAGAAATAACATAATCTTGCAATCTAGCAGGCAATTGGTGCTTACGCTGTGGACGACTAGATGTCTTAGTCTATGAATCCTGAGAAATTTGTGATGGCTGAAAATTATGATCATCAACCTCTTCTTCACAATTTAATGACACCTCTACAGTTTTCAGTTCCTTTAGAGACCAATCCCAAACACCTCTTTCCTAGTCACATCTCTACTTACAATCACTTTTTCTGAAATTAGATTGAATAATCTGTAAGCACTGGACTGCTTACTGTAAGCAATAAAAATATATTTTTATCACCTTTGTAATCAAGTTTCCTATGCACTGATTAGGAACATGAGAATAAGCAACACAACCAAATACTCTGAGATGGCCAACAAATGGTTTTCTCCCACTCCATACTTCTTCAGGTGTCTTTCCAAGAAGACTTCTCATAGGATATCTGTTTAACAGATAAATATCACACACAACTGTCTCTGCCCGAAAAGGCTTTGGTATATTTTTCAACTTCAACATCCAACTGACCATGTTCATATCCTGGTGTTTCTTACCCGAAACACAAGTACCACAAATTCTTTTAGGAACACTGATATAAGGCAATCACCAATCATTCTTCTACTAGCCAAAAATCTTAAACTGTCAAAATTTAAATGTCCAAACTGCAAATGCCACATCCAATTTTTGTCATCAATAATAGTATTCAAACAAGAACAATTTTTACTATTCAAATTTAATAGAAATAAGCGATTAGGTGTCATCATCACTTCCAATCACCCCAATATTTTCATAAAAAATAATACATGACGTGTCATGTCGAATGCAAATATCATAATTTTTCTCAAACAATTGACTCATGCTCAGCAAATTATGACTGAATCCCGGAATATAAAGGACATCAGAGATGAAGCTGCTAGACCCATTTTTCAGGTTAATGGGAATTTTTCCTTTCCCAAAAACTGATAAAGTAGTATTGTTGTCAAATCTTACTTCATCCCTAACAGATTCATCAAACTCAGAAAAATAATTCTTTTTTACCACATATATGATTACTACAGCTAATATCCAAAAAACTATTTATTTTTATCAACAATGTCCACAGCATTATAGGCCAAAAATAAAGTCTCTATATTTTAATTATTATTCTGAGCCTGATGGTTAGTAATAATAACACGAAAATTTCTGTTAAATTGTTTAATGGATCTACATTCAGTTTTTCTATGCCCATATTTTTCACAATTATATCATTAAATTCTTTTATTATCTTGGGTATGATAAAAATTGTTTCCTCCAAAATTATTACTTCTGCCAAAATTATATTACATCTACCTCTAACAGGACCACCTTTAAAATTAAAATTGTTACCTCTATCACATTCAGGATTCCATCTGCTCTATCTCTATTATTGTTATAACCACGACCTCTACTGTTGTAAGCCTGATTTATCTGTATGAATTCTTATTCCTGCTTAAATTCACCATTTTCCGTCATATTCAACTGTGTTTGCAGTACCTTTTCAACCATATCCGCAATATCCTCCATCTTCCCATTAATTCACTGTTTACGTAGAATTAATGAGCCAAGCAAGTCTTCAATGCTTCAATTTGATGTATCTTTCGTTTCCTGAATTATTGCGACAACGTGATCAAATTTTATTGGTAAAGTATTTAGGACTTTTTTTCACAAATAATTTGTCAGTAAATTCATGGTTGTTGAGTGACATCTCGTTTTTAAACTCTAACAACCGGGAAAAATAAGATCGATGGATTCAAATTTTTTCATCGTAAAAAATTCAAACTTTCTCTTAAACATCATCAAATTATTCTGTTGGACCTGATCAATTCCTTAGTATGTCTTCTCCAAAATATTCCAAGGCTCCTCTTACGTATTTGCATTAGCAATTTTTCCAAAAATTGAAAGATCAATTGCTTGATGAATTTGTGACAAGGCCTGATTGTTTGCCTGTACCGTTTCTGTATCAGCATCACCACCAATGGTCTCATTAATATGATTCTCCAACCCATGTACTTTCAAATGAGTTATCATCTGTTTTTTTTTTCTAAAAAATATATTCAGATTTTTTATTTGTTTATTTTGGAACTGAACAAACAATTGTAGGTGCCATAACTATGAATTAATCTGGCTTTGATACCATAGACCCAAATCAAATTAATAACAAATAATAAAAAATTCACACAGAAAATAATGGAGGCAAAAGCTTTTTTTTTTTTATTTTTTATTGATGGCTGCGGCAATTCTCTTACATCCAACAGAGGACAAAGCTTTCTAATTTTTAATAAGAAAAACATAGGCATGCGGCTGCTTCTTAGTAATGGCNTACCAAAAACAGTGCCTTAAATACTAAGACCTATGCGGCTAAAACGTAAACAAACCGTAACTACTAGTAGTATAGTACTAATACTTCTATGGGCAATAATCTAGTACACCCCACACCTTAATTTACTACTACAACCTACCAAATAAATAATTAATCATTAATGCTTGGTTTATTTATTTTCTAACACTTTTTAGCTTCGTCTAATTGATTTGCATGAATAGCTACTCTTGTAATTACCCCTCTTCCATATAATACTATCACTGTCGATAAGTTTGGATATCTAACACCACTTCATTGCCAGAATCTGCAGTGCCTTAGCGAACCCTCTGCACAACGGAATGATTGGACAGTAGAACTTTCCTATAATTTAGATGTTTATCACCAAAATAAATTGTATCTAACCACTTCATTGCAAAAATCTGCAGTTCGTGGTTCTTAATTCCTGACATAAATATTGAACGGTTACCTTCATTTTGTAGTTTTACAAGTAAAACAAAGATTTGACCAAGAGATCAAGGGGCCTTGTGTACTTATTTTAGTTCTGCATTAGTAGACCTGGAGTACCTGGAAAACATTTGTGCAAATACTCAGAAAGGTACTTACGTGTTACTGAGCCAGCAATTAAGATATCTGAGAATATTTTATATATGTGAAATAAAATAGAGCATTAATAATGATGCAAGGCCAAGTCTGGGAGCCCCTTGGTTAGGAATTAGGATCGAAGATGAAGTCTCCAAAATTGCACGAGAGATGCACCCATTTTGTCTTAGTTCGGATGGTGAATTTCCTGACTAAGGGCATTACATATTATTTAAAGTTTAACATAGCATATTTTGAGCAAGAAATCGACCAGTGTTACGTCAATTTTTTAGATGGCTCAAGGCAATCCCATTCCTGGACAGAGATGAACTTTTGGAATTCATGGATTCTCTTTTGGAGAATCTAGTGGATTTTCTCTTTTGGTGTGAAGGTGAGGATGAAGCTTTGGTAAACCTTGTGGAAACCACCTTGAAGAGAAGCTAATAGTCTTCAGAATTTTGTCGGCTTTACTAGTCGTTCAAAATCGCGGTATCGGTCACGGTCGCGATTATAACTATTCCACATTGATCGCAGATTGATATCAGACATAAATTTATCCAAAATCAATAAAACTAAGGTGAAAACTATAAATAATTACTTATAGATTAGTTTTAACATATTAACTAGCCAAAAATAAGTTTTATACTGTAATGTTGGTCCAATTTTAAGATTTATATAGAACGAAACAACGTATCGACATCGGTTAAAGAAGGGCCATTCCTGATATGAATCGACCGAGTCGACTCAGACTCGGCCCGAGTCTAACCACGTTGTGAGGTGTTGATCATAGATATTTGGGACATCTATTGATTCGTATTGAAGCCGTGGTTGTCAATGTAGCACACCACTTTTATATGTGTCAGTTCTTGGATGATGAAAATTCAATATAAGGAAATGCAATTTAAGACTTCAGGACTATTACAGAGGATGTCTAAACCTGTAGACCCCCAAGTCTACAAGACTTGTATCCAAGCCCTGACGTCTTGGAAATTATCAAGACAGTCACACACTGCAATTCTAGAAATGGATGAGAATATATTAAAAGTTTCCTTGATTCTCTCCTATCTAGTTTTTGGGAGATTCTAACCTCCATGACTTGTCCAATGTTTTAAACGAAGGATCAACAGCAAGTTCTCTATGAGGGATTAAGATTCTAGAGAACAATTCTTAAGAAGCAGCCAAGGAATTTTGATAATACAAGGTGGGATCTTATAGGGTCGTGGTCTGTGGTGCAGGACTTGTAATTTTTTCCTTGTTTTTGGAAACTATGGAAGATGGCTTGGCCAAGGAAATGAATCTTGGGTTTTTTGATTTGTTGGAACATTTTAAACGTATCAAAGCAAAAGTTAAAGAGAGATCTCCAGAAGGATCAACGTTTAACTTTCCCAACGTTGATGAGTTGGGCTTTATTGATTTTCTCCTAGAAAATCTGACAGGAGCTGTCTAACTATGCTATTGGAAGAATCAAATTCAAGCAATCAAAGAAGAATTGGAGTTCTTGCAATCTTGGGGAAATTTATGGAGTTATGCAATTAACAAGAGCAGCTCCAAGTTCTATGGAATCGTGTTATGGAATTGGCATACAGGGTGGAGTTTTTCATTGACTCCTTAGCGACTGGAGATTTTCTAGATTCTTCTACAATGTCATTTGATTCCCTCACAGAAGAAATTAAGATCACTAAATTGGATGCCTTGAAGATTTTTTATTGGTAAGGCATTGACATCAAAGTGAAGAGAGTTATCAAGAGTTCAAAGCACTTGCCCTCGAAGTTAAATGTGCCAATAATCAAAGATCATATTGTGGGTTTTCGATGATGAAGCAATATCAATAATGAATAGACGTAAAAGAGGAGTAGAACAGTTGCAAATTGTTGCCATTATGGGTATGTCTGGACTTGGTAAAACAACTTTATCGAAAAAATTTCATAATGTTTCTTTAACAAATGTGGAGAATATTTATTTCCAATTTTTATATTCATGCATGGTGTTGCATTTCTCAAGTATGTGACAAGAAAAATTTGTTAATTGAGACATTGACTTTTATTATTCATAAGCTTCCTAACAAATATTTTAAGATAAGTGAAGAAGATTTGGCTCTAGAGCTATACAGAAGCTTGAAGAGAAATATATACGTGATTGTTTTGAATGATGTTTGGAACATTGATGCATGGAATAGCTTGGATGCATCATTCCCAGATGACGCAAATTGTAGTAGAATTATCTTTACTAGTCGGCTTCTTTATGTTGCCCCAAGAGATAAACTCGATCAAGAACCTCACTTTTTTCATCAACTCACTAACGATGAGCTCTGGATGCTACTAAAATTAAAGTTATTTGCTCGAGATGACTGGCCTCCAACGTTATGTGAACTTGGCATGTGTTAGCCCAAAAGCAACCAAAGAGGGGGGTGAATACTTTAGCACAAATGATCAAAAATAAATATTTAGCAATTGAAAGCTTAACGAACAAATAAAGAGATTGAGATGAAAAATATCAAAACCAAACTCCCAAGCTATTCAAATTTGGAGTACATCCGCTAGTAGTGTCTCTTCAAAGAAGGTGAGACAATGACATTCTTGTACACAAAGGCACCAACTAAGTCCATCTAATTGAGCCAAAGGATTTTACATTTCAATCTCACTTTTGTACACTTGTTATCCCTCCACTCTTACACTTGAAGATCATTCACTAATCTACTCTTACTTACACTAATTCCTTCTAGTTGAGATAAGAGAACTATACTACTTAAACCAATACAACCCACAATATTTTACCCTATTTCTCCCTAAATAGATCTTACAAGTGTTTGTATTGAATGTAATATTGATCATTTGGATGTCCTTGGATTATTTACAGATGAAAGATGTATTGAAATTTGAGATCCAACGATTAGAAAACTAGCTGTTAAAAACTAGCCGTTAGGAGTTCAAACAGTGGTTCGGACATCTAATCACATACATCCTACAGCTTCATGAACAGTATCTCGGACGGTTACATGCGTCCTAAAGTTTTATAAACAGTGTCTCAGACGGTCATATGCGTCCTACAGCTTTGATAGAAAAATTCTTCATTTCGAGCTATTTTCTTTGAATGGTCTTCATCGTCCGATTCTTTTGGCTTTCAGATTCCTTGTCTCGGATGGTTTTTTGCATCCGAAGCACTGTTTTCGAACAATTTTCTGCGTCAGAAGTGTTGTTTGGTCTTGTTTTGGAAGCTCCCTTGGTCCGAACTCCTTTCTTTTAGACACTCTTCATCGTTCGTAAAGTGTTGTTCAACTTTTGGTTGTTTTCCTTGATTGTTTTTGGATTATCATTTTCGTCCGAGCCTTCCTGTTTTTTTGAACACTTGTTTTCAAGCTGTTAGTACGATTTGGTCATCATCAAAACATAGTTACCATAACTAGGATCCAACAATCTCCCCCTTTTTGATGATGACAAATCAATTGGACAATTCTAAAACAACCCCAAAAACAATATGAAGCACAAGACGAGATTTTATCCATTATTTCTCCCCCCTTTTGGCATCATCAAAACATAATAGTATAAAGCAATTTATACAGACAATCTCCCCCTTAAACTATGCATGCGATTCAAGTAAGTATATAAAGGATAAGTCAAGTTCAAAATATTTTTTCCCTTCAAGAATATAAAATCAAGTGGAAATGAGGAAATATATGCAAAAGATTAACATCAAGGCATTTATTACTCATTCCTTACCAAAAAGCATCATCAAAATATTAAAGCATATGTTATGCAATTTCTTGTGATTTAAATTAATTTTTAACAAATAAGCCATTTAGAAAAGAGAATGCTCCCTCTTTCTTTTGCAAATAGTGACTTAATATAGACAAAATTTGGGGATACTCATACCCAAGCATTCTAAACAAATTCATTCACATAGTTAACTAACATTCAAGAGATCATAGTTCATATTAACAAATGAAAGCACATTAAAAATTTAATTGTTACCCATTTCATTGTCATCTTAGTGTGTATTCTTTGAACACGCTCCATTGATAATCTATCTTGAATCCCTTAGTACTCTCCAAGCATACCTATACGCAAAGTTAAGCAACAACTTTTGGTACCCAAACTTTATTGAGTCCAATTGGATTAGTAACATGTTTAGGCACCCAAATAGAATTTATTCCCAACTTTTCATTTCTTTTGACATAACAATCCCTTTTTATATTTCCGTACTGATGACAATAATTACATACAATATTTTTGTTGCCATAAAAAGAAGATTTGGATTTTACAAAGTAAAAACCATCCTTTCTAAAGGTGATAAAATTTTTGTTGATAACTATATTTCTAGTCTTTTTTCTTTTTAAAAATACTTTCCTTTTTCTTTTGTAAAAAATGAAGATCATCTAAACTCTTCTTTAATGAAGCTTGTTCTTCATTGATCTTAGTTTTCACATCTAATCTTTTCTTTAAAGTATCATTTTCTTTTGTGAAACTACTATTTTCATGCACGGTGGAAAAGTTTTGAGTTTGTACTCAAAAAAGCATTAATCTTAATTTTTAACTATTTGTTTCTAGCATATGATTCTTTCAAACATTCATGCATTTTAAAAATAAATGATTCAACATCATCATCATCATCACAAGAATCATCATAAGAATAATTACAAGAATCATAACTAGATGATACCTTATTAACTCCAAAGGCCATGAAAGCCATTTGAGTTGCCTCAGTTCTTCTTCATCTTCTCCATCCGAATTACATTCATCCCATGTGATTTGGAAGTTATTCACGCAAGGTTTCCTTGAACCTTTCTACATCTTGGATAGACATTCATTTGCAAAATGTGCCGCTTGGCCAAACTTGAAGCATCTATCATTTTGAGAAGCTTTTAATGCTATGCGTCTATTGGCCCTTCCTCCTCATCATGTACCTTATATTTCAACTTCAATTCAAAGAAGATTAGTGAATTAATCAAAGACTCAATAGGCATAAAATTTAAATCTTTAGATTCTTCTCGTACGGATGGCAAAGGATTTAGGTTCCCATTTCTTAAGTAAAGCATTCAAAATCTTTCTATTCTTTTCACCCAAAGAATATTCTTTACGTAAACCTTCCAAATCCTTTACAATATCATTGAACCTACAACACATCTTATCAATATTCTCATGAGGTTCCATTTTGAAGGATTCATATTTAGCCACAAGAAGTGACTTCTTTTGCTCTCTTATATCCTCATTTCCTTCATGGAATTCTTTCAATTTGTCCCATATCTCCTTGGCCTATTTGCAACATTTCTCTTTAGAATAACCATCTGCATCCAAATCATTATACAAAATATTCATGGCTTTAGCATTTAAAGATAAATTTACTCTATCTTGTTCATTTAACTCATATCTAATCATAGGCCTTAATCTATGTGTATTTTCATCAAGAATATTAGTCTCAAAATGACCTTCATCAACAATGTACCACAAATCAATATCAATGGATTGTATGAAATTTCATTCTTTCCCTCCAAATAACTTAAAATTAATGCCATTAAACATGGGAGGTCTAGTAATGGAATGCCCCTCTAAAAACAAAGCATTATTTGTTGTCATAATGATATTTACTCCAAGGTGATTATACCAAAATAAGAAGAGATCAAGCTCTGATACACAATTGTTGACCCAAAAGCAACCTAAGAGGGGGTGAATTAGGTTTTCTCAAAAACAAACCTTTTGAAGTGTTTAATGAAAATGCAAACTTAGTGCAACAAATGAACACTTTAGCACAAATGATCAAAGATAAATATTTACCAATTGAAGCTTAATGAACAAACAAAGAGATTGAGATAAAGAATATCAAATCAAACTCCCAAGCTATTCAAGGTTAGAGTACATCCACTAGTAGTGTCTCTTCAAAGAATGTGAGGCAATAACCTTCTTGTACACAAAGTCGGCTCACCTTTGCACCAACTAAATCCCTCTAGTTGAGCCAAAGGGTTTTACATTACAATCTCACTTTTGTACACTTGTTATCCCTCTACTACTTCTTACACTTGAAGATCACTCACTAGTCTACTCTTACTCACACTAATTCCTTATAGTTGAGACAAGAGAACTATACTACCCAAACCAATACAACCCACAATATTTTAGCTTATTTCTCTTCAAATAGCTCTTACAAGTGTTTTTATTGAATGTAGTAGTTTCACACATCATTTGGACATCCTTGGGTTATTTATAGGTGAAATATTTTGCTGAAATTTGAGTTCCAACAGTAAAAAAGCTAGCTATTAAAAACTAGTTGTTAGGGGATCGAACGGTGGTTCAGACGTCCGATCATGCATCCTACAGCTTCATGAACAGTGTCTCGGATAGTCATATGCATCCTACAGCTTCATGAACAATGTCTCAGACGATCATATGCGTCCTATAGCTTCAACAGAAAAATTCTTCATTTTGAGCTCCTTTCTTCGAATGGTCTTCAACGTCCGATTTTCTTGGCTTTCGGATTCATTGTTTAGACGGTCTTTTGTATACAAAGCACTGTCCTCTCGGACAATTATCTGCATCCGAAAGATGTGTTCTTCTTTGGTGTTTTTTGGTTATGTTTCGGACGCTCCCTTGCATCCGAGATCCTTTCTTTCGAACGTTCTTCATCGTCTGTAAAGTGTTGTTCAACTTTTGGTTGTTTTTCTTGATTGTGTTCGGATGATCATTTTTATTTGAGCCTTCTTGTTTTTCTGCACATTTGTTTTCAAGTCGTTAGTGCGATTGGCCATCATCAAAGTATGATTACCATAACTGGGGTCCAACAGCATGCAAATGGTAGAAAGGTGTAAAGGACTACCACTTTCCATTGTCATTCTAGCTGGAATTCTTGCCACTATGGAACAAGATGGTTGGAAAAAAGTTGTTGAAAGTTTAAGTTCAAGCATTGTTTCTAGTATGGAACAATGTAAGACTTTGTTAGAGCTTCGCTTGTCTCTTAGATAAATTGAAGCCATGCCTTCTCTATTTTGGAGCATTTTAGAAGACTAAGAACTTACTAGTTAGTCTTCTACCAATAAATTGATGTGGACATGGATTGATGAAGGGTTTGTGTGCAAAACTCAGTCAAAAAGTTTAGATGATAATGCAAAGGACTATCTAATGCATCTAATTAGAAGAAGGCTTGTTATGGTTTTCAAACAAAGTTCATCTGGCAAGGTCAAAACTTGTCGCATTCAAGATTTGTTAATGAATTTTGTGTGGAAATGGCTAAAGAATAATGATTTTTTCAGTCATTGAAGGGGAATGATAAGCCTTTTAGTTTTAATGAGCCATATAAACTTTGTCGACTGTGCATTTACTTGGAGCTAAAGCACTTTAAGGACTCAAGATTATTTTTTCCTCGTGTGTGTTCTCTATTATTCTTGAATCGTGGTAATAGGAACAAAGAAAATTGGTTTGATATGTAACTTGTTATTTGCATCTTTAAATGTGTTACGGTGTTAGAAAACCAAATTAAGTTAGGGTAAAACTTTTCCAAGAGAAATAGAATTGCTGGTTTAGTGATGGTATACTTGGTAGTTCAAGGTAAGATTGAGTCCATCCCATCAACAATGGCCAATCTCTTGAACTTGGAAACTTTTATTCTGGATTCATGAGTGTTGGAAAGAAAAACCATGACAAAACCTACAAAAGAGGCCCAATACATAAGTTAAAAGTTTAAGCATACTTAGAATGTAGCCAAAACTTAAAGCAATAGAAAATAACTCTATTTTATAGAGCTATCACACCCTCAACCTAAATTTTTACTCGTCCTGAGCAAACCAAGACAACAAACACATTAACAAAGAAACTAATAACAGAAATGAGACTTCATATATATCACAATGATAGCAACAACTATTGACAAAGTAAAAAAAGAAAACTACTATTTAAGTCCGTAGAACAATTTGATCAAAGATCCCACATCAATATAAAATTACCAACAAAGAATAAAACATTACAAAAATTCACAACAAACATTCACTCAACAAATTTATCTGGACAAAGACTATAGTGATTACAATGCTTAACAAGTAATGTGAACAAAATAGTTGAAAGTAGTGCTTCATCCCTCCTTCACTAATACAAACTAATTCAAATCAAGGATCATTTAGGATTTTATAAGGTTACAATAAAGGTTAAGGTAAAAATAGGTAAGATAAATATTAAACTGGCTATAATTACCTTAGACAAGAGATCAGAACATCGAATCATTAATCGCATAGTATTCCACAAACACATCATGTATTATATACATTTGAAGGCAATAAACAACCTTCTTTATTCTATACTTCAACAATTTTTTTCATACAATTCTTTTTTCACTCTTTCATTTTTTTTCCTTTCCTTTTTTTTTTTTTTCTTTTGTCATCTCCTTTCCTCTTGATTTTCTTTTGAGGACAATGATCACTTCACATTCTTACACCACTCTATAGTGGAAAATAATATGTACATAGATATTGAAGTCAAATTACCTTTTTCAATAGCCATCTTGTCTTTTCATTGTAAAACACCTTCTCAAAAACATTCCATCATCACGATATTAAAAATGTCAGTTTTCAAAAAGATCAACAATGTCCGAGGTAAAGGGTAGAAAAAGAGAATAATAAAAACTGATGGAATTAAGGCTAAATTATGTGGCTCATACAAGAATATCAAAGGCTTAGGGTCAAATAGGGACATTAGGGATAAAATTTCATACATGTAGGAAATTTGGCTCAAACCATCCAAAGAAGGCCTAGATCATCTCCAAAATTCAAGTTTATTAAGTATTTTACAACATGAAAAAGCAACGCTACCCCAACAAATGTCACAAGTTGAATCAAATTACAAGTCTATGCTAGATAAGTACTCAACACTCTGAAAGAAAGAAATCCCTACTCACTAAGACACTCACAAGACACTCAACAAAGAAAAATGGCAATTCACAAATCAATGGGATCAATGGCCAAAGTATTCTGTATACCCTAGCTATTCTTTACTCCAAATCAAAGCACCAACTCAAACATATTTAAACCATTATAGAGAATATAAAAGTCAAAACAAGACACAAAACAATTCTGACTCAACTCAATCACCATAAACCATGCTAAAAAGAAACCAAATCTAACTAATATTTTTTAAATCCTCTACAACACTTCAAGCAAAAATAGAATAGAAATCCTAAGTGATGCTATCCCGTAGTTAGGGAGTTTTTGAAAAAAAATCAGATTTTCAAGATTGATTAACACAAAAAACACTAAAGGAAACATAACACACAACCATAAATAAATAAAAAACTTTATAAAAGCTAAAAATAACACAATACTTATGGAAAAACACAAACACAACTCAATCAATAACAAAAATTTAAAAACAAGAATACTCCCCTCATGAAGCCAAGGTGGTTTAGGAATCTTCAACATGTTTGCACCCCTTATTCATTGGGAAGCTTCATGGCAAAGCCAAGGCAGCTTTGATCTTTACATGATGGATTCTATTGCCCATGGAGAAGCATCATAACAAAACCCAAGCAGCTTTATATTCTTCAAGTAATCATCTTCGAGGCAACTTCAATTAGGACTATCGACATTTATAATTAAGTTGGTGAATTCTAGTCGAACTTGTTCAACATCCTTGGTATTACTAGGCTATTAAAGTTTTGGCTAAGGTGAAATTTCCTCGAAGTAAAACCCAGCAGAAAATCTATCCATAACACCAAAAAGAATTTTATAATATTTAATCATCAAGCAAACCATGTTATCTTGGTCCTATGAATTTTCAGATTCTTTCTTCTCATCTATTCCACCACATGAATCCACGGTTAGAGTTGGCTCTTGAGATTGTTTAATAAGTATGACCCCAACCTTTTCAACTGAAATACATGCACTAGATAATTGTAGTTCTAGTTCCCTTTTAAAGACCACAACAGTAACTCCAGCCTACAAAATGCCTCATTTGTCTCCTTTGATCTTTCATTAGTATTGTAAATCTATCTTGTCAACGTCTCCTCAAGGTTGGACTTTAGTTTCATATAAGACCATTCGTCTTCTAGTTTTGGTATGAACTCATAAGATAGATCAGCGTAATTGGTTGGCTAATCTGGATACCATGAATAATCTGTTAAAAGTTTTTGCCCAATCAAGATTGCATGCAAGATCACAAGGATAATCATACCTATTGAAGGAAAATAAAATAATTAGGATTACAATAGGAAGAAAAATCATAAGTGTTTCCTGCTTGACATCTAAAACTTTGGTGGTTTTCACCATAAAATTTACATGTATTTTGCGATTGTTCTAATTTATCTAACTTCCAGTGCGATATAACTTCATGACTCATTAGATATATAATAAAAATTTTAACAAATATAGAATTAAAACGAAATAAAATTAAAAGAAAATACTCAGAGTAACAAGTCAAGTTGCAATCAAAATAATCAATCATACTCTTCCCCAACAACGACGCCAAAAATTTGATGTGTGTTAGCCACACTAGCAAGTGCACTAGTCGTTCAAATAATAAAGTGATAAAGTAGAGTATCGTCCCATGAGCAAGTGTGAATGAATTTACAATTAACTACAACTAGATTTTTTTAGTTTGAATGTTATCTAAGAAATTAGAGTAAGAAGAACATTATCTAACTAAATAAACTAAAAATAAAATAATTAAATAACTAAAGCATAAAGAAAGACAAGAAACCAATAACTACAGATGTTAGGGACTTGAGTACGCTATACTATCATAATCCTGAGACTCGAACCAAATGAGAATCAATCAGAATGCACCTAAGTTGGCAAAGCTCCCTAATATGTATTAGACCTTCTCAAGAGCATAATTATACCAATTAGATTTACTTTTGAGTAAGTCTTCTTAGAGTTAATGTAAGCAAAAATAAATAGAATATAAGATCTTTGGAACCCTTTATTGTTAGCACTCTTTCAAGTCACGTACTACATGGACCATACAATTAATTTATGACCAAACTTTCATTCTGAACATAAATTACTTATCGCATGCATTATTCTCGAGTAATATTCAAATATCAGTTCTTAAATATGATTAAACAACAAGTCATATATAGAAAAGGGCACTAAGAACAATTATATTTATAACACATACTCTTATGGACAATAATATGAAAAGATTAAATAAACCTTTTGTTGAAACAAAGTACTCATGAACTATATAGTTTGGCTATATCAACCCCAGCCATATGACTGTGGCATTAGAAAAAACAATAGAAAGCAAATTCTAGAAGCCATAGGGTGAATTGGAAAAGAAAATGTTGCTTGAGCCCTCCTTCTAGATGAAGAACATAGTTCCTTTTAAAATCATCTAAGATATTCTAGAGTTGCAAACCGTAACTAAGGAAGAATTTAAGTTCATCTATCCTAATCCTATAGTACATGTTAAAATAGGTCTTTAGGGGTCATATTTATAATTACAATGCGTTTTAGTGATGAAGGTAGGATTTTGGGCCAAGTTAAGTCCATATGGGCTCCACAATAGGACTCGAGTACCGTCTTCATCATGATTTGCCTCGTCTAGGTAAGTGACGTAATACAATGATGCTTGGATTTTGCCTTGATAAAGCACCCTAGCGTTCTACTATCTTGACCCAGAAGTTCAAGATTTTGTTGACGAATGCCACGGTGCTAGAAATAAGCCTTTCTAGAAACCGCAGGATTATGACCTGTAAAAGCAATTCTTAGTTTGGGTCGCGCTCTCTTTATACGTTTCAACTTGAAACCATCCATAAAACTACAAAACACACAAGGAATGTTTAAACACTACAAAAACACATAGAAATACTAAACAAGAAAATATTAAAAACATGCACAAGTATACTAAAATGTATTCAGAATGTAGCCAAAATGTAGACCAAAGTGAATAAATAAAACTATCATTTACCTACCAGCCATTCATAAGTTTGTTTATGACTAGGCTTAAAGGACATTATGACTTTGTTTATATCAAATTTTTTATGGATTATTATTAATGATGATTGAAAGTGATTTGTTGATTGTGGTTATTGAACACTCAAAGTAACATTGCTTGCACGTTTTGTGGTGATCCTAAGTTGTGACGTGTAACTGTCCCAGCCTAGAGACATGTAGACTTTTGTTAGATTTTGGTATGGGAATTAAATAAAACTATATATAAAAATCAAATCCATCATAGAATTTTAAAATTTAGAAAATAATTAAGTAATTATTTGCAACAGAAATTTTCCTCACAAGATCTTTTTTAAAAAAGTTGTGTTCTGTTGTAATTCAATTTTAAAAAAATTATGATGTTACAATGAATATTTGGTCATAATGGATTAAATACAATGAATGTTTGGTCATAATGGTTTAAATTGATTCGTTACAATAGCGACAAAATATTTTGTCACTAGGCGATGGACTAACCCTCATCCATCCCTTCTTTCTCTTTCACTCAGCCAACCAAGATCCTCTTCTCTACCCAATCTCCTCTCATCCACCAACTTTTAGCACCATCACTTGTCTCTCCCCCATTTTTCCTGCTCTTTTTCCCTATTTCAGGTTTATCCTCGGCAAGAAATTCTCTATCCACTATAATCTTTTTCCCTCCTCAAGAACTTCCCCATCTATTATAATTGTGATATATACACAAAAACTTGAGGCTATCCCATCTCTACTACCACCATCGTCACCACACCATCACTCCTCTCCACCACAATAGCCTTCAAGTAAGAGGTATGTCATTTTCTTTGCAATTTCTTTTCTTCTTTATTTTGCTATACTTTGTGCATAAGTCGAAATACTTTTTTCTTGTATTTTTGGTTAGCTTGTGTTGATTTTAGACAATTTTTTTTAAATTTGCATCGGATTGTTGGTTATTATTATAATATTATTATTGATTTTTAGTTTTATTTTTTTGTTGGCTAATTGTTAGGTTTATTTGATTGTAAGGAAAATTGTTGGTTAATTGTTAATATATTATTATTGATGTTTAGATTAATTTAATAGTTAGTTAAACATTAAGTTAATTAAAAAAAAAAGCAATAGGTTGACAGTTTCACTTTGTTAGATTTGTGTATTTCATGTTAATACACTGTTGACCAAATTGTAAATGATATTGATTGTTTGCCTTGTGGTCAAATTGTGGCTGAATTATTGTACTGTTTCTTAGCATACTGAGACTTTTATCATGTGCTACATCATGTCATGGTTTCAGATTTAGGGTGTGACAATTAATCAGCCCGTTAGTATTTCACTTTCTTCAATTGTCAATTGCAAATTGCTCAAGTTCATTTAGTTCTTTTCATTTTATTTTCTTTTGTATTTGTCAAAACAACTTAATAAACTTAGTCTACTCTTAGGTGCATTTGATAAAACTAAAAAACTGAAATTTAAAATTTGAACAGTAAAAGGTACTAAAGTATTAATTTGTTGAATTCTAAAGTTGTATCCATTTAATAATCAGCTAAACTAGAGTACTTAATTGAAGTATTTTATCTTGTATATATTATATAGTTCAATAATAATTATATTTTATTTTTATATTAAGTTAAATTTTTTAAATATTTTCTTTAATACAAATAATAATTTACTAATATAGAGTTTGTGTGGGAGAAAAAGGGTTAGTATATGCAAGTGTGTATTGACTATGAAAGATAAGGGATATAGTGTGTGTGAAATTATGTATAAGAGAAGAAAAATTGTATTTTTTTTGTGTGCGTGAGAGAAAGTGAGAAATTATGTATGAAAATATATGCTTGTTGTGTGAGAGAAAGAAATATTGTATGAAAATGTATGTCAAACAAGATACATTTGTTTTGGTATTTGTGAGAGATTGGATATCTGTCTTTTTTTGCTAAGAATTAGATGTATGTGTGAGTTTGTTTGTGTATATATGTGAAAGAGCATATTCATTTGAAATAAAGAAAAATTTAGTGAATTTTGTTATACTAATAAAGAATTAAGCAAATTAAGGGCGGGTATAGTTGGGTTGAAAATATTTTTCAAGAAAATAATTTTTAGAATTTCTTCTGGCCAGTAACCAACAAATTTTGTCCTATGTAAACTATTTCAAAATTTCTTCTATTTGGTTGAAACTAACTTAGGTTGTGTTTGTATCAATAGATTTGTGGAAGGATTTAGAATCCACTCATTTTTGGATTCAGAGGAATTTGTAAGGTTGAAATAGATTAACTTTAAATCCATCTAAACTAAAAAGTGTGAAATGAAGGATTTTAATAACTTTCTAATTTGGGTGGATTTGAAATTAATCCATTTTGCCTTTACAAATCCCTCTAATAAATGGGTGGATTTCAAATCCTTTCCCAAATGCATCGATCTAGACACAATATTACTGAATTATTGAGTGTAAGTTATTCGAAAAATAACTTACACTTAGGTCGAAAAATAACTTACACTTAGGTCTCATAGTGTAAGTTATTTTCCGAATAGTTCAAGTGTGATATTAAACCTACTTTTATAACTTCAATATTACTAAATTTATTTTTTGTTTTTAATTCTTGTCATCAATTTTCTCTTCATTGTAACAGTAATATAACTTTTATATATATATATAGCTTTATATATATATATATATATTATATCACTAGACTATTGATGTGGACTAAAGATGGTAGCAAAGAAAATACTCACTGAAGTAAAAAAAATGGAGATATTCTACGAACACTAAATCACCATCCATACACCCATAAGTATATAGGGAAGATAGGTAGCAAGTAGAGCTATACGAACTAAGAAAAATGACATCTTGACTCAACTATCGCTTGTCTTAGTCTAGTAAAGGTTTGCTCTAGAAGCAACAACCAATTGTCGTATCTGGTGTTAAATCCATAAAACAAATTCAAGGATTGGCCATCTTCCCTTAATTAACTCTCAAGATACCAATTACTAACTAATTTTTCCCCACTTTATGAACATCAACTTGAAATTACCCACTTATAAGTAGAAATTACATCTCCTTAGTCCAATCCAAGAGGTATTTAGCTACATATAATTAGACTAAGAAGAATAAATACATAAATAATGCTAGAACTAAGCATACTTGGAAAGAAAGAAAATACACTTTAAAACTAGCAACTTTTATATCTAAAAAAAAGAAAGAAAATCTAAATGAAAGCCCAATAAATTAAACTCGGAAAGTTATAAACTTGCAATGAATTCTTAAGATTAAACTAAGAAATTAAGGTTCAAAAATCTGAAATTACACTAAAACTATAGAATCTTGGAAACTAAACTGAAGTTAATCTAACTCTAACAACTATACTATCTCCTATGTATTTTTTGTGTACTCTAAAAGTATATAATATAAATTCGCCCAACTAGTACAAAATTGGCCTATTGTTCCTTCTAATAGAATCACGTAGACCACGATATCGCTTTTGTCTTGTTTAAATTGATACCGTGGTCCGAATCTTGCTCAGACAAAGTGAAATGGCCTTTCGGGCCATGGTACGGATATTGGCTCCTTTGAAAATGATACGACTATCCAAACTTTAGAACGTCAAACTAGTTGAAATCTTCTCTTTTTGCACTTTGGTCCTTCATTCCTTGGTTCTTCTAGCTTAGACCCATTTATAATATTAGCCTACACTAAACACCAAAATTTAATAAGTTCCAAAATGTCAAAAATATCATAAAATAATACTAAAATTCTAATATTACTCTAACGCATACAAAATATTAATTAACAAAGAAAAACACATATAAAAACACTAAAACCTGGAGAACAATATCAAAATAGGGTTAAATCTACTTTGCCTCTCTAAACTTGTCACTCTTTACCACATTGCACTAAAGGCTAATTTATTGATCACTTTGCCACCAAACTTTTGTTTCTTGATACTTCACCCCAAATTATGACAGAAGCAATAAATGTAACGAAATATTCGAGAGTTCTATGCATGTGTCTTTGGTATATGTTATGGAATTTAACAATAATATTTTGTTTTATTACGGTGCTTGACATTACACTAACAACGTGTTCTAACTCACGAAATTCCGCTACTTTTATAGCTTTTGTCAATATTTGGGGTGAAGTGTCACGAAATAAAAAGTTAAGGAGCAAAGCTGATCAAAAAATTACTTCAGAGTGGAATGTGATAAATGGTGATAACTTTAAGCATCAAAATATTATGATTTTTATAGGTAAAATAACTCTATTTACTACCCCAAAGAGATTCTAGCGTTTTTCTAGTCTCGAGTAAAAGAAGAAAGAAAAGAACTAAAGATAGAATAATAACAATAAACACCACCAAACAGAACATAACAAGAATTAGCAACCAAATGTACTTTAGATCAATTGGCGTCATCTCAAAAAGTTCAAATAATATATGAATTCACAATATTCAAATAGTCATTCTAACAATTAATTTTTCTCAAAAATGTAGTTCAATTACGAACAAAATCTTCGAAGTACTAACCATTGTGCTCAATCACAAAGGTTTTCAAAATTAGCTTAATGTATGCAAAACACATAAAGAACCAAAAATCAATCAAGCATTCATGAATAACCACTTGGAAATAGAAAGATCGTTAGTACTCTACTTAAAATGCAAATATCGCACATGGAAGTATTAATCTAGTTAGGAGCATTTAATTCGATATTAATGATGGATATTACGCAACATCTCACCCCCAGCTTGTTGGCATACTAGTATCTATTGGCATATTTCTAAGACACCAGGCTTCTATTTGCCTTATTTTCTACTCTAATAACTGTTTCAAAGACACAAAATTTGTGATGCCTTTTCCTTTATTAGCCTTATTCATAAGAGCAAAATTTGTTTTTGATACTTTTCGAGTAATAAGAAACCTAAGCCAAGAAAGAGGATTGAATTGCACCCACGATCATATTTAGAATTAAACATCCATAAGATAGATCTAATACTTCAAAAATGTAAAACACACAAATGGCCTAACTCATTCCTAACCATTTAAACTTTTTCTCAAAAGAAATACTTGACAACAACTAGAACTTTTGAGTACAAATAATGGATGTTTCAAATAATTTTTTCAAATCAATGATACAACACTTTTTTTAATATTGGAAATAACTAGTTTTTTAAACTTTTGTTCAAAAGAGAATATCACATAATACCGTAGCTTGTACCTATCCTATGAAGAAGCTCTTAAGACCAGACATCAAATCAATCATTGTTAACTACTAAAAACACATCAACCATTAGTTCACTACTAAAAACATGAAATGACCAATTCAAATACAATAAGCCATATACTATTATAAGGTCAAAATATCATCAAACTCTAGTTTAATCCTTTATTCCATCCAATCACCAAAAACAATTATTCACAAAATCAAAACCTTTGTTAAAATGAACATGACTCAAAAATACCCTACCACACTTTTCATATTATCCAATGATGAGTTACCAACTCATCCTACTGCTCTCCAAAAAATTTACAAGAAACATAATTTAAACAATAATATTAAAAGCATATAAAATGCAACCAAAGTGAAGTCTTCCTAAACCAACCCAAAGACTCACTTATAAATCCAACCACAAACATAGATAGACATGAGGTAACCTTGCTTGAACCAAATGTTCCCTCTGCTCATAAAAGTGAACATAAACTAACCATCCAAATACCCAGGAATAATCAACTAATGTCAATTAGTTGTCATATAACGTATAATAAAAGTAATAACTACATGTCCTCAATAAGAAAATAAAACTACCTGGCCTCAGCTAATTCGTCCTTATCTAATTATCCATGCAAGATAGAAGTAAAACTAGAAAATCATTTAAACTAAGCTAAAGATATGAAAATACGTACGAAAATATAAATGCAAATGTCTCATCATTCAAAGACATAATAAGCGATCAAGGGGAATGGGCTAAAAATGAATGGATAAAGGGTCTTCTCAAAGTGGGCAAAGTACCAAATTTCATTGTCCTTTCCAACATAGTCCTCTTCATCCTTTGCATGTTCATCATCTTCATCAAGCTCTCTATCCTCAAGTCCTCATCCCGTGCTTCTCCTTGTCCACCAACTTGACTTTGTTAATTTTCTTGCATTGACTCCTCATGCACTTGGAAGAATTATTGCCCACAGGTTGGCGACGTGGATGAATCCAAGTGTTGAGCTTCATCGTCTGGAGAGCTTAACCGATGAGGGAAAGTTGTTATGTAGGGCCATAGTGCTATAGGTCCAATAACTGTGAAACTCTTTCCTTGACAATATCCTCATTTGTTTGTGGGGAGTTGAAGACATTCCCAACCAACATATTGATGTATGGAAATTTTGAAAGAAAGTGGCGGCATTTGTTGCTCAACAAGATGGCGATGCCTGTCAACTTCTTTCACCATTTTGTGCACATAATCACCGTCAATCATCTCGCGTACCGGGAGTGATTGGATAACCTGCATCAATACAAAGTTTAGAAACTAAACTTAACAAAGCTAACTGTGGTTGTATTGTTCTCCTATTACACAAGTTCTACCAAATAATTTTGTCCACACCAATATAATTGCCCTTTAGAATAGCAGAAACCAAACAAGCTCTATTCCTCTAAACATTACTCATGGTGCTTGACCCACAAATGCAGTAATTGACAAAGTAAAACTAGATTTTTGACAACTGTAGGCTACTGCTAAGAAATCTCTAATATTGGGTATTAGCTGCATTCATCTACCAAGCTATATTATCATAGCACAATCGATTTTTGATAACCATCATATCTTTGTCACTTTTTGGTTATGATATCTTTGAGCTCATGATTAGGAAGGTTGGGCAAATTGAAGTAATCATTAATCTTTTCCGCACTAAAATCAACTAATTGTTACTTCTAACTTGGCATTTACCATCTACAAGATCACATAAATTTCAACAAAATTCCTTTACCAAATTAGTGTACCTAGGTTCGACTATATTATCAAAACATTCCCAACTATGGCCTCTAAGTTGTGCCTCAATATCTTTCCTTATCCCCTCATTTTACCCCTAATTTTTAGACATGTTCAAGCCTCTTTCTCAAATTACATCATGTTTTTTTATTAGCTTGAAATAATTCTTCGACCCTTTTACTCACAAATAATGGACAATGATCCCCCATTTTTCTCTTTTTAGAGCCCAAGGAACTAGCTATACTTTTTCCTTTTCCTCTTTCTCTTGCCATTTTTTATTAGTCAATTTAATCAACAATGGCCCAAAAACAGTCCACCAAGTAATGTAAAATAGACCAACAAATCCAAATTTAACAATTCCCAACTCAATCAAGTCCAAGCAAAGATTCAAAATATCATCCAAAACAATCGCAGAAGATGTCCAATTGAAAATTAACCACGAGAACTTACAGGCTTGGAGCAAAATTGGAATAATTTTACTGGAGAATTGTGAAGTTGGTTGGCTCATTTTCAACCTTGAAATCCCTTCTTCGAGCTAGTGTTCTTGAGTCCTTCTTGAATTGCTAGGATGGCCCAAACTTGTTGGTAGGGAATTTGGAAATTGAAAGGTGAATTGGGATAAAATTGGTGAAGGGGAAAGGAGAATTTTGTAGATAAAGAGAAGAAGAAGAACTAGTGTTTTGGAATTGGGATGAATGAAGGTTTCTACTGAAATTCGGCCAAGGAAGGCTTTTCATATCCTAACAAGTTTTTGGACCATAGTATCATTTTTTCCTTCTTCAAAATCTATACCGCGGTCTGTATATAGAATTATCTACCTTAATTGTCGCGATAAAGATTTTTCTTTCTCTAAATGGTGCTCTATACCGCAGTATTGACTGCATCTAGTTTCTCAGAAATTAACCTCGGACCATGGTATCTAATTTTCCTTATGTAATATAACAATTTCTATGCATATTTTACAACTAGATTATTGATGTGGACCAAAGATAGTTGCAAATAAAATACTCACTCAAGTGATAAAAACCTCTAATAAATACTAAACCACTATCCACATGCCCGCAAGTATACGGGGAAGATTGGTAGCAAATGGTGAGAGGATCATCCCATGTGGATTTGTTTAACAACAACTACTAAGGCTATTGGGATTTAGGCAAAATTTAGACAATGAACAATTTCGATGCAATAAACTCCAACTAAATTAAGCAAAGCAAAGCAATAACAAGTGATTGACTAACAACAAGAAATAAAGGTGGACTAGGTTTGGGATATGTTCTTTTTACTATAGTTGTCATTCCAATTGGTTGTACAAATAATGGGTTTACTTAGGAACTCACTTTCAACTATGAACCGACCCCTTGGCATCTAGAAATCGATTCAAAACCTCTCTCTCAACGTAGAGTTAAACGTACCAACTAAGAAAATGGCATCTTGGCCCAACTACCACTCGCCCTAGTTTAGTAATTAAGGTTTAATCTAGGAGTAACACATAACTACCGTATCTAGTGTTAAATCCACGTAACAAGTTTGAAGATTGGCCACCTCTCCTCATTTAATTGGCTCTCAAATGCCAATTATTGCATAATTTTACTCCAACATTATGAACATCCATTTGAAACTACCTACTCATAAGTAAAAGTTACATCTTCTTAACTCAATCCAAGAGGTGTTTAGCTACACATAATTAGACTAAGAAGCATAAACACATACTTGGATAGAAGCATAAACACATAAGTAGACTAAAGATAAAGCAAAGCAAACTTGGAAACCAAGAAAATAAACTTGAAAACTAGCAATTTTTATATCTAAGAAATCAAAATGAAATCCCAAAGAACTAAACTAAGAAAGTTATAAAATTGCAATTGCAATTAAACTAATAAATTAAGGTTTAAAAATTTGAAAATTACACTAAAACTATAGAAACTTGGAAACTAATCTAAAGTTAAACTAAGTCTAACAAGTATAATATCTTTTATGTGTTTTTGGTATACCCTAAAAGTGTATAATACAATTCGCTCAGCTAGTACAAAATTGGCCTATTCTCCTTTCTAAGATTCACTCGAACTATAGCTTCATTTTTCCTTCTTCAAAATTGATACAACAGTGTGAATCTTGTTCGGACAAATAGAAATGGCGTCTCTTACTGCAGTATGGAATTTGGCTACTTTGGAATTGTTACCGTGGTCCGAACCTCAGAATGCTGAACTCCTTGAAATCTTCACTTTTTGTACTTTGGTCCTTTATTCCTTAGTTCTACTAACTTCGACCCATTTGTAATGTTAGCCTACAATAAACACCAAAATTTATGAAGTACCAAAATATACCAAAAATATAATAAAAATAATGCTAAAACTCTAATATTACTTTATAAATGCATATAAAAGTACTAACTAACGCCAAAACAAAGAAACACACATAAAACACTTATATCGGGAGAGCGCTATTGAAATACTACCATTTTTATAGGTAACATAAGGCCTCATTCCATTTTTCACCCTTCAATTTATATCTAAGTTCACTTTGCACCCTGAACTTTAGTTTTAGACACTTTGCATCCCCAATTCTCAAATTTATCCCACTTAACACCATTTTCAACACTGTCAAAAAACCTAACAAAATTTTTATTTTTGCACCCAGAAACATTATTGTACATCCTGCAATATTTGTCATAAATACAGAAAAATTTTGTTAATTTTTGAGACAACGTTAAAAAAATGACTAAAGTGGGACGAATTTGAGAGTTCGATGTGTAAAGTGTCTAAAACTAAAGTCTGTGGTACAAAATGAGAATCAGATATAAACTGAGAGGCAAAAAATTAAATTAATCCGTGAAGTAACTCTATTTATTATAGTTATCAATTATCTTATAATTTAGTTGTAAACAAAATCAATCCTTTATTGATCAAAATCATTTGTAAATTATTTATTATAGTGGTTACAATTTTTTTTGTTTGTATCATATTGATAAAAATAAAGGTGGAAAACATTAAAAAAAATTATATTTCAAAGTATTTTCATTTTGTTATCTACACATCACTAAAAAAAAAAAAAATTGCCTGACAAATGGTCTTTTTCATATAAAGCTTTTTTTTCAAGGAAAACATTACATAGCAACCAGAAGGACCCTAAATGTTGAACTTTTAACTTAAAATTTTGTATATAAATTAAGTGACTCTTGATGTATTCAAAGATAGGAGAATTTCTTTTAACAAACACACTTAATATAAAAAATATTTAATGAATTAATTTTAAGTACTTATGAGTTTATGAAACACACGTTTATTCTAATTGAATTTGAATTTGATAGTTGAAAATATGAAAAATGAGAATTTAGTGGAGTAATTATACACACGAACGATCTTCTTAAAAATGAGATTCAATCTTATACTATCATGTGACTTGTATGAGTTGTTTAAATCTCTTGCACAAGGTAAAATGTTAAATTTATGCTTGCAATGATTTTTTTTTTTTTAACTATTACTTGTGGAATGGATAGACATGAAGAATAAAGTAAATAATTTGCGAAAATATACTTGACTTGTCACAAATTCACCTATTCCACCCAGGTGCTTTTGTGACTAGTTTGCACCCTTATATTTTCTTATTTTACTACTCCATTCTAACCATTGAAGAAAGCGACTCAACTGACGAAATATTTTAATGATTGGACTAAATTTAAGATAAAGAAAATGTTATAGGTGCAAGTGATTGAACAAAAATTTAGCGTGGATGCAAAAAATTAATGATTTCAAATTAAAGATTGCAAAGTATTAAATTATATTAATAGAGTAAATCTTTCATACACTATCTGTGTATAAAAATTTTTACACTTTTAGATGCATATCACATGTATAAAAATAACTTTTAAAATTTAATGCATTTAGACTTTGGTATAAAATAACAGTGCTTTTTTTAAAACAATAAGATACACAATCATATATTTTGAATACTGCAGTAAAAATACATTACTGCATGTAGACAAAGTTATCAAACAATTCCCCTTGATATTTATTTGTGGCCAATTTTGCAAAGTCATTTTTTTTAGGGTTAAAAGCAAAATGCCCCCTTCAACTATTACCTTAGTTGCAAAATACCCCCTAAACAATTTTAATAGGCATTTTACACCCTTGAAATGTGATCAACTAAAATATTATTTTTGCTGAAAATTGACCATTATACCCCCAATACATTAGTTAAGTGAATGTCATTTTCTTTTTTCCTTTATTTATTTTCTCTCTCTTATTTTTCATTATATTTTTTCTAATCCTTTTTTTCATTGTTAAAAAATTATATTACTTCGAATATTTTATTTATTATAACATCTAATTTTACATGTATCTTATGATTTAATTTTTAAATGAAAATATATTATAATAAAAAAAAAAGTATATTTTATAATACAGAATTTGCAATGAATTATTATATACTAAAATTAACGAATAAATGTGTATAAAAAAGATAGCTCTTATAAATTTAAAGAATTTATTCTAAGAATACAAATAAAATTTGTGCATTTAGAGTCATTCGACATATTTTGGCTAAATTTATTGTACTTTATATTAACAAGTTATAATATTTTATTATGCTTTATTATTGTTATGCCAAAAGTAAAAGATTTTACATGAATTCTCATTTCTATAATATATGTTTATGTCAAGAGTAATTTTTTTTAAAAAGTTTTTTTTTCTTGATACTTATTTTTTTTGTAGTTGGTTTGTTTGTAATAGTATATCATTAATAAATACACAAACTGTACATTGACATAAAAAAATATTACTTGTAATATAAAGTATACTTTATTTTATAAATTAAATTATATAAACACATAACCTTATACACATCTAGATGTGTATAAATTACAGTTGCCCCAAAATTATTTAGTAGTATGGAGATTGTATAGACCCTTCTTAGTCATTTAGTAGTAAAATTATTTTGTAGTATACCTGGTTTATTATAATATATTTCAGTTTAAAAATTAAATCAGAAGATGCATGTAAAATTAGATGTTATAATTAATAAATATAAGAAGTAATATAATTTTTTAACAATGAGAAAAAGGATTAGAAAAAATAAAATGAAAAACAAGAGAGAGAAAATAAATAAAGGAAAAAAGAAAATGACATTTCACTTGACTAATGTATTGGGGGTACAATGGTCAATTTCCAGCAAAAATGATATTTTAGATAGTTGACCACATGTCAATGGTGCAAAATACCTATTAAAATTGTTTAGGGGGTATTTTGCAACTAAAGTAATAGTTGGACGGGGTATTTTGCTTTTAACCCTTTTTTTTATAACTTCCTTGGGGTTAGATTACCTTAATTGGGGTAACCACATCGAATTCTTCCGACTAATATTTTATTTATAAAAAAAAAAAAGTCGTTCTTTTCATAACTTCATTTAGCATTTTTACTTTAAAAATGAGAAAAATACTTATATAGGTCCAGTTTTTGATATAAGTCCCACCTGTAGATCCTACAGTCAAAATTAAATCTTATAGAATCTTGCTTACATCAGCTTATGTTATAGATTTCATAATATTTAATCTACACTACAAGGTTTATAAATGAGGCAAAAAACCAAATCTACTTAAATTTTTCCCTAAAAATGAAAAGGAAAAAAATGTACGGTACATACTACATGTACTATTCTACCAAGGTTTGCATACATGCATATGGCAATGATGTTACCACAGCAATAATCTTATTGCCACTTCTAATTTTTATCAAATTACCAATATTGCCCTCTCTAAATTACAAGTTCTCCTACCATAATCCTTTCTTGCGGGAGATCGATTGCATTTCGACGGTTGCACCTCCAAAATTGTCAAGTAGTATATGGGGTGTTTTTATTGTACTTTGCATTTTTAATCTTTAATTTTTGGTATTTCAGCGTATTTAGTATCTGGAGATTTTGCCTGCTATTTGCTCTTTCGCTAACTTTTCCGAAGTTTTCTCGTTAATTTGAAATCATGTTTAATTATCTGTTTGATAAGGTGCAAGATCTGGATTTCATGTGGTGCTAGCAGTTGCCTCGAGTCTCCAACATCGGTGTCTGTTTTTTTTCTTTTTATTGGGGGGAAGGTTTCAAATTCAAAAGGACCAAGAAGATAGAGGATTTCGATAGGACAGAAAACAAGGGAAGACGAGAAAGCTTTATTTGTAGGACCCACGAGAATGAGTTACAGTGGAAGAAAATTGTCAGTGAGGGCAATGTTGGCATTCTGAGAATAATTAGTTGTGGCAATAAGATTATTGCTGTGACAATATCATTGCCCTCAAGAAGATGATAGGGTAAAATTGATATTTAACTAAAATTTGCTGTGGCAGTAAGGATTTTGCTATGGCAATATCATTGCCTTACGTGCCTGCATGCATGTGAGCAGCTGACACACCAGCAGCAACCATGGCAATGGAGGACGGCAAAACTGAAACCTTTATGCCACGTGTTTTCTTATCCCGCTTCTGCTCCTGCATAAGTGTCACGTGAACAAACTAGCTAGCTACCAAACAAATTATTTTTTAATATGAAAAAAAAAAAAAAAAAAAAAAAAATTTCTTAGGCAGAAAACACTTTACCTATCGACGAAGAAACCTTTGATGTGCTTTCATATACTTGGATAGATTTTTGCTATCCTCATAGCTGTAGAGGGGGCATTAAGGCGACGAAAGAACCCAAAAAAACAAAAACAAAAAAAACGAATTTAGGGGATATGAAAATACAGTGTAGCAGCTGCGGCGAGGAGGAGGCGCGGCTGTTTTGCTGTGCGGACGAAGCGGCGCTTTGTTATGGGTGTGATGAGAAGATTCATGCAGCTAACAAGCTAGCTAGTACGCACCAGCGTGTTCCCCTCTCTACTTCTTCTTCCCTCCTCCCCAAGTGCGATATTTGTCAGGTACATATATATCCTTTTCCGTGCCTTTTTAATATGACCATAAAATCATATATATTTGTCATGTTTCTTTCAGTTTTTTTATTAGGGTTGGCTTATACACGGTTTGTGTTTTAATTTCTTTCTTTATGATTTCCCCATGTCATTGATAATAATATACTTGGCCAAATTTCCTTTACCTTTTCAATATTGTTACGAAGTTATGTTTAGGGTTAATAACACTTTGCCCATTTAATCAGGTGGGTAATTACACTTTATTGTCCTAAACTATAGAAATATATAATTTGCTCTCTATTGACACTATTTATCTATTACTAATATTAAAATTATTAAGATAATCTAGTTAAATAACTAAAATATTCTTGCAATAATTTGATTTTTTTTATGTATTTAAATTTTGATAATAATGTAATAATTATTTTAAAATAAGCAAAAATAAATTATATAATAATATTTCAATATAATCTTATTAATATATTTCATGGTCAAATTTTTAAAATTTTTGGATTTCATTTTATATTATTTTGAATTTGAATTTGAATTATATTGGTAGAACAATTCGCAAATAGGTTTATTTTCTACTAAAATTGTTTTTGAAATGTATTGTTGAAAAAATATTTTTTATAAAACTTTGTGATTTTTTTACTGTCTATTAGTATTTTACACTTTTAATAGTTGGCTGAAGCTGTATAAATTGTGATATCGGATATAATATAATTCAACATTTTCTCACATTTTGTACTCATTAAAGTCAAAGATATCAATGTGTTATTATATTTTATTTTTTCCTAATTCTTTTATAAGTATCAAAAATCAATTAAATACATGAAATCAAAATATAATGCCAATGGTATTTTAGTCATTTAACTATAATTTTTTAATATTTTAAAATTTTTAATGAATAAATAATGTAAATGGATGAGAAAGTGTATATTTATATAGTTTAGGGCGTAAACTGTAATTAGCCACGTAGGGGCAAAGTATTATAAACCCTTACATCTATTGGTTTTTTTAATAAATTGTTAAGAAGTTGTAGTTCAATGAATATGTTATTAAGATTGATTACAATCATACTAGTAAAAAGAAGAAGTAGGAATTTCAATAATTTGTTTACTACAAGTAAACCCGGAAAATTTGAAAATTTGAAGCCAAAATTTCTCCTTGGCTTTGTCTCATGAATATGGCAATTGTTTTTGCAACAGCTCAACTTGTTATTGCCACAACAATGAAATGCCAACCCGCTACCCTTCACAAATCACAAGTCAAATATAGAACCTTCCACTTCACCCATTCCATTCTTCCACCTTTGTTTATTTGTAGATACAACTAACAAATCAAATTTGATTATTTTCGTACCCAAATCAACCCCTTTCTCAATTTGCTAATCTTGAAAAAACTGTTATTGGAGGGGATTGGAATGGAGGTAGAGCTTGAGGGAGAGTTGAGAAGCGGAGGAGACGAACTGGGAAAGGTAAAGAAGGCAAGGGATTAAGGGTCGTATTGACATTTAAGTTAAAGTTGTTGCGGCAATATCATTTGCCCATGGATATTGAAGGGTTTATTCCACATCCACTTTATTGTAATAGGTCTGTTTGGATTGGAGATAATGGGTTATTACTTAGTGAATAATATTCAGTCAAAGTTTTTGAAATAATTATTTGGATAGCAAATAATAGGAGTATTCATTCGATCGGTGTTTGACTTTTTGACCTAACTTGTTTAAATTTCAACTTGAAAATTTTAAAGTTAAAGTCGAGTCATATAAATCTAAATTTAATTAAAGTCAAATCATTTAAATTCTGGTTGAATAAGCATAATATAAATCCTCCATCATTCCATATTTTAATTCCAAAATTTAGTACATCATTACACAAATTTTATATCATTCTACAAATTTAAAATATCATATCATAGAAATGCAAGATAATACAAATTTATAGATAATATGAAAAAACACATAACCAATTTACAATTACAAGATTTAGCAAAAGCAAGGTTTAAGCAGTGAGTGCTCAATTCTATACTAATAAGTTGTGTAGTATAAGTATATAAATTAGTTATTATATGAGTAAAAATATTTTTTTTATTACAATAAGTTGTACGAATCTTAGTATATGAATATAAGAATATGTATGTATAAATATATTATACATAGATATTTCAATAAATATTAAGGTATATAAAATTACACAAGTCTAGTATTTATGGGTATTAAAAGGAAATTATTAATCATTTAACTAGTTAGTTAGAAACAAAAGTTAATTGTACACTTATATTAATGTATAGGTATATAAATTGTACATAATGTGAAATATTAAATTGATAATTCCAACAATTATATAAAGAAAAGATAGTTAAGTATTAAGAAAACAAATAATATTATTAGTTATTAATATATTTAAATATTAAGAATTAAGAATATTATGGCTAAAATATTTTGTACACAAATACATTAATATATTATTACGATATATGCTAAAATATTAAAAGAAATATAATTGTTTGACTTATTTAATCAGTATTTGACCGGCTAAGTCGAACGACTTATTCGATCCGTCAATCTGTAAATCAGTATTTAACTGGTAATTTGAGTTGAAAGTTGAAGTTAAAGTCGAGTCGAGTCGAATCGAATACTATCGTTTAATTAATTAACTTTGAGTCAAAAATTGAATAAGTCGAGTCAATTTTTTTTTTTTTTTTGAATTGACTCGACTCAGTAGTTCATTTTGACTCACTTTTGAACACTCCTAATAAATAATAGACATATATTATTTGAAATAATCATTTGGATATACAATAATATCATATTTCATAAGAAATCTACAAAAATAGCAAAATGAAAAAAAAAAATTGATTAGTCAACATGACCAATTTACTGTCAGAAAACACATACGATGTTAAATTAATTCAATCAAATACATTTTATTTTGGAGCTATTTGGATAGCTAACGTGACTGGTAACCTCCGATCATGATATGCCAAATCTTTGGCAGAATGATGGCAAATTATATGTACAGCGGATCGGGTACCTGAATTGATGATTGGCTCCCTAAATGCACAAAAAAAAAAAAAAAACCGTTACAAATCTAAAACTATCCCTACTTTTAAACCTACATAACTGACACACAAAAGCCATTAACAACTCATTTTTAACTTTTATTGAACTATTCGAGATGCGATTCGGAAGTTAGCCTTTTCTGCATTTTTGAACCTAATAATGGATCACTGTTTTGCTACCCAAGTGTGTTGTCCTTTATTTGTTTTTAGCTTTAATTAATTTTCTTTCTTGTCATTCATTTATGTAATTAATTCAACTTGGATATCAGACAATATTTTAGTTAACTTGTTCAATTACGTGCATAAACAATATTTTTAAAGAAAAAGTACCAAAATATACCATCGAATAACTCACAGACACGTGCTTAGTCAGTCAAAGTGGTCGAAAATACGTGAGGACATTTTGGTAATTTTTTACCTAAATCAAGCTATGAAGAAATTCAACACATTCAAGACCCTTATGGGCTAAATAATTATTTTCAAGCTCATGAATTGTCCAAACCCATCAAAGAGGAGTATAAATAATAAGTTGGAAAGGTAAAGAAGGGATTCGTTATTCATTCAACTTCATACTCTACCATTCTAAGCTTCTATTTTGCTCTATGTCAATCTTTTTTCTTGCACAAATTTTGATTTGAACGTCGGAACCTCCTCAGGAGACAAAGCCCCCGCCGCTCTTGGTTTTGTTGCAGGTTCGCTATATCGTGGGTACATGTGCACCCCACACCTTTGCTTTAGAAAATTAGGACAACTAAGGACTTAGACTTATTTACCAGACTTTTGTGCTAACATTTTCACGCATCAACATTTGGCCCCGTCTATGGGAAACGAAACAAGAAGCCATCATAAGTCATCCTTAGCTATGGCTCCTAGCACGCGTCCCCAACATCAGTCGAATTGATCAATTAGAGTATTTGATCGACTAGAAGGGCAAGCTATGGATCTCGATCCCTAAGCTAATGATAAAGATGTGGAGATATAATTGTTAAGGCAACATAATGCAATGTTGAAAGAATTACTTATGAAATATCAGCTTGAGCAACAAGTTGGGAAAGGAGGAGGAGAACCTTCGTTTAACTCTGGTGGCACACCTTTGTGCATCAAGGCCCCTTGAAGATGAGAGACATTCTCGTGCAATCAATAAGGATGATCAAGAGCATAAGGAAGTAACTCCAATCGGGTCTGCCCAACAGCAAAGCAAAGTTCAATCCTCCCGGCATGAGTGTAGAAGAGAGATATCCTCTAAGCCAAGTGAAGCTAGAAGAAGAAGTTCAAGTAAGGCGACTTCAGTTACAGGAGAGAGGGAAAGACCGTGAGATAGGGAACATACCTTGAAATGCATACCAGAGCAAGAAGAGAAACTAAGGAGAAAGTTGGAAGAGCTTTAGGCTCGAGTAGATAAGATGGATGACAAGGAAAAATTGACTACAAGATACAAGTACTCCTTGCCATCCACCGATGAGATAATGCGAGAACCCTTCCCAAGATGTTGGCAAATTCCTCATTGGGCTCTTATAGTGGAAGTTCAGATCTATGGGAGCATCTTGATGCTTATTGATCCAAGATTTGTTTACAAAGTGCCTTAGTCGCTATCCCATGTCGAGGGTTCCCCGAAACCTTTAAAGGTACGACCTCAGATTGGTTTAAAGGGTACAAGAAATGAGGCACAAAAGGTTTGATCAACTTGTAAACCTTTTCTTGAAAAAATTTGGAAACCAAACGAGGATTCCTAAAACAAGGACTCGCTTACTCTTAAAAAAAGGCAAGATGAATCCATCCTTCAATGTGAATAGGTTCAAGAAACAAACTATTGGGATTTAAGAGGCTACAGAAGATATGCAAATTATGGCATCCCAAAGCGGGGTCAAGCTCGGGAAAGTTCTCATTTGATCTTAACTTGAGGTCACTCGCCACCCTCAATAAGCTTTTCATAGGACTGACGAATTCGCTCAAGCGAATGAAGGGAACCGAAGAAAGAAAGAGCTTAGGAGTGAAAATGGGAACAAGAGGAAAGCTGATGGTTGAATTAGTGGAGCGGGACCTTCAAAGAAGAGTAATGTGTGAAGAGTTATGTGAGGGATAAGTTATCTATAACCGTTCCTCATAGGAGGAGTCATGATCCTCCAAAAGGGGTATACCCCGCTCAATGCTCAATCTTTACGTATTTTGGCTATAATTGAGAAGGAACCCTATGTCACAGGACCCATGAGAAGTGACCGAAATGATGCAATAAAAACAAATGGTGTTACTTTCACAAGGATCATGGGTATGAAACCAATGATTGTATTTTTCTAGTAAAATTAATTGAAGATTTGATAAGAAGGGATTACCTTAAGAAATTCATTCAAGGGGTGGATAAGGAGAGATCACCTTAGTGCCAAGCTCAAAACCCTGACAAAGGAGATCAAGGTCCTCCTCAAGGAGAAAGAGTAGTAGGAGTGGAAAACCAAGAGAGAATCATCATTCATACTATCACTAGTGAAGCAACAAGTGGTGACTGCATGATATCCCGTAAGTCTTATGCTGGTTAAATCAACTTATTCCAATCTAGTATGTAGAAAGAACAAGTAATTTACCCTCATAGTGACCCTTTGAAAGTAACCTTACCCATTGCAAATTGTGATGTGAAGACTGAACCTGGATTGACAATAGAAGTTCAAATTATCTTTCATGAGACTTTCAAGCAAATGAAGCTAGATGACAAAGATTTGAAACCCTATTATTTTGCCCTAGGTTGGTTTTGCCAGAGAAGTGGTTGAACCACTTGGTTACATTATTCTTACTGTTATATTTGGTACACCCCCTCAAGATGTTCAACTCATGGTCGACTTCGTAGTAGTCAAGACCTCTTCGCCTTACAATGCCATTATCGGCCGACCACCCATTGGAGCACTTGGTGCGGTCTTTTTCTCTTATCACATGAAGAAGAAATTTTCAACGGAGAATTGACGTGGGAGAAGGTGACCCACTTTTTCAAGGCAAGAGTTTTAGTATCGAATTGCGTGGAGTCTGACTGAAATGACTTCCTTTCTTAGAAGCAAAGAGCATCATCCTATAGATTGTTTCAACCTTCCTTCCTCCTCCTAATGATAGCTTGAAGCTAGAGGGCACTATGAATTAGTTGATAGGTCCCGCTGATTGAGACAAGAAGATAAGAGAGCATCCGTTTCTTAGGAAACTCATGCCTTTCCTTAACTAGTGACTTGTCCCCATATAAATGGAGGGAGCCTCAACCCGAGCAGATGCTAGTTGCAATGTACAACTTTTGGAAGACAAAAAGGGCCTCAACCCAAAGGATGAACAAGCCAAAGAACTTGAGAATGTACTCTTAGATGAAGATAACCCTAGCAATGTGGTGAAAGTAGGAAAGTCCCTCTCGGGGGACATTAAGGAAAACCTCATTTCTTTACTTATGGATTTCAAAGATCTCTTTGCTTAGGATTCCTCAGACATGGCAAGGATTGACACTGACATCGCAATGCATTCCCTCGATGTAAATATGAGGTTCAAACTCGTCATCCAAAAGAAAAGGAATTTTGGAAGAGAAAGAAGCAATTCGTGGAGATAGAAGTAGACAAGCTTTTGAAAGATAAAATAGTGAAAGAGATACAATACCCTGAGTGGCTTAGTAATTTAGTCATGGTTCCAAAGATGAAAGGGCTAAGTGGAGGATGTGCGTAGACTTCACTAGTTTAAACAAAGCTTGCCCAAAAGATTGTTGTCCTACACCCCGTATAGATACCGTGGTAGACTCCACCTCCAGGTGTGAGGTAATGTCTTCTTTGGATGCACACAAAAGATATTACCAAATCCTTTTGAATCTCCAGGATTGGGCAAAGACTACCATCACCGACTCCACACTTATTGCTTCCAAGTAATGCCATTTGGCTTGAAAAATGCAAGAGCCACTAACCAAACTATGGTAGATTAAATGTTTGCCAATCAATTAGGGAGAAATATGGAAGCTTACATAGATGATATGCTTGTCAATAGTAAGTTGAAAGAAGACCAAGTGGAGGACCTCCAAGAAACATTCACTAAAATGAGAAAGTTTAAAATAAGGTTTAATCCTGAAAATGTGCCTTTGGAGTTTTTGGGAGAAAGTTTTTGGGTTTGATGGTAACACAAAGAGGGGTTGAAGCTAACCTCAAAAAAATCAAGCCTCAGCCATACAAAACATAGAGCCTCCAAAGGGATTAAGGAAGTACAAAGGCTCAGGGGCGACTTGCTACCTTAAGCTGCTTCTTATCCAAGTTCGATGATAGAAATTTTCCTTTCTTTAAAACTCTAAAAAGTTCCAAGAATTTTTTATGGACGGAAGAGTGACAGAAAACTTTTGAGGAATTGAAAGAATACTTGGCTTTTCCCCCACTCCCTTGGCTTATGAGAAATTCTTTACCTATACCTGGCTTGTTCATTAGCGGCAGTGAGCGCCGTTCTCATCAAAGAAGTGGACAAGGTCCAAAAATTGGTATACTATGTGAGTAAAGTGTTAAGTGATCCAGAGACTCAGTATCCTACTATTGAAAAATTGGCCTTAGCCGTGGTAATAGCGGCGAAAAGCTCAAGCCTTACTTCCTAAGTCAACCCATTGTGGTTCTTACAAATCATCAACTGAAGTCTCTTGACGCCCGAGGTCTCGGGGAGGTTGGTAAAATGGGCAATCGAGTTAAGGATTTGTGAGTATAACATCTATTTTCAACATAGGGTGGCAATCAATGCACAAGCTTTAGCCGATTTCTGAAGAAAAAAAATTGTTTTAGAAGGGATGGAAGAGGAGAACTCAAAAGAGCTAGGTAAGGACAAAACCAAAAAATGTCTACCTCTACCGGAGGGCAAATCATAGACTCACCTCTGTGGAAAATGCATGTGGATGGAGCAAGCAACACCAAAGGGTGTGGCGTCTTATATTTTTAGAGGAATTCAAAACAAGCTATGCCCTAAGGTTTAAATTTCAAACAAATAACAATGAAACAAATCATGAAGCCTTAGTCTCTGGACTTAGGCTAGCAAGAGAGTTGAAAATTAAAAACTTGTTAGTAAATATGGACTCAAATATTGTGGTTCAACAAGTCAATGAAGACTATGAAGAAAGGGAGCCATCCCTACAATTTTACCTATACAAGGTAAAGCACTTGATCTTATTCTTTGAAAAAATTTGACATAGTTCATGTGACTCAAGATGAATCCAAATTAAGAAGGCGAATGCCCTTTCAAAAATTGCAAGTTTAGTTTACTCTAATGTGTTGAAAGAAATGTTATTGAAAGTTCTAAAGGAAAGAAGCATAGATCATAGGGAGGTCATGGATATCGACTCTACTTCAATTTGGATGCCCCGATCATTCAATACTTGAAAGAAAGATAATTGCCCGATGATAAGATTGAGGCTCAAAGGGTGGAAAGAAGGTCGGCCAAATACTTGATCATTAGAGGAACTTTGAATCAAAGGCCTTACTCAATGTCTTATCTTTGATGTTTAAGTCCAAGTGAATCTAAATATGCTTTAGCCAAAGTTTATGACGGGATTTGTGGACATCATGTTGGATGAAGAGCTCTTACTCAAAAGGTGCAAAGGTAAGATTACAATTAGGCGAGAATATTAGAGGATACCATAGATTATGTGCAAAAATGTGATAAATGTCAACTCCACTCAAATCAACCTTACCATCTAGTGGAATAACTTATTCTAATACCAAGTTCTTACCCCTTGGCAAATAGCTTTGACAAAGAAGAAGTTTGTAGTAGTAACCATCGACTAACTTACCAAGTGGGTTAAGCGCGAAGTTTTAGCAAGTATTACTCATCAAAAAATCATTCAATTTTTTTTGGAAGAATGTCATATGCATATTTGGAATATCTAAGGCACTTACTTCAGATAATGGCGAGCAATTCCAAGGAGCACTATTCAAAAAATTTTGCCAAGATTTGGGCATAGAGCAGTGCTTTTTCTCATTGAGCGATCCCCAAAGCAATAGTTTGGTAGAAGTAACTAACCGCATCGTTCTTGAAAGAATCAAGAAAAGACTTGATGATACTAAGGAAAAATGGGTTGAAGAGCTTCTAAGTGTTTTGTGGTCACCGCACTACCTACAAGAACGCTATTGGGGATACTCCTTTCAATCTCACTTATGGAACCGAAGCACTTATACCCATAGAATTTGGTAAGTCGGTTTTCTATGTATACAACTTCAACTTGGAGTCGTTTAAAAAATAAAGAAGGGTTGAGGTCTAACGTTGACTTACTCGAGGAGGAAATAGATAAGTTATACTTCAAAATGAAAGAAAATAAGTAAAGGGTTGCTCGCTGCTACAATCAACAAGTTTGTGGTATGAGGTTCCGAGCAAGAGATTAGGTTACAAGAAAAGTGGAAGTGAGCCAACCCCTCCGAGGGTGAAAAAAAACTTTTTATTGGAGAAGTAGTTCCTTGGTAAAGTATGCTCAAAGGAGCAACCATAGCCCTTCCAAAAGCAAAAATAATTTTTCCTAGGAGATTTGGGCCTAAAGTAACCTTAGTCTAAATACTGAGGCTTTATTTAGGTGATTTGCATTTAGGATAACCCCTCCAAGGGCGAAAATAAGCTTTTCCTTAGAGAAGTAGTTCCTTAGTTAAGTAGGCTTAAAAGACCAACCATAGCCCTTTCAAGGGCGAAAATAAAATTTTTCTAAGAGATTTGTACTTAAGATAACTTTAGTCCCAATACTAAGGCTTCATTACTTAGGTGATTTGCGCCTAGGATAATCCCTCGAGGGGCGAAACTAAGATTTTCTTGGAGAAGTAATTCCTTCGTTAAGTGTGCTCAATCAACACTAAGGGTGAAAGTCCTAGCACTAAGGTTTTACTTAGGAGATTTGCATCTACGATAGCCCTCCCACGGACAAAAGATTGGTACCTAGGTTAAGCTTGGTTATAAGACCAAGACTTACCATCAAGGAGCAAGCAAACTTTACTTGAGCATGAAGATAATAACTTGACCAAAAAAGGAGAAAAAAAAAACTTTGTCATTTGAAAAAATATTCAAGTGTCTAAAGACGGCAAGGGTGTATGGAAGAATGCTTGAGCCAAACAAAAGCACAAACTAGCAAAGGCAAGTTGCAATTTCATATCAAGAAGGGAAGTTAACATAAGTGGAGTTAGTACAAGTGAAGGCCCCAACTCAAAGCCAAGCAACAAATGCTAACAAAGAAAATACTAAGAAAAGTAAATAACATAATACTAGTGCGTCGAAGGTGGAGCTACATATAAGAGACTTAGGCTCTAAAGTGTCCAAAAAGGAAAATAGCTAAGCTAATGCAGCAATAGATGTAATCACCAAGATGTTTCCCTTATCTACTCGACGACCTCTGAAGTAACATTCATCGTATTAACTCTAACGGATACTACTTCATCCTCAGTTGAAACCACCAAAAAACTGGGGTGAAGGGGAGTAGGAGGTGTTGTGCGTTGATCTAAGTCATTCATATCCAAATTTGGGTATTTCTTCTTCACAAAAGTTAAGGCTAGATCATAGCTTTTATCGAAGTACCCAATACAATTTTTCTCCACCAAGGCTTCAAACTCACTGCCGGCACGGTAATCTATCATGTGCTTTTCCAAATGATCCAGGTAGTCCTAAGAGTCAAGGCACTCAAAGATAGCCAAGTCTCTACTCTTCTCTACTGATTTGAGCTCGTCCTTGTGCGAGATCCGAAGCTTATTCATGATGCTTGAATCTCTTTGATCTTAGAACTTTCCTTATGAGATGTTTGAATTTCCTTGATCTCATCTTTCAACTTGGCATCTCCTTAATGTTTTCTTGGTTATACTTAGATGAAGTACACATAGCTTGGAAGTGTGTTTCCTTCGCTTCTTCCACCTTTTTAAAGTTAACCTCCAAATCCGAAATTTGTGATAAATAGTACTCTTGAACTTGGTTCAAGTGATAGTAAATATTGCCAATCTAAATACAATGAGAGAGACAATGTTATTCCTAAGTATAATAAAAAAATACTTAAAAATTTTTATGAAAGGAAAAAAGAGCAACTTACTTGAACAATACGCTGGAACATTGCATTGACATCGGCAATGCAAGTAGAGTTTAAGGATTTGCTGGCTCACTCCCTTTGGCTCCTTGGGTAAAGCCAATGCTTCCACAAAAGGGAGACTTCCTTCTTCCAAAGTAGAGTCCTCGTATACCTCCTAGGAAGGGGTATAGATCATGCGAGAGGAAGAAGAACCCCCAACTTGAGCGGTGGCATTTCTTTTGAACTTGAGGCGGACTTGAAGCAAGAGTTAACGGACAGGAACTTAATGGAAGCTTCAACTTGAGGCAAAGGTGTTGAAGTAACCACAATGGAAGGTTTCACCTTTTTCTTAGGTTGAGGTGGTGGAAAAACCTTTTGAGAGGGTCTCTTTGGTCCCAAAATCCCAAAGGTAGATTCATTGGGAGGTTGAGATGAACTTTGGTGCATAGCTTGTCTCATCTTCAAGGCCCAATCATAAGTAGCATCATTCAAGGGATTCACTACAAAATTTAGAAGAACAAATTAAGTTCAAGACAAGTATCAATACCAAATGAAAATAAGAGGAATCATGTGCAAAAAATACTAAGTAAAATACACATGCATGTCAACCTAAAAAAATAAGTGGATCAAGGTCGGCGGGGTCAATCCTGCCGACACTAAAACTTGTTCATTAACCACTGCTTGCCAAGGGAATGGTTTGGCCTTGTAAATATAGAAAGATGCCTACTCCCACACCCATTAAGAGTGAAATTTGTTAACATTCAAAAATTTCAAATCATAGTTCCAAGTAGGTAAGTTCCACTCGACTGCCTTAGGATCAAAAAGTAACAACTCCATCATTTGCCTAGCTTGGGGTGTGCCTCCTCGACCAATTTTTGTTAGACTGCCAACTAAAAGTATACCCCACTCCACTCGGCGCAATTTGGAAGAATTCCTTGAAAGTAGCTATTAAAGGTTTGATCCCAGGGTGGCACAAGTGATCAAATAAGCATTGATATTACGAATAGATTTGGCACATAATTGTCTGAGCCCAACTTGATAATGTTCCAACACTTTATGAAAGAACGACAGTAGTGCGAACCTCAATCCCGCCTCTAATTGTGCCAAATATACGAAAACAGATCCAGAAGAGTTCACACTTGGTCGATGGTCAAGAGGTAGAACCTTCACTTTGAAAAAGTTAGGAATATGACACTTCTCCATCCATTTTAAAACCAACTCCATGTCAACCATCGAAGGATGCAATTGATAATAACTCGACTAATATGTATACGAGATCATGATTATCACCCTTTACTTTTCCTTTTCCTTCAAGTTTTACATAACCCATTAATACCTTGTTCTTGTGGGCAATTGTTTCCGTTGGCAACATTAGTAAAGTTCGAGTCAAATGCTCCGTGCAAAAGGTTGCCAACCACATTGAATGTCTCACCCAATTTTCAAATGCACTGTCCCCAGACAAAGCTGTTTTTATCATTATCATCATCATAACCATCAACTATGTCCGTGGTATCCAAATCAATTGAATGAGATTTAGATTCATCACAAGTTGATTTTTTTCTTGCCGTGTAAACCCTTGCCTTTTTTATCTTTGTTTTGCATGGGTAAACCCACAACCATGTTTATTCCAAGTTCGTTCAAGGTAGGATTTTTCACCTTCGTGGAAGGATAAGATATCGCCTCCATAAATATAGAGGGACCTGTTGAGTCAATTTGAGCAGCTGGGGTAGAGGGAGTGGGTATCTCTTGGGCAACAGCAACACACGACAATGAGTTCTTGAGCTATAGCAACGTTGACAATAGACTCCTAAGCAGCTGCAGCATGGACAGCCTCGTATGCTATGTTTTGGGACTGTTCGGCAGTAGTTAGAATATTTTTTCTTTGCAAAATGGTGACAACAACATCACTGGATTTGGCAATTTTCATGATTTTAGTGTCAGTCCGCTTTATAGAATAGGAATTCCTTTACGGCTATGAAGACTTGGTAGCTTGAGGCAGTAGTAGAGTTGGGATCAGTATCCATGGCTATAATTTTTTGAACAGCTGCTGCCATTTCCTTGCCCTCCATACAAGTAGCTGCTACGTCTTAATTTGCTCCCTTATTGAGCAGTAGTGAATGAGGTTCGCCTCACGGTGGATGGTATCAGGTAAAGGTGCTAAGGTTTCTACCTTGTGCAGGACGAAGATCTTAGATAGGGGACTTGAAGAAGAAAGGGCAGCCAAAGAAGGTTTTCCCAAAAATCCATGAATTTCATGATTTGATGTCATCTGCTACATGCTGCCATTGTTGCTCAGAGAAAGTGGAAGGTTTTCCTTTAGCCATGGGATCAATCGAAAAAACATCAACAACTTCACTTGCAATCATCTTCTTTTTCCATTTTTCTCTTTTCTCTTCTCGCCCTTCTTTCTTCCCTTTCTTTTTCTCATCTCTCTCTCTATCTCTCTCTCTCTTCTTTTTTCCACATCCATTTCCAAACCAAAAGGACCCTTCTCAAGTTTAAGGTCACCTAAAATTATGGTGTATCCACCAGATTCACCCTCACTTTCAACTTTGGAACACAAAAAATGGTGATAAGTGTAGTTCAAACAAATGCACATGAGGTGTTTGACGAAATACCAAAGCGAAAATGAAAAGAGAGAAAGCAAAAAGTAAGTGCAAGAATTTGCTTACTTGATCAAAGACTTGGAGAAATTGCGATACCCACTTGCTGTTTTGCGCATGAGTTAAGGGTTGAGTGTTTGGTATTGAGTTGAAGGTTGGGTGTTGAGGGTTGAGGGTTGAGGGTTGAGGGTTGAGGGTTGAGGGTTGAGGGTTGAGGGTTGAGTGTTGATTGTTGGGTTGAGGATTGAAGGTCAAGTGTTGGGTTGAGTGTTGGGTTCAGGGTTAAGGGTTCAGGGTTGAGGGTTGAGTGTTGGGTGTTGGGTTTTGAGGGACGAGGGTTGAAGGTTGGGTGGTATTTTGAGCTAAAGCTATTACTTTGAGATACTAAGTAAAGTATCATACAAACTCAAAAATGAGCAAATGAGTACTACTATTTAACTTAAGTGTGAGGTATACAAGTGGTTAAAGTGTTCGTGATCAGCCATTTTCCCTCCAAAAATAAGAGTCAAATTTTCAAATTTTTGGTTTTAGCCAAAAACAAGTGATGATACAAAAATATACCATCCAATCGCTCATAGACACGTGGATAGTCAATCAAAGCGGTAAAGAATAAGTAAGGGTATTTTGCTGATTTTTACCTAAAATCAAACTATGAAGAAATATCAACACATTCAAACCCTCATTGGCTAAATAATTCTTCCCAAGCCCATAAATTGTCCAAATCCATCAAGGAGAAGTATGAATAGTAAGTTGTCAAGGTAAAGAAGTGATTCATTATTCATTCAACTTCATACTCTACCATTCTAAGCTTTTATTTTACTCTCCATCGTTTTCCTCGCACAAATGTCTAGTTTGAGCGTTTGAGCCTCCTCAAGGGACAAAACCCCCCTTGGGTCTTGTTTTTGTTGCAGGTTCGCTATATCGTGGGTACATGCGCCCCACACCTTTTCTTTAGAAAATTAGGACAACTAAGGATTTAGATTTATTTACTAGACTTTGGTGCTAATATTTCCCCGCATCAATAGTTCCATAGCACTTAATTTGATGGAATGAAAGAAATAATTAGTGAATAATTTGGAGGATGTAAATAATGAATAGGACGAATAACTAATAGGACAAAACATGAATAGTATGAAATATTATTTAAGAAATAATAGCTTCTGAACAAGAAACAACCTTATAGTTGACCAAATGTTATTTGGCAAATAATGTCAATTATTTGCAAACCAAATGGACCCGAATTTTTAACCTATAATTTCTCATTGGCCACAGACCAAACTTGGAATAATGCACATCTTACGACTCCAACTGTAAGTATTTGGAAAATATTTTAGTTTCTACACCATAAATATTGTTGTTTTGGCTAGCATTAATTCGAATGCATACTATTTCAAATTCTTTTGACCAACAGTTAAGCAGATGTATTTTAAGTGTATTCTTAATTCGTATTAGGAAGGAGGATGGGAGATCGTATGGTATCATCTTTCATCAAGCCTATGATATCATCTTTCATCAAGCCTTCAAGAAAGTGTAGGGATTGAAGACAAAGTTTAATTTCAATGCATACTATTTCAAATTCTTTTGACCAACAGTTAAGCAGATGTATTTTAAGTGTATTCTTAATTCGTATTAGGAAGGAGGACGGGAGATCGTATGATATCATCTTTCAATGATATCAAGCCTTCAAGAAAGTGTAGGGATTGAAGACAAAGTTTAATTTCAATGGTCAATTGCAATTTTGAGGAAAACCAAGGCTAAGAAGAAATTCTCTTTTTGACAAAATTGGGCTCGACAAGTTTTTTGAAAAGCATTTTTCAATCATGGAAAAAACCATTTACGAAGTGCATTATTTCACATATACAAGTTTTATTTGGCTGTGCCATGTGGAGTTTTGGGTTCAATGACTGCTGGATTAGCGGCTGTATCAGTTAATTGACATGAGATTGCGAACTTGCTGTTGTGTATTATTGCACTAATTGTTGACTAGTTCCTAGTAGCGCCTTCTGGTTTTGGTTAGGGAATTGAATAACTGGCCTTTTATCCTTTTGATCAGTGCTCAATTTTTCGTTTGTCGTGCCATCTATTGTACAATTTCCCTTGAAATCTTCAAAATTGTTTTGTCCATTGCAGGAGAATTTTGGCTACTTCATCTGCCTAGAGGATCGAGCTTTACTTTGCAAAGGAAATGTGATGTTGCCACACACACAATGAACTCATTTGTTTCCAGTCACCAAAGGTTTTTGCTTACCGGAGTGAAGGTCAGATCGGAATCCGCAGTGCTTGGTAATTCTATGGAGAAAGTTACAGCACCCTTGTCCATATCTAGGACAAGTAGAGACTCTTCAGTTGGACCATCTCAGGTAGCAACACCAAGCCAAGATGGCAATGCAGTTGAAAGTTGGAGCACTGGGGCTTCTAAGATGCCAGTGGACTGTCGAAATGCCACAACTGGAGGCTCACAGTTTGAGTTCCAGGGCTTAATAGGTTCCAATCTTAATAATCCCTCTAGTCAGGATGGGTTGCCCAAGGTATGCCGTAAACTCGAGCACCAATTCTATGTGATCTGGTATTTGCACTTCTGCATTCCTTGTTCTCTTCAAAAACACAATAGCATGAATGAGAAATCTTATCATACCATGAGTAGATAGTGAACGACTCATGATCCATGCTTCTATCATGCTGCTGGATTCATCAATTATGAGCCCTTCCAATCAATGCGAGCACAATTGTTTCGTCACTTAAGATTACGTACTTATGTTGCTGAAATTCGCCTTCAAATCCTTTTAGGCCTTTTGTATTTCAATGCTCCAGAATTAGAGCATAGTTACCAGAAAAGTGCTATTTTAGGAAATGTAGTACGGCTGCAGGCACATAATTTATCATTTTTTAAAATATCAGATACATAGATATAGGCTTATTCGTACACTATTTCTTATAAAAAGTTATATATTGTAAAGATAAGAAAATAGTAGATAATATTAAATTTCTAATAAATATTGAAATCTTGGTGCCTAGAGAAAAGAAAATACAACTTTCAATGACCATTATTCTCAATTTAATATTAAATAGTTTTGATTAGATAAATTTAAAGTGTGCTTTCTCATTTTCTCAATAAATAAATGAAAAAAAAGGGAAAGGCAGGGGAAAAAAGAAACAAATTAAATATCCTTAAAAATTCGCTAAATTTGCACAGACGTTTAAAATATGAATGGTCGTATTTTAAAACGTAAATGAATCGTGTTTTAATACGTATGAATTAGTATGCAATTCATGGGGGTGTTTCGTAACTATGGATTGGAGAACTATAATGTAGCTTAGAGATATCTAAAATGATTTTATTTACCTTCATATGTCCTTGTCATGGATTCTAGTCTAAACCCCCTCTAATTAATTCAGGTTGATGGTAAGGTCCATGGAAATTCTGAGTGGTCAAAAATTCTTCGTTCAACTGAGGAACAGCTACTAAACGATGAGTGGGCAACGCCTGATGATGTATCTTGGACAGTTCCCGAGCTATTACCCTTATTCTTTGCCCGATTCTTGTTCAGTCAGAGAAGCCACAGAGGTTTTAGCTAACAATGTGCTCAGCATCTCTAATGCAGCCTGTCCTGAAAGTTTCCCCCAATGTCACCAGAATTCCTGATCTTCAAAGCGCCCGAGAAAAACTTAAGGCCAAGATTTCTAGACCACCTCCTTTTTTTTTCAATGCCTTATGGCATCAGGCCACCACGCCGTGAAATGTTTAAATTTTCAGGTTTTTGCGCTCTTTCCTGTGAACGTTGTTGTTATAAAAAGCTCCTGATGCTAAATTACAGACTGCCACTTCTGTCTGGCCATAGATGGTTACAAATTTTTAATTGTTAGGATTTTGTCAGTTCAAAAGTTTCCCAACACGAAAAAAGATAAGCAACAGGAAAAAAAAAAAGCAGAGCCATAAAGGCAACTTCAAACAAGAACAAGGCTTGCTTCTGTTTGTCTTTCCCTGGGAGGTCTACTTCAAACCAAATCCAGGATAAATATTTGATCTGCCTTTTGATCATCACATTCACAATTTAAATAGAGCAAAGAGAGAGAAGACAATTGTGGAGGCAAGCGGGTTGGTGAAGTTAATAAGACTGATGTTCTAGGTTAATAAATATCAATAATCAAGGGAAGAAGCCGAATGTAGGGACCTATGAGTTAATCTTGGTGAGAAAAATGAAATTTTATTTGGGTTCAAGAAGGTTAAAATTTATTTTGATTATTAAGTAATTATTATATATTTTAGAAATGTTTAAGAATTAATGAGAGGGTGTCTCATTTGGAATGATGATCCACAAATGAGGGAACATGATGGTCTAGAAAAGTTAGTTATTAATTTCAATGGTTAAATATCTTCTATCCCACATTCAGTGTCACTTTTTGTCACACCACTTAATGAACTGTTAACATTCAACAAAATTTATCTATAGAATCTTGACAATTTATTAGTTAGTGTGACAAGAAGTGATACAAAATGTGAGACAGAAGATCTTGTACCAATTCAAAGTCGGTGTCTTCTATTATTTGTTGAGAAATTATTAAGAGACCTAATAATTACTAAAAATCACCATGGCCCTCATTTAGTTGGTAAGAAAGTAAAGTTAATCTGTCTCTTGTGATTACTCAAAATATAATTCAACATAATAATATTATTTTATCATATTTGGATACTTTAAAGAATGTTTAGTAGAAAAATTGTATAGATTATTTTTCTAATGTTTGGTTCACAATAAATAACATGGAATGTATTTTACATTATAACTAAATTATCAAAAATATCATTGTAGGCATAATATGTAGGTTAAAAAAATGTTAAATAATTTTTGTACTGTAATACAAGTAAAACTTTTATATTAAATTAATAAATATTGCATTTTTTTTTTTTTTTGCTTATGTTACAGAAAACATGTATTTTACATTTTCATTAATAAATCCAGGTTTAAGATTTTTATTATTAACAAAGACATGGCCACTTTTTCATATTATTTTCTGTGTAAAAGAATATAAAAATTAGATTAAAAGACAAACATCAAGATAATAATCAAATAAATCTAATCCAGAATCAATCTCTAGCCTAGAATGAAAGAAATAAATCAAATCTAAGACAAAAAACCGGCAAATTTTAAACATAAACAAGCAATCTAATTCTTAACAGATTAAGTATGGAAATTAATTGTCTTTCAAAATCCATTGAAATACTTTTGCTTCCAAATTGTTTTTTCTCGCAATCTTCGATAGTGAAAAAAATAATCCAATATATCTGGATCTGGATCTGGATCATGAACAAATATCTTTCTAACTTTGTTTTGTTCTGCAGATGATAACCCAATAAAAATAAAATACATATAAAAATATTAACTTTTACAAATTAAATATGTAAAATACTCATAAAATAATAAACAACTTTCACCAATGACAATAAAAATTGCAATTGTATCATGAAAGTACAATATATATTCGTAGCTTAATAACATTTAGAATTGGTAGCACACACAAATTCCGTTAAAATTATCCTCCAACTGATATGTGACAATTTTTTTATTGGCTAATAAATTCAGATATTTTTCATTTGTAGCAATCACTGTATAAGCATTTTGGACTTGTATTAGTTATAGCCTTATGTAAGGGTTAATTACACTTTCTTACTATACGGAAAGAAGGTAGGCACAGATAAAACAACATTTTAAATCATATTCAAGAAAGAAATAGGACTTCCAAGGAGAAGATCCAAAAAAAAAATTTGAAAAAAAAGCCTGAAAACTCTACTTGTTTTGGCTTTTAAATAATGAAAACAAAATGTTATAACTATTGCTACCAAACATGGCAAGCACTATATGATATTTACCAAAATGAGGAAATCAGGCCAAAATTTCTAGCCTTATTTCAATCAATTTAACTAACTCCACTCATTAACATCAATTATCTACTGAAGTCCAAATAAACTAGCTGAAGTAGCTACCAATCCCAGAATATATCTCCAAGAAAATTAAGTCAGTAAGAACAGACTTCTTCACGCCTAAATACCAAAAAAATATAGGGCAAACAACACCACAGTGCCCTGAACTTTTATATTTGTATATTTTTAGCCATCAAACTATTATTTACATTGTTTTACCCATTTAACTTTTTAAATGTAAATTTTTGGCTATTCTGTTAAAATTTATAGTTAAGTTTAACGGCAGTAAGGATAAATTTGTCATTTCACTATTATTATATCTTTTCTAAATTATTTTGTTTTTATTTTGTTTGGGGCAAATAACCTCACAGCCCACTAAACTTTTATGTTTGTATACTTTTGGCCATCAAACTATAAAACGTACTAATTTACCCACTAAACTTTTTAAAAAATATATTTGTGACCATTCCGTCAAAATTTATCATTAAAACTAACAGCACAAGGGCCAACTTTGTAATTTAATATTTTTTTCTATGTTTTATTTTATTTTATTTTCATGGTGTTATTCAACGAAATACAGTTTTATACATTAATTTCCCTTTTTTTTTATCATCACAAGTAGCACACACTAACCAGCAAAAAAAAAAATCAAAACAAAATAATTTAGAAATCCTTGCACAAGCTTGTGCATTGTCCTAACCCATCAAAATAATTTAGAAATCCAGAGGTAGAGACACTGTCCCCAAACAAACTCTTTTTGCATCAAGTGTGAGAAATCCTTGCACAAACTTTCATTAGTTGCTCCAAAAATAATATCATCAACAATGTGGTAAATTTGAACAATTAACAAACCATTGGAATTTGTTTTGATAAGGATAGTGATGTCAACGACACCTCTTTTAAATCCATTTTCAATAAAAAAAATCCACTTAGCCTTTCATACCAAACTCTTGGAACTTGTTTTAAACCATATAAGGTTTTATAGAGTTTGAAAACATGATTTCGAAATTTTGTTTTTCAAAACTGGGAGTTTGTTCAACGAAAACTTCTTGATCAATAAAATCATTTAAAAAGGCACTTTTGACATCCATTTGAATAATTTGAAATCATTAAAACATGCATATGCAAGAAACATGCGAATGGATTCTAATCTAGCAACGGGTGCAAAAGTTTCATCAAAGTCAATACCTTCTTCTTGAGCATATCTTTTTGTAATAAGTCTAGCTTTGTTCCTTGTGATTTCACTTTTATCATTTAATTCGTTTCTGAAAATCCATTTTGTTCCAATTACAGGATGAATTGATGGTCTTTCAACTAAGGTCCATACATTATTAGATTTCTCAAATTGACTAATTTCATCTTGCATGGCAATGACCCAGGACTCATCATTTAATGCATCATCTACATGTTTAGATTCAATGTGAGAAAGTAATAGACAATTACTATTCAAAAGTTTATGAGATCGAGTTTTTACTCCATCGGATAGATCACCTATGATCAAATCTTGAGGGTGACTAGAGACAAATCTCCATGCTTTTGGAAGATCTTTTGGAATATCCTCATTATTTTCTTCTTCTTCATCTACTTAATGGTTGTTGACATCATTACTTGATGTGATCTCCTGATGATCTTCATGGATAGTGAGCTTCTCAAGTTCCTTTTGAATACTTACATTTTCATCTTCATATATATTCTTTGAGATAACATCATTAGCTTCATCAAATGTAACATGTACAGCTTTTTCAATCAATAGCGTTCTTCTATTGTATACTCGTACGCTTTCTTGTCACTAGAATATCCTAGAAAAATTCTTTCATCCGATTTTTTGTCAAATTTACCAAAAAGATTTTCTTTGATTTTTAAAATAAAATATTTACAATAAAAACTTTAAAATAGATCAAAACGAGTTTTTTTATAAAACAAGAGTTCATAAGGAATTTTGTTTAAAATAGATCTCAATAAAACTCGGTTCATGACATAACAAGCCGGTGAACGGCTTCAGCCCAAAAATATTGTGGTAAATAACATTTACTAATCATAGTTCTAGCGATTTCTTGAACTGTTCTATTTTTTCTTTCAACAACACCATTTTGTTGAGGAACTCTAACAACCGAAAATTTATGTGAAATACCTTTGTGATCACAAAATTTGGGAAAGCCTCCAAATTTAAATTCGGCACTATTGTCACTTCTTAATCGAGTGATCTTCAAATTCAACAAATTTTGAATTTTAGAAAATAATTTTACAATTTTTTCAAAAGTTTCATTTTTATGAACAAGAAATAACACCCAAGCATACCTATAATAGTCATCCACAATCACAAAAGCATATTTACTACCACCAAGTAACTAGCATGTTGAATTGGTCCAAATAAGTCTAAGTGTAATAATTCTAAAGGTTTAGAAGTAGACACACAATTCTTTGGTTTAAAGGAAACTTTAACTTATTTACCAAATTGGCATGCATCACAAATTTTATTTCTCAAAAACTTTAGTTTTGGCAAATCTCTTACCAATTCCTTCTTAGCAAGTTTTTCAATTAAATCCATATTAAAATGATAAAGTCTTCTATGCCAAAGCCAAGGATCGTCTATGTAAGCGGTAAGACATTTTACATTGCTATTACTAATTTCGTCAAGGTGAATCACATAAACATCATTGTGCCTAGCACTCTTAAATAAAATAACATGATTTTAATCAAGAATAAGACTTCATGCTTGGTTCCACCGTCCGAACTAGATGTATGTGTGAGTTTCACACTTCAGACGGTATATTTCGTCCGAGTGGTTTTAATACTATATCAGGGAATAATTATTTCGGACAGTCTTGTTCGTTCGAAGCAGACTTTGTTCCATAGAATAGTTGTATGCGTCCGTTGAGGAACCTGAAAAAATTCTTCTGTCTATCTGTTTGGACGGTGAAATGCGTCTGTTGAAACCTTTATCAGACGCTCCTGTTCATCCTAGAAATGTAGTACAGTTCGGACGGTGCACTGCGTCTGAAAGCTCTGTTTTCAGCAGACAAAATAGCAGACCTGCACAGATTGATTTCAGAGTTTAGTACAAATGTCATCATCAAAATAAGGTTTGAGAATCTTCAGAAGAAACTTTTGAAAATAGCGGGTGATGGAAAAGTTCCAATGATAGCACAAGTAATAAGGAAAGCATTGATATTTCGAATGAATCTAACATGTAATTTTCCAAGTCCTACTTGATAATGATCCAATACTCTTTGGAAGAAAATGGGTAAGGGAAAACTCAATCCCGCCTCTAATTGAACTAAGTAGACGGAACGCAAGGCCGATGATTTGGAGGCGGAACTTTAACTTTGAAGTAATTCGGAATATGAAATATTTCGACCCATTCCTTTATCAAGTCCTTGGTAACAATCAAAGCAAGCAATTTAGAGAAAACATTGTCCGGATCTCTGTTAGAACCTTGGGTTTTTCGTTCTTTTTAACCTCACGAAGAAGCTAAGGCCTTTTTCCCTCTCTTTTGTGTGGGAGAAGAAATGATCTCCTCATTAGTACCCTCATGCTCAGGTTCAAATAAGAGTATTCAATCAAAGCCTCTCGCTCATTCTCATTTGTAGATTCCTCACTAAAACTCTTTCATTCAGATTCGCTCATATGTTCAGCTTCGGGAAACCAATTGCTCTGGGGTACTATCATAGAGTGGTATTGCTTGACCTAATGCAACTATGCATATTCAAGTGGCATGCCCGCAAATGGAGTATTGGTTCTACACATATTCATCCTAAATTTGGGAGCCAAGGGATCCCCAAACAAAGGTCTTCCCATGAACATATTTCGGCGAAGTTATCTTGGTCTAGGACCAGTGTCTAAATCATTCACACCATTTTCATTTAAAGGGCTATATATTTGGACCTCACAACAATTCCGAGGTTTTCCCCAGTCAACAACTTCATCGAATTCATTATTATCATTAATGGTGTCCAAATCATTCGAATTGATTGTGGTAGGAGTCAAAACCATATTTGCCAAAGAATTTCCATCTAATGAATGATAAAAAGATACTTGACCATTCGAAGTTTCGTTCATGGTACATAAAGGAGTACTACTCACATCTTTAGAATGAACAAAGGCTTCACTTTCCCCCAAGGAACTTGCGGTTCTTCTTTGGGATTGAGCAAGCACAGTTCTTCTCCCTGGGAGTTGCACTGGCAAACAAATGATATTAGGTATGGCCTCGTTTTGGTCCTGAAGAATATGTGCACTTGCCTTTTGCTTTTTCTCCACTTGCGCAGTAGCGGATTGACATAGGGCAGCTACAGTTGAGGATGGGAAAGGAGATGATAAGCTACAAGCAGCTGTGATACTTGTATTTTTGGTTTGCGCAGCTGCACCACTTTGAAATTCAACGGTAACATCAAAACTCAGTTACTTCGGTGACCTCTCTACTTGGTTCAATGAAGCTTGCAGCTGCGCTACTAGTCCTCGCAGCTGCGCAATAGCTTTCTGTAGTAACGTAGACGGTCCCTGTAGTTGCGCCAACATGTTTAGAAGCAGCTTCAATATGTTTGGCAGCTGCTCCATCAACCCCAACAGTGATATCAACTGCTCAAACGTTATTATGGACAAATGTAGCAACTCCAGCGGCATAGGTGGCTGTATGTGGGTTGTGGGTAGCTACGAAAGAAGTTTGCACATTTCCAAGATAGTCATCAACAACAGGGCTACAGTTGGTGGCTGCACCCAAGCCATGTATCACTTTGTTGAAACTTAGAGCAGTTGCGCTATAGTTTGGAGCAAGTGGGGGAGCATCAACCATGGAACCCCACGACTGTTCGGATACACCGACAGCGCGCAATGGTTTTGGAGGGGCTCCATAGTGGAAAACGCATTTGGAATAACCTCGGGAGGAATTGAAATTGCTTCCTACTATATGAACTTGCGCAGCTGTAGGAGACCTTGGAGCAGTTGTATGGTCATCCGTTTCAGTTTGCACAATTGTGGTTGCGAGGTGCACAACTGAGTTTTTCCTTTCGAAGAAGTTACCAATTGCCGGGCCTCAAAGGACGATGTTGAAAGTTCAGGAGCAGCTGTAGCAGTTGGAGCAGCTACGTTGCAATGTTCCTCCGTTGCAGGAAATCGTTGAGCAGTTGTGAGGTCATTAGAGGTAGCTGCGAATTGAGTGAACCCATCTATTCTTCAGAGTTGCACAATTGGAGGGGTTTTTTTCGTGGCTTGCCGTAGTCGACCGTCTATCCCAGCACCAATACAAGATCTTTTAGAATTTTCCTTGGGTGTTGGAGTAGTTGAGAAAACTGTGGGAGCAGCTACAACAGCTCCCTTTTGATTGTCAATAGCATGGGAACAACCTGGAGCAGTTGCATAAGGATTTTGCTAGCCTCAAATGACGTCTCCGAGATTATTCTCAACTACGATCGATGGTGAAATTGAGGTCCTTGGCAACTGGAGCAGTTGACATGATGGTCATGGCAGGTTTAGAGGGAGTGTGGTGACCCTTATCTTCTTCTTTCTTCCTATTTAACTCCTTTTGGACTCCATCTCTCTTGATCCTCTTCTCTTCCTTTCTCTCTTTCATAATCTCCCTATTCTCCTCTTTCTTTTTCTCTAAGTTCATATCCATTCCCAAGTAACAGAAAAAATCCTAAACCAAATCTAAGTCTTATGTATAAAGATTTATGGAAGAATATCCAAGGATGAATCTACATTAAAAGCAGGAGATAATGGTATGCACAGGAGTTTGATAAAGTGCCTAAGTGAAGACAAAAGAAAAGAGCAGGGAACTTGCTTGAGATAAGATGGATGAAAAGATAAGCAAAAGTGTCTGCGAGTTGAGGAAAATGATATAGCCGTGCAGGTCCAAGGCCGGGAGTGGTCTTCAAAATATGTTGAACCGTGGGATATATATTGGCCTGTGGACTTGACTAAATCTCTTTACTCAAGCAAAATGAATACTACTATAGCTTGCTTATCTATGGAATTACTCGTGCAAGTGCTTTAAAATTGGAGTCAAAATGTCTTCCACTGGGAATTTTTTAAATTTCGAATTTTTGACTTCTGTCTACAAATTTATCAATTCCGGCAATAATATCGGTTGGAAATCACCACTCTTATACTCTCAATCCGATCAAAAATGATTTGAGAATGGGGAACAAATGATGATACATAAATATATCACCTAATAATTCACGAATAGGTAGCAATGTGGTCAAAATAGTCAACTAAGACCAAAGACATTCGTAAGTTTGACGTAGACTGCATTCACGATAAGTAAAAATCTCATGGGCCAAGTAATTATGTCAAAGTCCATAGTCATCCAAACCCATTAAGGATCACTATAAATAGTTAATTTTCAAGGTTAGTATACACTTACACACAAGAACACAACTCTTATTCTTAACTTTCATTTTTACTCTCTAATATTTTATCTTGTCGGGAAATTCTGACTCGAGCGTCGAAGCCTTTTCTGGGGGACAAAGCCCGCTGTTTTTTTTATTGTCGTAAATTATCGCATCGTGGGTTCGACGCGCGTCAATACCTTTGCTTTGGAGTATTTTTGTAATTGAACTTTGAACTTTAATTTTTATACTTTGGTGTGAAAATTTTTCACGCATCAATAGAATTCATGTGTATTTATTTAATTTTGATGAAATTTTGTTAATAAATATGAAATTTATATCAAATATTAATACATGTAGAGTTAAAATTTTGAAAAAGTTAAAAAAAAATTATATAAAATCGAATTATAAAAATTTAATGTGTTGACCCAAAAAAATCAAATGGTAACAATATAAACGAAATGAATGTTGTATTATTTATAACAGAGATTAGCTTGGGGTCGAAAAATTCTTTCTTCTTACATGCATAAACCAGTGACATAAATCTCTTAGTCCATAAAGAGTTACAACAATCCCAAATTCACTCCAGATCTTGACCTTAAATAAATTGTGTGGCCATTTATAAATTACGAATTTATGACACATCTGTTTATATAAGAATTTCTTCCTTTGGTTCAAGTAATTTATGATTATGACAGAGAAGTGCCAAGAAAGGGCAATTCGTGTGTGCTTTACGAAAATTTTGTTTTCACTGACCAACTTACGCTATTCTAATCTCTGATGTTAATAATGAAAACAAAGTTTGAGAAAAAGCAATTCGCCACTAGCCAACTTTTTTAAATACCACTATTACCCAGAAGCTAATTTTATAATCACTATTCTACATACAATGGTGCTAGGTAAATTCGGACATAATAGAGCGAACTAGCTGTATTAATTTAGTAAATTAATTTATTGGTTTGGTTTTTAAGTAAGAACAAGCCGTATTTATTAACTTCCCCAATCAATGTAAACATTTTTAAGGTGCTTGCTCATTAAGCAAATGGTAAATAATTTACAGAAGCACAAATTCAAGATTTTTTTATAAAAAGCAATTTTATGTGTCAAAATCATATTCAATCACCAAATTCTTCATTTTTGATAATTTATAAAATTTTATTTCTTTTTGAATCAATTTTAGTGATATATAAATACTCTTGTTACTTTGCCACGTCATACACAAACAAAATAGCAATATTGAAAACAATAAAGTCTCTTAACTTTTTATCTAAACACGCATGGGATCAAGATCACATCATAATTTCTTTTATTTGTTTCCAATATATGTATATGAAAGTATTTGAATCCTACTCATGGAGATTAGATTATTCTTAATTATTGTTTTGGATTTTTGCACCTAATCAATATTTCAACACACTCAAACTATAACTCCTCCTGTCCATATATTTTTATCATTTTCTAAAAATTCAATTTTTAAAAATAGTGAGTTGATATTAAAAGTTTAAATCTTTTTAATTTTGTCCTCTTATTCAAAATTTAAATGGTATAACGTATGTCATTAAAAGAAGATAAAGTATAAAAGTAAGAGTCAAATAATAGTATTATACTTTAATATTTTAAAAATAACAAACACTTTAAAATATACAAAAAAAAATCATAAATGTGACTTTTTTAATCGAGCGAAAGGAATACTATTTTTCTTTTCAACTTAATATCTTAATTCTTAAATACCATAAGAAAAAACAAAAAATATTCCATCATCCAGTTCCAAATTTGTCCTTTTTATAACTTCCACTTTCTCTTGCCTCCCCCTATATCCTTGCCTTCCTAGTCTCTACCCAAAAATTCCAAAACCTTCCACCAAACACCCCTTTCCCCAGTTCAGGAGGAAAAAAAACAAAAAGTCACTTTCATTTCTACCCAAAAAAAGGGATAATTTGGCATTCTTCCTCTGAAGTTTGACATAATTACATTTATCTCCCCCGTAATTTCAAATAGCACTTATCAGCTTTATTTTAAAGTTTTGAGTAGCAAATTTAGCCCATGTATAAAAAAATTATTTTTAATGTAACATGGTATTATATTTCACATATTACCTTGTGATTTATTATCAGAGGTGATATTAAATTAACAAACAAAAAAGTAATTTTTGATTCAAAATTCTCTTAGTAAAGTCTTCATAAAGGAAGATTTTTAGAGAATATCTGAATACAAATTTGTACTATTGTTGTATATCAAAGACAATATACATATACATATACATATATATACACACATACATTACAAGAATTGTGACTTTTAATTAAAATGGTGTATCCTTAATTTAAAAAAGATAACTAATAAAAATAAAAAGATATATCATTTAGTTAAAGACAAGTGTATTACTTTTCACAAACAAAACACTTTGTTTAAAGTTTGATTTTATGTTATGATCATTTATCAATTAATGGATTGATATTTATGTTTGGTGGAAATGTAACTTCTTAAAAATATAAGAAATACATATTTGTAATGGATTCCACCAAGGTTAAATTAGAAGAATTTGATTCTACAAATACAAGCAAAATGGTTAAGAAATTTATTTCTATTATTGTTTAAACCAATTTTTGCGATATAATTGAATAATAGAGAAATTATGCTTTGTAAAGCATACATTTAAGTTTACAGTGGTAAGTTAAGGTGCACAAGAACAAAATATAGCTATGTAAATGAATTATTGCTTGATATATAAAATGATCGCTATTACTTTGCGGGATTTAATAATATAATGGATTGATCAATGTCAAAAGGTTTTGCATAAGATTTTATGAATTAAAGGGAATAAGGTAAAGTCTATGTAATAAAATCACTAGTAGTGAAAGCTCAACTTAACGCTTGATACAACGACAAGTCTTTAATTGAATGAGACCAAAGTACACTATATGTGTGATTGCAAGCACTATAATATATTTGATATCTATCTCAAGTAAAGTACTTGGTTACCATAGGTTTGAAGAAGGATGAGTAATAAGCTCTCAGTAGACTAATATACAATTAATATTCAATTAAATTTTGGCTATAGAAACACTTTTGATGATGTCCACCTATATAAGTGAAAAGTATGGTCACTTCTATGAGTTCGCAAGGGCTTTAACTCTTACAGCACTCATCAAAGGAATATAGACACATGGGCAGAATAATGTCAATAAATACTAAGTTACTCAAATTATAGAAGTTAGTGTATGAAGTAGATATAACTTGTCAATTAAGGATTGCTGGTTCAAAGATTTTTACATCTACCATATTATTCAGACTTGTTGTAAATATACTTCACTAAATAGAGGTTTAAAATTGCAAGATACCTTTAATATGCACTAATTTCCAAATTTGTCAAGGTCATACTATTTTGAAAATGGTGGGAAATTGTTGGAGAATTTTCAAAATATAAAATGGTACAAAGTTACATGAAAATTTATGAATAGCATCTATTCAATCTAATAGATATGTCTATTCACAAAAACCATGAATTAGTGAATAAGTATGTTTCATCTTGAAGAGAAATAAATATTTCTATAAATACCAATCATGTAGTAAGAAAAGAAGTACGAAGGTAATAATAGAAAGATATGTTTACTCTCCTATTCAATTTTCTAGTTTTTCCTACATAACTAAGACAAATTTGTCAAATATTTAACTGTTTAGTGAATTGATTTTATTAGTACATGCAAGACACAGTCAATCATTAAGTTTTATTATATCCTAAAAGTTATTTGCAAAACTCTTTTGCACACTAATTATGATAGGGACAAATTAAAATTTAAAGAAGTGATAACGTAACACGCCTTGACACCATCCAATTATATAGAATTACGGTATGCTTTTATGTTTTTGTTGAATTTTTGTTGTAACAATTTTCAATAATGTCTTTGAATAAAATTTAGAGGCTCTAGCACATATATTTTTGTTATTAGCGAATGTCACATTTTTAAAAGAAAATTTTCGATCTCTACTACTGACAAAGGTCGCAATAATAGTGGCGGTGTCGTCAGGATAGTTATTAATGAGTTCTTTAGATGGAGAAAAATAATAATGGGTAAAAAGAACTGAAATTCTAATACTCTTACATGAATTTTATCATGGCTTTTACTATTAAAAAAAAAAGAGCCCTTGGTTAACTAGTTAATTATCGTGATTGTTAAATTTAACCAAACAGTTAGTTCCCTAGTTCATTTGTTACTTAAAACTTTAAAATAAGAGAGGTAGGTATAATTTCTAAAACTAGAGAGGAGGTTGTTGCAATTTTATCCAAACTTCGGGGGAGAATGTGATATTATCCGAAAAGAAAGAGCGATGAAGACTCCCAAAAGTAACCCACTTCGCTCCACTCTTGTCCTGTGAACTTCATAAAATATTCTCCTGCATCATAATTCAGCTTCTAAATTACTCAAGAAAAAAAAGGAAATTTTTATTTTGATTATGGAGTCTAAGTCGCAGCAGAGATTTGCATTAGGCAGACAATCGTCGCTCGCTCCGGAGAGGAAAACAGACGACGTTATGGTTTCTTCCGGCGGAGACGATGATGAGGCGGAAGGCGTCGGAGGAGGAGTCATTGTTGATCCCGGAGTTAGGCTGATGTATATGGCGAATGAAGGTTGATGTGGACGGAATTCAGGAGGCTTTGGATTCTGGAACTAGTGTTAATTTCCGAGATATTGATGGTCGGACGGCATTGCACGTTGCCGCTTGTCAAGGCCAACGCGATGTCGTCCAGTTGCTACTCCGTCGAGGTGCTGAGGTCGACGTCAAGGATCGCTGGGGCAGCACGGTATGATGGCTTAATTCTTACTGTATTTTAGATCTCTGAAAATTTCATGAATTTTGTTGATTTAACTTTAATTTTGTAGTCATTAATTATTTGATGTTCGATGAGTTAATGCGGTTTTGTGATTTGAGGTAATTTAGGGATTATGATTGGTGTTTGTTAGATTTTGCGTGGTTTTAGGCATAATTGAAATAGGAGGTGAGGAATGATGTAATGTATTATGTAGGTGAGGAAGATTATGGAAATGTAGCTGGACTCTAAAGCGGATGACGTTTAGAAGATTAGTACTAATGAGGAATGGTCCGAAAGATTAGGTATTTAAGCCAAAAAAGAAAGTTAAGTTGGGACTGTGAATGGTTTTGTGAGGACATTTTGGAAGATGAATAGCTTAGTTGCAGTAACAACATAATGGGTCACTGTGCTCGAAGGTACTGCCTCACTTCTCTTTTAAGTGTCACTTTTAGCAAAAAAAAAAAAAATTTGTTCCATTTTAAATGTCGTTTTAGAAGTTCAATGAAGCATTAATTATTTTTTACCAAATTTGCCCTTATCTCTTTCCAACTCCATTATGACTCTACTTGTAATTAATGTTGGGACTCTTTTAATTTATTACTAGTCAAAAGGGCAATTTAGTGAAACAGGATCAACTTTGCATAAAATTTAGGCTATTTAATAGCAATCTTAATCGTTTTGCTAAAGGCTAAAGTGACACTTAAAAGGGAACGGAAGTAGTAGAAGTTTACTTGAGCAGGATTGTAGGAGTGTTGTTTGGAAATTGGAAAAAGATATGCACTTGAGTGGTGCAAATCTTTTTCCTTTTGTTGTAGTGCGGTTCTTGACATAAGGATCAAGAACACTTTGTGGCATAAACTAAGCTAAGATAATTGAAGACTGAGAAAGTTTGCCAGAAAACTTCCTTTAAGGCTAAATTTATTACCTCAAATGTTAGGTGGTATAGACATTTTAGAATAGGGAATGCAGTGTGGGAGTCTTGATTGCTTCTATGGACTTCTCTCCCTATCTCTTAAGCTGCTCTTTTGAGTTCTGGAAGTACTTATTTGCCATTCCTTTTGGTTAACCTGTTATTCTCTGTTTATATATCTGTCGGGTAGAATGCTTTAACACTGTTTTTTATTCTCAATTGAAATGAATAGGAAGCCAAAGATAAATGCTGGAATATTTAGAATCAAATATGTTTACTGAATTAATTGTCAGATCTAAATATAGGGTTGAATTTTCAGTGCTAAAACTGTACAGATCATCCTCTGATAGTATTTTATCTGTTGAGGTCTCTGGTGTCAACAAGTTATACGGATACTGAAATGACAAAGTTTGATTAAATAGACCTCTTGCAGATGCTATTTATTACAAAAATAATGATGTCATCAAGTTTCTGGAGACCCATGGAGCAAAACCTCCGGTATGTTTACTTGTTTTAAAGAGCTGATTTTCTTGGTTTTTCTTGCATAGCAATATACAGGTTCTAAGGTATGCTGAAGCATAAAATATTTTAGTTTATTGCATTTCAGATGGCTCCTATGCACGTGCAAAATGCTCGTGAAGTTCCAGAGTATGAAATTAATCCACAAGAACTTGATTTTAGCAACAGTGTTGATATAACAAAAGTAAGAGTCCTTTTCTCTAGGCAGTATTATTAAACTATCTTTTCTCACTACATTGTTTAACACCTATGACTTTTAGTAGAATCAGTGGGTCCAATGGACAAGGATTTCAGAAGAATTTTTGTTTAGTCGTCTGATTTCTTCTTTTTGTTATTCTTGGTTGCAGTTAAATTGTTATGCTATTCGTATTTGCAGAGAAGCAGAACTTTTGTTTGATTTCTTGGTCAACAGCAGACATGAGAGGAATTTTGATCATTGAGTACTACACTGATTCTATTACAAATTGAACTTTTACACCACATCAAACTTAAGAAAGCGGTTAAACCGACTGGATAAAGTTTGCTTTCTTTTTTTTTCTGTGCCTTTAGTGGGCATGATTCTATTTCCTGATCATTTTATACTTTCCTCGTTCTGTTTCGCATTTCTTGCGCCTTTTCTTGGTGGATCTTCTTCTCTTTTCTCGATTGACGACTTGAGTGCCCAAGTTGACAGATAACTCCAATGATATTTTAGTAACTTCATTTTTTTCTATATGATAGGGGACATTCTGCATTGCTTCCTGGCGTGGAACCCAGGTTGCTGTTAAGAGACTTGGTGAGGAATTGTTCACTGACGAAGATAAAGTGTGGGTTGGTCATATACGGCTGAGTTCTTTTGCTTGTAAGTTGACAAACATTTAGTTCCATTCTCATTATCAACTTTGTTTTTGCTGGTTTGGCTTGGTTTTTCATTAGAAAGGCATTCAGGGATGAGCTTGCTTTGCTTCAGAAGTTGCGTCATCCTAATGTTGTTCAGTTTCTTGGTGCCGTAACACAGAGTAGTCCAATGATGATTGTTACAGAATATCTACCAAAGGTATCTTTGATTTGATTTAGAAGTTTGACAACCTGGATCTAAAAGTTCTGTTGTTTTATAGCTTGTTTCTTTGTGCAGTACTGGTGAAATATCTAAGGGAAAGCTTCTTTTAAAGTTATTAAGTTACTATATACTTCTTATTCTTTCGGATATAGGCATTTAATCACAGAGTATTTAGAATTCATTCCATAATGTCCACAGGGAGATCTTTGTGCATTCTTAAAACGAAGAGGTGCCTTAAAGCCAACATTGGTTATCAAGTTTGCTTTGGATATTGCACGGTCAGTTAACTGCTTGAAATGCATGGTTCTTGTCAATCATAACATGATTTCTTCACATTGTGACCAGAGCATTATGGCTTCAAAATGAAATTTCCCATGCTGAACTCATGGAAAATTCTTTGCGCTTTGTTAGCCTTATCCTCCAGGGGTATTTTAGTGATAGGTTCCATAGAAGTGGACGATGCTATTTGGTCTAATTCCTAGTAGCAAACTCCTATGTAGAAAAAAAAAAAGTGATTGGAATTTTCTACACTCAGCTGTTTCTCTATAGCATTTAATGGTTTAAGTTATTTTGGATGTTGAAATAATTTATAATTTCTGCACGCTTCAAGTTTGGCTGAACCACCTTGATTAAGCACTGTGGAATAGCTCTTTCAGACTTGGTTAAAATTTGTAAATGGTCATGGAGTCATTCTAATGCATATGTAGAATCCTGACTTTTATATCTGTATGTATTTTGCAGAGGAATGAATTACTTGCACGAGCATAAACCCGAAGCAATAATACATCGAGATCTGGAGCCTTCGTACGTTCTCATTTAATTAAAGTTAATTTTTCTTAATCAATGCACTTGATTTTAGATGTACTTTTACAAGGTTTAGAAGATAGTACTAACAATCTTATCAAGATGACAGGAACATTCTACGAGATGACTCTGGGCATTTGAAAGTTGCAGACTTTGGACTCAGCAAGCTGATGATAGTTTCCACAAGAACAATCAAAGAAGATAAACCTGTTGGATGCCAAGAGATTTCTTGTAAGCCTTTTGTTTGGTGACAGGCTATGTGCTCAAGGAAATTTTATATTCTGCAAAAATTGCAATGTGTAAATTAAATGGTTAAATAGTTTCTCTTCTCTTGAATAGGGAGATATTTGGCTCCAGAAGTTCATAAAAATGAGGAATATGATACTAAGGTCGATGTCTTTTCATTTGCTCTAATACTCCAGGAGGTAAAGTAGTGTAATGCCTCTCTCTCTCTCTTTCCCCCCCCCCCCCCCCAAGTTGTTCCGACTTGTGGAGGATTTAGATTGGCTCTTATTTATCTTGTTATTCTACTGCAAAATCTATTTACTTTTTCCTATTTGATTGTCCAAATAGTGCCTCTCTGTCCACACAGTCCTTCCACTTGCAGAAACTATACTAACATTTGGATTCGTAACAGCTCTTATTCCACATTTTCTTCTAGACAATGATCATTAGTTTAATAATTTTGACAATAGAATATTGGTTCTTTCTAACTTCTATGATACTTATGGAGAAACACCCTGGCTTTGCTCTTGTGCTTTCGTGTGACTGTTTGGATAATTTTATATTGATTATTTCTGTTATCATTTTTGTTGACAGATGATTGAAGGTTGTCCTCCATTTTCAACTGAGCAAGAGATAGAAGTTCCAAAATTGTATGTTGCAAATGAACGCCCTCCTTTCAGAGCTCCACCAAAGCATTATGCTCATGGGCTCAGAGAGTAAGCACTCAAGTTTCTCTTTTGTTCAAATGTTCACATACTCTTAATTCAAGAACACATAATAGTTATGAGCTATACAACCAGTGGTACTTTTGAAGTGCAAATTTGGCGTAAAGACATGATTAGTTATGAGCTATATATCATATTTACCATATCCAGTCCATTTGCATGGTAGAAAAAGAAATCATTTGTGATAATATTGTCAGAAGGTGTTCTCACAATGCTGCAGAAAGGAGATATGAGGCAGAAAAATGTGAACTATGTTTGCATTTTTTACAGTTTTTCCTTTTTCCATAACTGTGCTTTTATAACTGCCAGTCTGCCACAATTAACTTGCAAGTCTGTCATGGATAGAAAGATGACTGAATATTTCTGAAAGCATTTTCCAAAGTTATACATGTGTACTACTGTGCTTGCATAACTGGATTGATCCATGAAGATTAAACATGATGACCGGGACGAAAGGGGTACACAGTATTTACTTGTTTATCATTTAGCCCTGAGTTTTTGAGAAATATTGTTGCAGAAAAATCTAGAGCCTATGGTTTTGTATGAATTAATGTAGTTCTCTACTCGAATGTATGACTTTTGAGCATTTAAATTGTTTATCAGTCAGAAAATGAGTAGTTGTATCATACTAGTAAATAAATTTATATATTTATGGAGTTCATAAATTCCTGTGCTCATGCTGATGTTTTTGAGAATGTTACCGTCTTTGCTATCTTCTTGGAGATTACATCCTTGTCTCCTGGGTTCTTGATCTTGTCAACTACACCAAACTCTTATTACTTGCTGTAATAAGTCATTTTAGGAAAGCCCAAATAGAGCAATTAAATGTTGTTTTGATTTGTGAATACATTGCCTATGTCCTTGAATTTTCATATCCAAAATACCTGGTTTTACTTCAATTCTTTAGCATGCGCATTATGGGGGGTGTTATTATTGCAATTCAGGTGTATGGCTTGCTAACAGGTTAATCGAAGACTGCTGGAATGACAACCCCTTGCAGAGACCAACTTTTAGGCAAATAATTTCCAGGTTGGATGAAATTAGTGGTCATCTCATTCACGGAAGACGATGGAAGGTTGGACTCTCTCTCTTTCTTTCACACATACACACACACTCGTACATATTCTGTCCATCCTCATGCCAGTGGAAATCCTTTTATTTCCATGTGCATCCTTGATGTGATAATTATGAGCTTTATGGGTATCTTCAATTGATAGATGGAGGAAAAAGATGCACATATTGTCATTTGGCTATTAAAGTACTAGTGGAGCTGAACTGCACTATAGTTTAACATATGTTTTACTCTATTTTCTCAAGATCTGCAAAAACTCTCAATTTGGCAAGTTATTTTCCATATTGTCTACCCCTACTGGGTAAAAGAAGTAAACAATTTGTACATTGTCAACTGCAGTTAGTGATGTTTAAGCTCTTCAATGGCGACATCCGATTGGTTTTTCTTTGAGTCAGGTTTCTGTTCATAAATTTCAGGTATACAGATGGGACATTTTGTATGTCCAAAGTTATACCTGATCAAATCTATCTAGCAATGCAAGATATGAAGCCTGAAGGACTTCATTTTTTTGCACTTTATAAGCATACCCTGGGTAATTAAGTTCTTCATCTAGGTGTCAAGGAAGATTTCCCAATCAATAGTTATCCGCTACTATAATCAAGCTGTGGGTAACTGTTTCGCCATCTTTTGCATTTAATCTTCAAAACTTCTAAGATAGTGAAACAATTGTGTTCAGACTTTAGAGTGATTCCAAGACTCTGACTAAGCTGGTATCTTGTAGTATTGGTTGTCTGCATTTTTTAGCGCTTTCTTTTAGTCTTCATAAGCTAAAACATGGTGTCATGTTGCAGGCATTTTTACTGATACTCCTATATTCTGGGGCAAGAATTTTGTGGGATGTCTTATATCCTTTTTCTTTTATCTCAGAGAGTCTTGTTTTGTACATTCTGAAACGTCTGCCTAAATAGCATCCTGGATGGTCACTTAAGCCTTAAACTCAGACCTGTAGCCCTTTGAATCAAGACTCTATGTAGATCATGGGTTTTGCTTGTTTCTAGGATGAAATTTATGCTCATATTTTTCTGTTTCTTTTGTTACCATTGTGCTGTTTGGTGTTCAAAATTAAAGCACACTGATTTGGAGATGATTGTGATCTGTGTCTCCGTGTAGGCGAAGGCTCTTAACTGCTTCCAAAACCTTGAAGCCATCCTGAAATTTGATCATTCTAATTCGAAAAGCCGGTCCTCTCATTCAACACTTTCCAGCGTTGGATAAATAGGGAACCCAAATGTTTCCGGTATCTCTGTTTATATAGGCTGTAAATTTTTAAAATCTAAATTCACTTGTTCAAATACTTTGAATACTTGTCATTTTGCATTTTTATTGTTTCAAAATACCATTTGTAAAATTGTACATGCTTGCTAATTATGTACAGCCACATTCACCGACTAAGGACCATGGTTCAGACTCAGTTTTGCTTTTGTGCAATTGTCCAAAACATGATGTTGACTAATTCTTAAATTGAAACTATGTTTACAAAACAGCAGTATCACCGGCTACCGTCCAAATTCCACACTGCACTCTGGCAACTTCGAAATTATTTAACAAACTACAGTAACCGTATATAATGGTACTGCACAAGGCCTACGAGAATAGTATTTGTAAATTGTAACAATTGAGAATGGTATTTGTAAATTGTAACAATTGAGTTGAAATATTACTTTCACTTGATACCAAAGATTAAAATGCAACACAAAAGTCAATATCCTCTGCACCACTTAATGACGAAGAGCAGATTTTCAGTTCTTGTCTACAAGAGCAGGTCTTCTCAAATTTTTCCTTCAGACAAACAGATAGGAAGCAAAAAGGTAAAAAAGAAAAACAAACTCCCTTTAACTGGGCCCCATTCAGAATGTCGGATGCATCACTTTTCTCATATTAGGGATGCCTTATGCTTGGTAACTGGGTAGCCGGTCATAAAAATGTTAATCTAGTTATCCCTTCTGCAGATTTCTCTAGCTTATAAATCAGGAAATGATATTGCCACAACATATATTTGGATGAATTCCATTTTGACCACATTCTACAGCGTTTGCTGCCTTGTCTTCAGCAGAACCAGATCCTATAATTATCTACCGCATTGCATGTACTCAAATTAGGTATATCCTTCAATGTTATAACCAATCTCATTTACTGTTATAGCAAAGCCAGAAATTTCTCGAATTCCTAATTTGGGTACCTTAGAGGACGTCACAGAATCATGTGATGAAGATGGAGTCCTCTTCTTAGATCTTTTGCCAGGGGTAGGAATTTGAACACTAAATCCCGACTTTATTTGATTGCCAAATTTCAGTTTCTCCCCATACTTATTCTGTATGGAAGAATTTGGTGGGAACTCGGTGGACTGTCACACTTGGACGTCCACCCTGAGTTTTCTAAACTAGAGGAAGAAAATGAATAGAAAGGTTCAGCAAGGGGAAATACTGAGGGATCTGTATGGAAATTAATGCCAGACATGGAGCAGGGATGACAGACAATGCCTGGACTAGAATGTGATTGGCCAAAACGCATTAATGATCCCATTTGTCTGGTCTCCAACAGTTGTGAGGGCATGCCTTCAAAAGAGTTCTGAGACCAAGATGGACAGATATGTCTCCCACATTTTAAGTGAAGGATGCATCACTTTCTCATATTGGGGATGCTTTATACTTAGTAGCTTGGTACCTGGTCATAAAAATGTTAATCTAGTTACTCCTTCTCCAAGTTTCTGTAGTTTATAACTGAGGAAATGATATTGCCGCATCATATATTTGTTAAATGACAAAATCACCCCATTAATGATTTGCATTTGTTTTGTGAACCCCATCCCCACCACCAGCCACCTTCCCCACACATCCTCAGCCTCATTCTCTTACCTTAGAAACACCACCGCTTCCCTTCCATATCCCTTCTCCCTCTTCATACACCCTCACACCATAAGTCTCCTCTTCACTCATCCTTATCTTCGTTTTCTCTCCTTAGCATCACCGGCCCTATGACTGTCAATTGGATAGGACTGGCTCGAATTCAGGGCTCAAAAAATAATGGGTTGAGATTCAAGTAAAGTAAGTCAAGTTAATTTTGGATCTAAATGTTTTGTCCAATATTGATGAAGCTATAATTAATATCCCGCATAGCCTTAGATATTTGTGTATCAATGCTTATGTGGCCACCTCATTAAGGCCATTTTATATAATTAAGCCTCATGCCTAACTGGCAATGTAATGGTCCAGACATTTCTCATTATTTTCTATAAATAAGGAGTCTTCGAGCCTTAATTGTAATCATCAGAAAAACTCCATTTAATTTACTCAATTTTAGCCTACTGCAAAATCTATTCAATACAATTCCTAAAATTCAGTTAACCCAAAACATTTAATTTCTTCACTACAAAATTTCACGTACATCATTTGGCACCGAGCAAAAAGTCACTATTCTCTCCCATTTCTTGATCGGTCCTCAAATTTCGGTAAAAAACTCAAAATTCCATTGATTTCACCTATTAGAATTTGAAAAAACGAAGAACAGAGGTGCTGCCAAACGTGCAAACAGTAAGGAAGTTGAAGGAGATAATCAACATCTTCTTCTTGAAAACGCTGGCAAGGAAGAAGCAGGAATATCAAATGACATTGAGTAGAAGCAGATGTATGTTATATTCTACAGTACATTTCTGACTATTTCGAGTCCTTTCGAGCATTCGTGCAGTAGATGGAAACTCATACACTGTCCAAACAACCAAATCAGCTAGACTGACAAAGAGCCGAACCGCAGTAGTGCCCCGGTCGCTACCCTAACAACAGCTTGTTAATGCCATAAGCAGCAACGACCTAAGGCATAAAATCATAAGGTCTCGCTCACTTGATCAACCTAAGAAGTCACAAACTGCCGCAAGCCAACCAGCTAGCCCATCTATTCATGAATGAATTGTTCCACAATGTTCTAGATCTTCTAACCGAGCAGGCCTCTCCCCAGCTGCTTCAAAGTAACTCTCGAGGAGTAGAGCCTTAAAAGAAAAATTCAAGAAATCTTGAAGAAAAACATCTTGTAACTCACGCTTCTCTTCTATCAGAAGTGAGGGATTTGTTCACAACATCTATTAAAATGGAGGCCCTGGCATCGCAGTTCAAACAGCCAGACCTAGACAAATACAAGGGCTGAGGATTCTAATTCCTCTAATCACATTTTGCATATAGTAACTGTAACAAGTCTTTATGGCTACAGTGATGTCATTAGGTGTAAATCTGTTTACCACAACACTTTGTGGTCCGGTACAAAAGTGGTTCCAGGAGTTGCCAACAAATTCTATTGCCACTTTCCATTACTTGGAAAAGTCATTCGTGGAGCATTTCTAAAGTAAATACATAATACAAAAGAACACTCCACATTTGATGAATATCAGGCAGAAACCCAATGAATCTTTGAGTAAATTTTTGGATCGCTTCAATGACAAGGCAATTCAAATTAAAAATATTGATGCAAGAATATGGTAGCTGCTTTCTGTAGTGGTGTGTATAGGAAACTTCAATGCAGAATTCGCTAGATGGATGCCTACTACATACTCTGAGCCTCTAGAGCGAGCTTTGAAGTATTGATGAGGAGAAGAGTCCAACAGGACCAAAAGAGAGCTCTACAATCCCAAGAAAGAAAGAAGTACATCTGGTTCGAACCCGTTCTAATCTAAGAAATTAAAGGTAGCAGATAGGTTAGACTACCGATGAGGCGACCCTTAGTGGATCGGATAGTATACCCGAATAACAATATTCTAGACCGATCCCCAAGGACAAAAATTTTGCCAGATTCAAATTTTACACCTCTGAACACTTCGAGAAGGGAAATACTCTATCAAGTATAGCACTTGGGAATTCAACCCCCTCTCCTGATGCAAACTAGTCCTGACCAGAAGGACAAGTCGAAATATTGTGCCTTCTATGGCCAGCATGGTCATGACACTAAGGTATGTAATCATCTCAAGATGGGAATAAGAGAGCCATTCAGGAAGGTCATCTCCAACAATTTATTCAACGAGTTGCTATCGAATTTCGGTGAAATGATAACAATAGGGATAATCGAGCACAATCTGGACAATATCCTCCGCGTTAACAAAGTCTACATAACCAAAATAGAAACAACAATCGCCCTCAAGAGGACTCACAAACAAATATTGTGGGGTCATTCATCAATACTATTGCTAGAGGACCCGCGATAGGGGACTCGAACAATACAGGGAAAAAATATGCTAGATATGTTTCAGAAGGCAAAAATAGAGAGAAAAGACTAAGGCCCTACATGACCCTCAGATACACTTTTGATGACCCAATTCCTAGCCGAATACCCCATAATGAACCTATAGTAATTCATGTTCAAGTGGCCGGTTATGAGATGTATTAGGTCTTTGTAAATATAGGAAGTTGGGCTGAGATTATTTTTTGGGATGCATGGGAAAAATGCATATTGATTCATCCTTAATTCAGACATTTAAAACTCTTTTGGTCAGATTCACTAGAGATTCTGTTATGCTAAAGGGCCAAATCATTTTGCCTCTGACTCTAGGAACTCCTCCAAAGACAGGGTTGAAATGACTAATGTTGTCATTGTGAAAAATGATAGTTCCTTTAACATGATCTTAGGCCAACCCATGCAATACACATATAGAATTTTACCCTCAGTCTTTCACGTTGGTATCAAGCCTTGTCTTTATGCTAAGAGATGGGTCAGAAGGCACTATGATTGGGAATCAATAAAAGGCTCGAACTTGCTATATAATGTCTCTTCGATATCAATTTCAAGCCATGTCTATAGTAGACAAAGCCTACCTTGAAACTTTTGATGCACCTTTCCCATCGACTGCACATGAATTACAATTACTACCTGAGCTGAAAGAAAAGTGGAAGGCTAAAATAGAGCCAGAGGACAATGTTCCAATTGAAGAGTTGGCTCTTGATAAAAATAAAAATTTATGTCAATCTACCTGCTGAACTGAGAGGACTTCTTATCAACTTTTTGTGATAGTACAAGGATGTGTTCACTTGGACTATGGAGGACATGCTTTTCATTCCTCGGGAGATCATTGAACACAAGTTGGGCATTTACCAGCACACAAACTAGTCAAGCAGAAGAAGTGCCTTTTTGAGCTGGAACGCAGTCTAATAATCAAAGCAGAGATAAATAAGTGTCTTGTAGCCAGAATCATTATAGAAGTGTTGTATCCAACCTGGTAGTGTAATCCTTTACTTGTAACCAATCTTGATTCATCATGGAGAATGTGCCAAGATTCTATTGATTTTAATAAAGCTTATCCCATGCAAGAATAGTTACTCTTTGCTTCGGATCGATATAGTAGTTGATTTCTTTGTAGGGTTTTATCATCAAATATACATGGCAAAGGAAGATAAAGAAAAGACCTTCTTCATCACTGACCGAGGCACTTACTGCTACCTTACCATGCCTTTTTGACTTAAGAATGTCGAAGCGACATACCAAAGGCTGGCGAATAAGGTCTTCAAGTCACAAAATGCTGGAATATGGAAGTTTACGTGGATGACATGGTCGTCAAAAGCAAGACCTTCGAGGAAAAAGTAGACGACCCAAGAGAGACCTCTGAAACATTAAGTTCCATACAAATGAGACTGAACCCCAAGAAATGCACATTCGAGGTCTTCTCTGAAAATTCTTGGGATTCATAGTGTCTCATCAAGGTATTGAAGTCTCAAACTCGGAGAAAGTCAAAGCCATCATTAATATGAAGCCTCGACCTTGGTAAAAGAAGTACAAAGGTTGATCGGGCGAATGGCAACTATGAACCAATTCCTGTCAAAATCTGTTGAGAAGGAATTACCAATTTATTAATTTATAAAAATGGTGGATGATCTCCAATAGACAGATGAAGTTCAGAAAACTTTGATGAGCTCAAAGAATATTTGTGGAATATTCCGAGGCCTATTTCCCCACAAAAATGTGAACCTTTATACTTATACATTTCTATCTCAGACTTGGCAATCAGTTTGGTTTTCCTTAGGGAGGCAAAAAATGGCAATCAACTTCATGTATATTTCACGAGCTAGGTGATTCAATGACCTCAAAAGAAATATTCACTCATAGAAAAAGCTGCTTTTGCATTAATTACCTTTCTTAGAAATTGAGACCATACTTTCAAGGCCACAAAATAATTGTGTTAACAAATTTCCCTCTAAAAAATATATTAGCCAAGCCTAACGCTTCAGTCTCCGGAAGAATACTGAAATGGTCCGTAGAGTTATTCGGATTTGACATTGAATTCAAGCATCGGACAACTATTAAGGCTCAAGTTCTATCAGACTTTATTGCTGAAAATTGTGGGTCAGAAAAGTTAGAATTAATAATGTCTTTAGAGCAAATCAAGAAAATTGAATCAAGGGATGATCTCATATAGGAGCTGCATGTTGATGGAACCTCATGTGAATCCGGGTCTGGTACAAGTATTATTATCTGAACTCTAGAGGATCATTTTACTTACGGAATGAGATTTGAATTTCGAGAAACAAATAATGAAGCTGAATACGAAACACTTATATGTGGAATGAAGTTGGCCCATAAAATGGGAGCTTGGACATTGAAAATTCATAGTGACTCACATCTTGTGGTAAATCAAAGTCAAGACAATTATGAGGTTCAGGGAGTAGTTTTAAAGAAATACCTTGACGGGGTGAAAAACTAGGAGTCTAAGTTTATAAAGGTAGAACTTAAAAATGTGTTTCAAGCCAAAACTACCCATGTAGATGCACTATCTAGGTTGGTCTCGACAATATATTCATACCAAACTAAGGAAATTCTAGAAGTTCAAGATACAAGGTCCATCGATCCTATTGAAAAGGTTATGGACATAGCTACAGACCTCGGTTGGATGGGGCCTATAATGCTATATCTTGAGAATAATATGTTATTAGATGATCTGGTTGAAGCATGGAGGATCAAATACAGGGCTATCAAATATGTAATGGTTGATGGGGTTCTTTACAAAAAGTCATAGCTATTGTTACCTCTCGAAATTAGGACTATGACACGCCGCATCTTGAGTTAAAACCCCAAACGTGCAAGGGACGTTACATTGATCCACTAAATACCATAATAACCAAGAACAACATCCATTAAAAAAAAGTAATATACTAAAATTCACTGAATAAGTTATATTACCTTTATTAAACAACAATTTCATTTACAATCTTAGGGCTATAGAGTAAACCCTACCCATTTAACTAAAACCATGACAAGTGACAAAACTGTTCTTAACAGGATCGAACGTTCCATTACACTTTCTCTGTGCAACTCTGCTCACACTAAAGCTGCAAAGCGATTAAGAATAAAGGAGTGAGCAAAAACTATGCTTAGTAAGTAGAACAAGTCCTTTTTCTATTTGAATTGAGCAAGTTAATACATAGTACATTGATAAACATGCAAAACTAGAACAAGCAGTATGAAATTAAAATAATACTATAACATTTTAGAGATTCTTTCTTTAATAGTCAATATGCAATTCCAAATATTATGCAAGTATGCAAGGCACAAAGCTATCGCTTACTGGATTCAGGTCTAGCTATTATCAGTCCACTAAACAAGGCATCACAATTACAATTTCAATTTCGAGACATATGATCAGTTCATGTTCATTTGGTTCACATTCAAGACATTCAGCACAAGCAAGGCATGCAATATTTCATTCAATCATTGGATGTACATTTACATTTCGGTTATCGAGTCCACGAATGTATAGCGTTGAGCCGATACAATATGATATGGATGATAATAATGCTATCACATTATTGATGATACATTTATCTGATTCAATTCAGTCATTGAAAAGAAATACAGAATCACAAGCTCAAATGATGTCATTCACATAATTCAAATGACCTATCCCGAATTAAGATGTACAATCATAATTATTGTAGCTTATACAAGTATAATTTATCAATATTTCGTTAGTTACACTGTTTTCTGGTGCTCAACCCTTTTCATATATGGAAAATATAGTAAGGTAATTACACTTTTAAAAAAATATTCAAAACAATAGAAAGGGATCCGGTACTACTTATTCACAGGTGAATTAAGTCCAACGTTAAATTCTCAATCGGCCCATATCACTTCTTGACATAAGAATATCACAACCACTGAAATAAATTAACACACCTTCTAAAGCATTGATCATATAAAAGATAAATATTTCCTCAAAGATATTTTGAAGAACCGTTACTAACATATTGACGAACCGGGGCATTTATGAAGCAAAATTAACAACAGCAAATTACCTCTAAAAATCTATAGGGACAAAGGTGATTAAAACTAACCATAACTAATCCTATACATGTCCAAAAGAAACAAGACTTAAACCATTAGAAACTAGACACAGAAGATTAAATGTTCTGAGAAGATGACATCTTATGCAATTTGCAACATAACATACTATAATTTCCCCTCAAATTAGAACAAAGTGTGCTATCAGAGCATAAATTTCAGTCAAGTTCTTTGTTGATGTGGTATTTATAGAAAATGAATTAGAGGGTTACCTATATACATTTCTAAGGCCTATGAGTCTAGTTTTTGACGCAATAAACGGCACTCAATTCCGATAATTCTATGCAAAGATATAACAATTTTCCCAAACTCATGCAGTCCTGTTTGTTCAAAATATGCTTACGGGTTTTGGTGGAAAACTTTGATTGGAGAATTGTCAAACTCAAATCTTGCCATGCAGCCATATAAATGATTAATTTTCTCGTATAAACATTCTTAATAAGTAGAAAGCATCACAATCAAAGCAATAATTCAGCCCAAATTCACATTTTTCATAACCTCACAAATCATAAAGTTTACGCTAATCAGACCACATAAATGAGAAAAAGGCTCTCTATCTTACTTTTCAATCTCATATGGAGGTTGTTCCCAAAGTTAATTGCTCATTAAATCTTGAGATTTCTGGAATTTTTCAATGGAGCTTGAAGAGGAGGAAGAAATAAGTCTTGGAAGAGTCTAGGTGATGTTGGGTTACGATATTTAGCCAAACTATCATCCCGAATAGGTTTTTTAGACTTTGGTAATGGACTCTCATTTCCTTCTTTATCCTATTTTAACCACAACAACTATTTTCCCACCTAACTCATGTCCTTTTAATAATTATTCAATCAATTTCATTTCCTAAAACTTTCCAAAGGTCACCAATTCTATAAACAATAGTCAATGGATACTAAAAATAGTTATTGACAATGTATAATAAGTTTGCAGTTAGATGTGAAATGCAAACTACTAAGAGTAGTACAAGATAAGCATGTTAAAATGATCTGGGTATTACATCTATGCCCATTACTTAGCCAATCCACAGTATTTTAGCCTATTTATCTCCAAATAACTCTTACAAATATTTGTATTAAATGTAGTAGTTTTACACATCATTTGGATGTCCTTGGGCAATTTATAGATAAAAAATGTGCTAAATTTTGAGTTTCAACGGTAAAAAAACTAGCAGTTAGGAGTTCGGACTGTGGTTCGGACATCCAATCATGCGTCTTGCAGCTTGATAAATAGTGTCTCAGACGGTCATATGCATCCTATAGCTTTATGAATAGTGTCTCGGACTGTTATATGCGTCCTACAGCTTTGACAGAAAATTTCTATATTTCGACCTCCTTTCTTCGGACAATCTTCAACATCCAATTCTTTTGGCTTTTAGATTCTTTGTCTCGAACGGTCTTTTGCGTTCGAAGTACTATCCTTCGGATAGTTATCTGCATCCGAAATATGTGTTCTTCTTTGGTGTTGTCTAGTCATATTTCAGACGCTCTCTTGCGTCCGCGCTTCTTTCTTTCAAACATTCTTCATCGTTCATAAGGTGTTGTTCGTATTTTAGTTATTTTTCTTGATTATGTTTGGATGATCATTTACGTCGGAACCTTTTTGTTTTTCTGCACACTTGTTTTTAGTCCGTTAGTACGATGTGGTCATCATGAAAACATGATTATCACAACAGGGGTTTAATATCCTCTCAAATGATGCACAGTCCCGACTAGCCAAAGTGCCAAAGAGGTCAGGATCAGGATGGAAAAGGGAAAGCAAATGAAATGAAAAAGGCATGAGTGCTAGGAGGGCCAAGACCTAGTAGTCCTCCTCATAATGATGAACCGCCCCGACCCATCGAAGTGCCTAAGAGGTCAAGATCAGATTCTAAAAGAAAAAAGCAAATGAAATTAAAAAAAGAAAGCATGAGTGTTAGGAGGGTTGAGACCTAGTAGTCCTTCCCTCAATAATGATGAATCGCCTCGACCCGCTAAAGTGCCAAAGAGATCAGGATCAGGTTTGAAAAAAAAAGCATATAAAAAAAAGTATGAATGCTAAGAGGGCCGAAATGTAATAGTCCCTCCCTCATAATGATGAGCCATCCTGACCTGCCAAAGTGCCAAAGAGGTCAGGATCAGGTTCGAAAAGAAACAAGCAAATGAAATGAAAAAGCATGAGTGCTAGGAGGGTCGAGACCTAGTGATCCCTCTCTCATAATGATAAACTGTCCCAACCAGTCGAAGTGCCAAAAAGGTCAGGATTAGGTTCGAAAAGAAAAAAAACAAATGAAAGGAAAAAAAGCATGAGTACTATGAGAGTTCAGACCTAACGATTCCTCCTCAAAATGATGAACTGCTTCGACTTGCCAAAGTGCCGAAGGGGTCAAGTTCAAGTTAGTGGTAACTAATTAGTTCTTCCCAATTAATGTATGATTGCAAGTGTTTTACACTTGGGAATTTTTTAGTCAAGAGAAGGCCATTAGTTTTGTACTTAAATCATTTGCTAATTGAATTTTGAGCCATTGCGAAGACAAGGAAGAAAAACAAGGAATAGAGGCAGGCACAAAAGTAAAGTATATAAACGATAGTAGAATTGAAGAACTGGTATCTTATTGATATTAAAAACCTAGTTGTTACAAAAGGCCTACAAACTACAAGAGAAGTCATTAAACTTGAGGCTGGGTTGATAAACCTTGATCCCTAAAAATAGAAGCATTCAGAGTGGGGTTGGAAGAGAGACCGACTTGATTGGCAAGATCTTTCTGGGTCGCTTCACTAGCTTTAGAAACCCCAAGAATTGGCAGACGTGACTCAAAATTTGCTTCCATCTTCTTTATCACCTCATCATTCTCTTATAGCTGTCGTATAGAAGCTCGATGTACAAGTCTGGGTTCTTTACTATATGATCACAAGCCGTGGTAAAGCCCATCATGAAGATTTTCTTAGTAAAGTTTTTGAGCATTTGGTCTACCTCTTTTGGGATTAGGAAGTTCATTCCTTCCTCTGATCTTCAACTCCTACTCCCTAAAAAGAAACTTTGCTTGGTCCAGTTGAGCTTCTTCTTGGAGTTAGAGAACTCTCGTGTCTCTGTCCTCAACATCAATTTTGCGAGTCTCTTTCTTTGATTCAAACTGACGAAGTTTCTCGCTAAGCTTGTCCATTTGAGCTTCCCACTCATCATACTTCTTGGTGGCTTCAAGAATGCATTTCATCTTGTTGGCCTTCACAGCCTCTTTTATTTTCTTGCTGGATTCAGACTTCTCATGGGCAAATTCTTGTCCCATACCAGCTATGTCAGGCATAAAATTGGACTCCCTCTCAGCAATAACAAGGAGCTTGGCAATAGGCTACAAGATTTGTACGAACTTGGATCAAAAATTAAAATAAAGAAAGGGACAAATAGACAAATTTTGACAAAAGTAGGCAATGAAAGAATAAGCCACTTACATTCATTAGGCTAACATGCAGTTCATCAATCCTCTTCACATAGGCCATAATTTCGGGGTAGAATGATGAACCTCACTTGCTCCCGAGCCATCCTACCAAATTGAGATTTGTCATTTATGTCTATGGGTGGGGTTGGCCTAAAGCAGATACTCCCAGAAGGGGATGGGCTCTGTAGTAGATCTATTGATCTCTGGGCGCAGGGTAAGTCGGGGATCCTATCGACTTCCTCTTCTCCTCGAGGCTAGGCTTCTTCTTTCCTGAATAAAATTGTGATATGTATGATAAGTGCTCTTTGTTTGAACAAATATGTAAACATTTAAAGTTCTAAGAAAAGGGTTATTTACCATATGAAGTGAGGAATTGTTTCAAAAGAGGTCAGTTTTTGGTGCTTTGACTAGCACTAGTCACTGACTCGATTTTAGCATGCAGCTCACTTAATTTTGTGAGTTGAGTGTGAGCCTCATAAGTGTTAGCTGAATTTGGATTGAACTTTGTTATTTTAATGAATTTCCTACTCATGTATAAGGACATGAAATGTTGCATGCAAAAGTATACATTATACGCATCAGGTCAATAAATTATTTTAAATTGTTCTGTTATAATAGACTTTTGGTCAGAAGTTTAATTTTTCTCATCTAAGAATTTTTGGTTCTATGCTCTATATTGCAATTGTTCCACCACGCACAAAGAAAAGTCCTTGATAAAAATAAAAAAAAAAGAGTTGGGAAATATATGTTGGATTTGAGTCGGCCTATATAGCAAATATCTTGAAAAATTAATAGGAGACTTATTTATGACAAGATTTGCTAATTATAATTTTAATTAAAATATTTTCCCAATATTAGGGGTATAAAATAAACTGCTGAAAAGAAAAAGTTGTGTGAATGGATTGTCACATTTTGATCCTCGTACTAAGTAATGTAAACTAGAAGTTCAAAGATAATTTATTATGAATCAACTATCATATTCATTTGCTAACCTAAAATGAGTCATGAAATTTTATATACTAGTTTAAATACTCCAATTTGAATTGATGTCCCAGTAGGATAACCTATCAGTACAAATTACTTCAGAGCCATGCATAAGACGTCGTTGACCAATTGGTTACAAAGATAAGAATGCTTATAGGAGGAAATGAGCAAATATTCAATATGAACATACAATGGAGACTAGAACTCGTGAAGAGGCCCTAAAAATAACTAATCATAAAATTTCGGAAGTAGATTAGATACCTCAATAAAATGAAATTGAAGAGATTTCGATAAGTTATGTCTCTATTGAAAAAAGATGGAATTGAAAGGATATTATCGATAATATCATTGTTTATAATATCAGTCGACATTTTGAATGAAAAAGAGAATTTTAATTTAAATTTATCGAAAAGTGTTGACATAGAAATGAATGGTCAAATAGAAAGACACAATTTAAGAAGGACTAAATTCACATTTGAAACGTGAAGTTTTTTGGACCTATAGTCCAAAAACCTAAAGGTGTAAAGCCGGTAGAGTACAAATAGAAATTTATGCAAAAACAAAATGAGAAAAATGAAATTGTGCGATACAAACATACTTGATTGCACCTAAATTTTTCACAAAGACTCGATATTAATTATGAAGAAACATATTTTCATGTAGTGGATGTAATTATATTTGGATATTTTATTGGTATGGAAGTTCATGAATAAGTTGAAATGTGTCTAATGAATGTTGTTATAGCTTATGTATAAATTTACATGATATCGATATCTATATGAAATTTTTTGAAGTAATTAACATGCGTGAAGCATGTAAAGTTTTACGGGAATATTGTTTAGTTCATTTATGAAAATCTGTGTATGGATTAAAGTAATCTGGTGTATGAAGTATAATTGCCTAAGTTAATATTTCTTGAATGAGGATTATTAAATAATCCAATTTTCCCATGTGTGTGTTTATAAAAGAAAAGTATAACAGTTATGATAATTACTGTGTATGTTGATGATATAAATATTATTGGAACTCATGAAAAGGTTCAAAAGCAATTAATTCTTTAAAGAAATAATTTGATGTGAAAGACCTATAGGTCTATAGTTTGAATATTTATTTCGAATTGAATTTTTTTTATCAATCTATTTATACATAAAAATTATTAAAGCGATTATGTATAAAGTACATTTATTGAATACCCCATTAGTTGTAAGATCGCTTGATATGAAAAATAATCATTTTCGTCATCATGAGACTGATGAAAAACTTATTGGTCTCAAAGTATTATATCTTAGTCCTATAGGAATATTAATGTATCTTGCTAATAATATACAACCTGATATAGCATTTTCTATGAGTTTATTGGCAAGATTTAGTTCTTGTCCAACACAACTATGTTGAAATGCCATTAAGCATATATATATATATTTAGATATTTCTAAGAGATTATTGATATGAGTTTACTTTATTCAAGTGAATCTAGAGTACACTTAATTGGTTATGCATATACATGATATTCAACTGATCCACATAAAGTTTAATCTCAAGCGAGTTATTTATTCACATGTGGAGATACAACTATATCATGACGTTCAATAAAATAAACTCTAGCTGCTATTTCTTCCAATTACGCAGAAATAATTGCAATACATGAGTTAAATAGAGAATGTATTTGGGTAAGATCATTAACACAATATATCCAGAAGATGTAATATTAGAAGAGAAGTTGCCGACAATATTATATAAAGACAGTGCAGCATGCATAGTCCAATTGAATGGAGGTCATATCAAAAGAGATAGAACGAAGTATATTTCCTCAAAATTTTTCTACATTCATGATTTTTAGAAGAATGGTAATATTGATATCTTACAAATTTGCTCATGTGATCTAGCATATTTATCCACAAAGGCGCTATAAACATCAACATTTGAGAAGTTGTTTCTAATATTAGAATGCATCGTTTCAAATATATCAAGTGATATTTTCACGAGGAAAATTATAGTACACGTTGTACTCTTTTTCTCTTGACCATAGTTTTGTCTTAATAGCTTTTTTAGGCAAATTTTTTAATGAGTCACCATGCAAAAGTGTAATATAAATATTGTGTATCCTTTTTCCTTCTACTATGACTATATTTTTTGTCTCACTAGGTTTTTCAAGTAAGGTTTTAACGAGACACATTATTTTGCTATAGATATCCAAGGGGGAGTGTTATAAATTACGTATTATAATTGATGTCTATTTATGTGTTTAATAAGTTCTAGTAGAAATTTATCTACGTCCAAAAGAGTATGATAAATGTAAATATACCTTATATTATTTCATAACGTAACTCGTATTGTACTCATATAAATACGTATATTGCATGAGAAATAAAATAACAAAAAATTTGATCTTACATATTTCTTTTCTTTCTTTTCTTTCCCAAGTTTATATATTTTGTTTAAATTTTATACATTTTTTTTCCTTTTGTTCGTTCCATCAAATGTTTAAGTAAGAAGGTAATTAGTCAAGATAGCACTGCAAAAGTTAAACAGTAACTATTAATCTAGAACTCCACATATTTTGTGTTTTGTATGTGCATAGCCTTGGTTCACGCAATAATTTACTATTGGACTAATTATATTTTGTACCTAGAACCTCAACATATACTCAATTCTCACTTTACATTTTAAATTTTAGTATTGGACACTCTGTAGCCTAAAACTCTCAAATTTTTCTCATTTCAGTCTGTTTTTTAACACCGTCTCAAAACTTGACAAAATTTTTTTGTGTGTATGATAAATTCAGTATGATGTAAAATAATGTTTTTGGGTGCAAAATAAAAATTCCGTAACCTTTTTTATTGTATTAAAAAATGGATTAAAGTGGAACAAATTTGAGAGTTGAGGGTACAAAAAATCTAAAACTAAAATTCGAGATGCAAAGTAAAAATTAAATATAAGTTAAGGGGTGTAAAATGAAAGCAGCCTTTTACCATTTCTACATGCACGGAATGTACACTAGTGAATTAAAAGAAGAAACGGTACTAATGACTTTTCTTGTAACCCATCCAGCGATTGAGAATGCCAAATCTAGAAGTAGATTTTGTGATGTAGTTTTGCTGCAATATAGTCAAATACTCCAAGGTGGAGTTCTAGTTAGGTAAGATTCAAGGTGAAGTCTAATTTCAGTAGATCTTTGGACACATATGATTCCTTCACTGGTGATTCTTTGCTTCTTTTTCAGCCTGCTAAAGTCTTAAACAACGTAAATTTTTGTGTACTCTCTCTTCATTTATTGTGTATATGTTAGTTGGCACGTCTTACCACACTGACAACCCTATCGTAGGCATCTGGACTATATTTCTCGATGCATCTTTCCAGAGACTTCCTAGCATCAAGACTCATCATCTGGGGAACCCTTCTTTGGCCTTCACGATAGCTTGAGCTCACATGACTCCCAACTTTGACATGGACTCAGATCCTCGGCTCCACTAATTCAGCTGCAAACTAGTGCCAGCTCCAATCACTTGACACGTGGTTAATCTGCTTAACACATCACGTGAGCCTCACACTTGACTCAAGCGAATTCCACCGATAAAATTGAGAATCTCATTAAAATTGGAAGAAGTAGACTATCCCGATCGTCTTTTTGCTTCAAAACTATGTAGCAATCGTCTCCAATTGCCGGATCAGTTTTTCATCATTACACCCAAAAAAAAATTGTTATTGAATCCTTCAAAATTAAGCAACGGCAGCATACTGTCAAGATATCAGAAAAAATACCTTTCCTTTGCCTATTGGCATCCAAAATCACTTTACCAATCCATCCCCACCATGACAGCCTCTCCTACCGCCCCTCCATTTCTTCTTTCCTTCCTTCATATTTCCTCCAATCAAACCCCAAATATCTCCAAGAAATCCATTTGCTCATTGCTTTCAAAGGCCACCAAAAAAAGCACAATTAACTTCAGTTCACATCCAATCTGACATAAAAAATTCTTGAATGGACAAAGAAACTGTTGAATCAAGAAATTGTTGCGAATCTTCAAGTGAACATACTGATAATGATTAAGAAACACAAACTATGAACATACAGGATAATGATTTTAAGAATTTTAAAATACTTACATATCAATAGGCCAAAAATTTTATTTTAAATTGAAGAAAAACCCAAATACAGATAATTTAAGATAGAGTGTATATTTTTCTTTTGAAATCCAGGAACGTCCTTGTTTTGTCAATGGTGATACTAATATGTACTATTATCTTCTCTCTTAGTTTCAAGAAAGTAAAAGAGGGAAAGGATTTTAGGTATTTTTAATATACTGTTATCCTTATTTTTCTTTTTTAATGGAAGAAGCTCAGTTTCAAATTAAGCCAATAATATTACATCCGAAGTTGTTCACGTGATGTATTAAGCAGATTAGCCACGTGGCAAGTGATTGGTGCTGGCACTGGTTTGCAGCCGAATTAGTGGAGCCGAGGATCTGAATCCCTCTGGACATATTTCCACACAAAATTCTCGTATATATATGCTGCTCCATAAAAAATAGGCAGCACTAACCACATCAGAATAGAAGCTTTACGTAAGACCAAAATGGTAGCCTGCACAAACAAGCATACATATTAATATATTATTAGTCCGTACAATAGAAAATCAAGTTCTATTTTTAGATATAATATAGGCCATAGCAAAAAATTGTAAAATGCACCGCGTCTATGGTAGGACTCAGGAGATTCTTGGGTGAATCAAATTTATATTATTATACTATAGGTTCCTTAGCTCAAAATCAATCATGTCATACACTACCATGAATTTCTTAATCCGTATTTAATCACGTCACTTATTTTGCTATGAATATCATAGTTTTGAATTAATGATGTGACATAGATTTTAGAAGTAAGTAATGTAGTCGATTCTAGACTAAAGAATTCAAGATATAGTACAATCAATCTTGTCTATTTTAAAATTTTTCATACTATACCATCAATTTCTTAGTCCAAAATCAACTACATTACCAGTTAAAGATTCTCTTGCCTCAAAGGTGCAATAGAGAAGAGGAAATTAAGCTTGATACCCGAGTTTAAAGATATTGGGTAGGAGGGAACAAAAAACAACAAAAACATAGAATATTGTATAGCTGAATAAAAGATAGCTTTAAAGCGTGATATATTTTTATTTTTACTTAAAATTTAATTTGTCTCTATCATATGGTGTGTAAAAGAGTGTTGCAATTTAACCTCTAAATAATGAAACTTAATGATTGATTACATTTTGTATTATTGAAATCAATCTACTAACCACTCAAATTTTTGTTTGTCTTATTTATGTAAGGGAATCTTGAAAAATAAGAGAATGACCATATGTTTTCATCATTCATCCAACTTATTGTATTTAGGGTTCTTAACACTTTGCCCCCTTAAATTTAGTGGGTAATTACACTTCACCTCCTTAAACTATAGAAATATATACTTTGCCCCTATTGATATTATTAATCTATTATCAATGTTAAAATCATTAAAATAATCTAATTAAAAGACTAAAATGCCCTTAGTACTATATTTTGATTTTTTATATATTTAAATTTTGATAGTGATGTGATAATTATTTTAAAATAAGTAAAAACAAACTACATAATATTTCAATATAATCTTATTAATATATTTCTTGGTCAAAATTTTTAATTTTTGGATTTCATTTTATATTATTTCAAATTTGAATATTTAACTATAGTGGTAGAATAATTTTCAAATGGGTTTGTTTTCTATTGAAAATTTTTCTTTAAAAGTATAGAATGAAAATATATTTTTTATAAAATTCTGTGATTTTTTGTCTCTTTATATTTTATACTTTTAATAGTTGGCTTAACCTATGCAAAAAGCAATATCAGATATAATATAATTGAATATTTTCTCACATTTTTACCCCCTAGAGTGAAAGATATCAACATGTTATTATATATTTTATTTTTTCCTAATTCTTTATTAACTATCGAAACTCAATTAAATACATAAAAAATCAAGATATAATACTAAGAACATTTTAGTCATTTAACTAGATTTTCTTGATATTTAAAATTTTTAAAGGATGAATAATGTGAATGAGAGTCAAATGTATATTTCTTTGTATAACTTAGGAGGATAAAGTATAATTACTCACTTAGTTCAGGAGGCAAAGTGTTATTAACCCTTGGAGTATTTATAGGCACTTAAATATCCTTTTACCATAAGATACAAATAACTCATGTGGTTAATTGAATATATATTTTACCCCTTTGTGATTATTAAATGTGTGTTTGACCTTTTTGTGGTTCAAATTTTTTTGCAAAATGGATGGAAACCACTAAAACTGGCACTGATGTATGAAATGTCATATATGCCCTTAACCATTGAGAAGTTTTGAGGTCAAATTTTTTTTTAAAAAAAAGAATAGAAAAGTTTGGGGGAAAAATTAAAAAGTAAAAAGGTTCAGAAAATTTCTTTCCCCTGCCCCTTCTTCTATCCACGTTCCTCCACCCTTCCACCACCCCCACCCCCACGCCATCTCATCCAGTCGCCACCCCACCTCGGCCATCCCATTCCCGTTCCACTCTCCCCCGATCTGTCTACCTGCACCCCTTCCTCGATCAATCTTTCTCTCGCCACCATCCACATTCAACAATCAATCACCACCCCATCCACCTCAAACATCAACCCGTCTCGCCTCCTGGTACCTCACACATACCATTTTCTTCTTTCTCCTCAACCTGTTACTCCTTTCCCTTCAGTACAACTAACAGAATAAGCATTTTTAATCTTAAGCATATTAGTACTATATAATATCAGTAATATAATATCAGTACTACTGGAGAAAAGAACATATGGACCGATTTAATGCGCTAAACTAAACGAGAACATATGAACGAATACAAGATCATATTGTTATGAAAACGCTCTCACGTTTTCAAACTGGTTTTGTATTTCAGAACAATAATGCTAAAGAACAAAAGATTGGAGTGTCCAAGTGAACAACTAAAAATCCAACAATGAAAATTCCACACCTCTCGACAAGATCATATTTTGTGATTGGTACATCAGCTTGATTGAGGTTTCAGATGTGGGGGATGGAGTATGGGGGTGATGGGGTTGGGTGGTGGTGGACTGGTGGGGTAGCAACTGGGAGCTACTTTTATTATGGTGGTGGCGCGGGTAGGGAAGAAGAGAGGTGGCACGTGGCTGTGGAAGAGATGAGATGTTAGGGTTTTTTTAGGATAAAAGAAAAAAAAAAAAATTTCACTTGTGATATAAGAGCGTGACTAGCAAATTCAATTAATTTTGACAGAATCTATCTATTTTGTAAAAAAAATTTAAATCTTAAGGGATTAAACAAACATTTGATAATTATAAAGAAGTAAAGTGTATATTTAACAAACCACAAGAGATTTTTTTACATTTTAATTATGGGAAATTATACCATTTCATATGTTGAAAATTCTTCAACAACTCTTTCATCCAAAACCACGCATGTGTTGATATTGCTAAAATTTGTAGTATGTATATACATATGTGCGAACATATTACCATTGAAGGATTTTCGAGCAAGATAGCTCAAAGAGGGTTAGAGATGAGTATAGAACCCAATATGTAAGCCACTGTTGATCATCAAGTGTTGATGGGCTTTCAATTGCTCGCATTGATGCATATCTGCCGGGTCATAAAAAGCAGATAGAGAGATAGGAAAATTATTTAGATAAACTTAGTTTTTGATCTCAATTGTAGATCTTAAAATGTTATGGAATCTATGACATCAGTTGATGTAAAAAATATTTTATAAGATTTAATTTTGGTCATAAAGTCTACACGTGAAATAAAAAATCGAATCTATGTAAGTATTTTTCAGAGAGATATCCATAGTTTGTTTTGTATCCTGTCTATTTTGCTTTGAAATTTGAATTTCTTGAAATGGAAAACCTGGAGACTTTACAGAGGATACAGAAGCATGTCTCCTGGTCGGGTTATGAAGTTAAACACTAAAACAAAATTGTTTGATTTCAAAAATAATTACGTCCGTTTGGACAAAGTTTATATTATTTTTTAAATAATATTTTATAATTATTTTCTAACATATTTTTAATTATATTTTTGTATCACATACATCACTTCAAAAAAAATATTATAATAATTATTCTAAATAATATTTCAAATAATATTATGAATAATAACGGTTGAATTAGTATTTCTAAAAAAAGAACACAACAAATAACTTTTTGTAGTGCATGCAATACTAAACTTCCTGTTTTTTCTTTTGTTTGCTTATTAAGTTATTTGTGTTTTGTGTTAAGAACAAATATCTCTTGGCAAGTACTGAATAGAAGCCATGCATCAACATTTGAATCCACATATATACAATAGAAGTACTGAATTAGTGTATACAAATGTCTTGCAATAGCTCCAAGGGCACCCATGTCGAAATGCAACTTTGTTGATCTGTTTATCGAAAATGCTTAGTTTCTTCCCTTTGTCAAGCGAATTGAAAAAATCTGGACGTGTGAAGAACAGAAATCCAAGAATCATGGGGATTAATTTATAGTGGGTATTCGGCAGTTGATGCCATGAAGCAATGAATATCTTTATGAAAGAGTTAAAAGTCTACTTTCCCCCAGAACAAGAAAGAGTTTTATAACTTGAGAATGTGTCGGCAAGCCAAAAAAAAAAATTCCTAAAACGTGATTTTGCAAGAGAGTGTTGAACCATCTTTCTGGATGAGTCGATGTATTCAAAAATCGACTCTTCTTCACTTAGAATAAATGGTTCACTAATTGGGGAAACAGGACTATCTTATTTTGTAGTAAAATGGGTAACCTATAATCCAAATCAGTTTCTCTCATTGGTTAGTACCTTGTTATTTTCATTTGTTTCTGAAAAGGTATAAACTGCTTTTTTTCTTTGTTTGAAATGAAAAAACACTATTAGAAAAGTAAGTTTAGAATTGCTTCTGATACAATTTTAACTTTTCTAAATATGAACAATAAAAATATTTGTTTTTTTTTTTTGTGTCAATAAATTATTTTTAAAAATTTATAAACAATTTTCAACCAACTGTTAGAACAAGTACGTAACATATAGGCATCTAAACCTGAATGAATAAAAAATAATTAAACGTACGCCTATTATGTCATATATTGTCCGATGTATATATAGTCTTTCAGTTTTAGCATACCAGGGATGTTTATGGGTTGGACAATTAGGCTGACGGATTTTTTGATTTGAGTTTTCAGGATTAAAGAATTTAAAACATAACTCAATTCAACTGATATAAACTTAGGTAAACCCTATCCAAGTATTTCTCAAGCAGATTATTTGAGTTTTCGGTTTCATTTAATTTCGGTTAAAATCTCAAGAATTAAAAAAAAAATATAACTGTTAGAGTATCTATTACAAAATATATTTTTGCCAAAAAGAAAAAAAGAAATGGTAAATCGAGAATGAGAAAGAAAAATTATATAACATGTTAAATGAATATTATGTCAAGAATGAAAGGGGAAAATTATAAGTTATACCAAATGACAAGGAAAATAATGAAAAAAAAAAAAATTTATAAGTGAATTGTATTGGGTTATCGGGTTATTGAGTTGGGTTGGATTTTATATTTAAAACCCAATGTAATACGTTTTGGGTAACCCAACCCAAATAATTTAAAATCCGATAACCAACTCATTTAATTTTAAATTTATTTGAGTTGAGTTTAAACACCCCTAGAGCATGCAATTCTTTATGATGAGGATAATAGTTGATAAAGTATTAAAAACCAATATTCATAATACACGGTTGTGATTCCAATTGATTAATATCCACAACTAGTGGTTGGGATAGCATGCGACGGGGACAGTTACCTTATTGACCTTCAGTCACACCTTTTATGTTTTTATATGTGAATCTTAAAAGGATTTTCTTTCATCAGCCCTATTAATTTTCTCTAATATGAAATATGTGAGTTTCTAAGATTATATAGTCAGCCTTTTGTTTCTAAATTTAATTTTATTCTAATAAGTTTCTATAATTGTTTTAAATATGTGATTAGTTATCACTATTCCTATTATTTTTATTGATTTGACCTTTCTCATATTTTTTGATAAATATCATAAATTGTGCAATCATATGTTGCTATGAATGTAATTAATTGGGATTTACGTAGTGAAAAATTTTAGGTTAGATAAAAATTTTAAAAAGTAGAGAATAGAACTTACTAACTTTTATGTCCAAAACTTGTTTGATAAGATAATTTAAGCCTAATAAGAATGCTTTGATGCACACTCAGAAACTAAAAAAATAATAATAAAAATATGAAAGATGATGAGTGATAACCCTAAGAAATTAGGATTATTCATATTCTTTTTTGTACAGTTATTCCACTAGTTTCAACAATATTAGTGTTTGTGTGCTTGTTTTCATCATTTCTATTCTATGTGTTCGTTAGTATTTTGTTCAGTGTTTAAGCGTTTATTTAGTGTTATATTATATATATATATTAAAGTGTGTTTTTGTTCATGTAGGAACAAACTATGTATTAATGGGACATCGAATGGAGATTTTAGAAGTAAAACGACAAAACCAGCACGAACTATCAAGAGGAGTTCACCTTCAGCAAACTTTCATAGGCCAAAATACTTGCTTCTAGCGAACATGGGCAGAAGCATCATCGCTTTCAGCAAAGGAGAATAAAACAAATATTTTCCATAAGCAAACATGGACAAAACCATGACAGTTCCTTAACAAATTTTAGTTGTTTTTAAGATGTTGATTCTTCGTGTATTCGTTTTAGGTCTGTTTTAGTGCGTTTCAAAATTTATTCATAACCTATATACTGTAACTCTTAAAACCAATAAATAAGGGTCTTTAGAACCTCAAAAATACATTTTCTTTCAATTTTCCTATAGGGGCTTAAGATTAGACTAGGGTTTTCTTTATTTTTAAGAAGAGTTGAAAAAGGGGTTCAAGATTAACAACCTTGGATTGAGAACTTGTGATTCTTCATTAAAGAAGTATTCTTTCATCTTAGTAGATCTTTATTGCACTATTTAATTCTAGTTTTATAGTTCTTTTAAACATTTTCTAAGGTTTATAATTGTTCATCTATGCTTTTAATCTAATACTTTCTTTAATTGCTTTCGTCAAATAATGGCTAGAGTAGTTTAATTACTTTCGTAAATTAATTATAATTTTTGTCCTTAGATTAATTTTAGTTAAATTTCTTTCATAATAGTTTTTTCAAATAACATTTGAGTCAAATAACCGATACTTATTAACCTAATCCTTGTAGATTCGACCCCTAATTTTGCTATGTACTATTAATCTTGCACACTTGTGGTACGTTATTTTGTTAATAGTTGGATTAGGAGATTATAAATTTTATAATTAGACATTTCACATATCAACTTGTTGCCTCTGTTGCAGGGGCTTCAGTCTTTAGTAATATCGGTATAATTTAGCAGGAATACTACTTTAGAGTGTAAATTATAATTTATTTGTGTGTTCTCAGTATTTTAAACTAAAACTATTTCCCTTTTGTGATTTCTGTCTCTTATTTGAAAAATCTAAAAATATTTTCTCTTTTTAATGGATAGTTTAGAGTAGCGACTAGGTTAAACTTTCCTATTTTTCTTTTTATGCATTTTGTGTCTTATTTTAGCGTCAACATTGAATGATCATGTAGAATATGAATCGGAATCAATCATGCCAATGATATTATCATCCTTCTAATTATGGAAGCATGACTAATGAGCACGATTCTTACAATATCCCTTCCTTTCTTTGATGACTATCAAATGGGATGATATACCCATCCAAATTCATATTTGAGCTATCAAGAATACCCTTATTCTTTTTCTACATACAAAAGAGCCTACATGTGAACAAAGAGAGCCGCAATATGGCTATGACTGTACTCAACTATCACCAACTGAAGCAGAAAAGAATGCAAGTTTGGAGACAATGATGATGACCCTTATGGAGCAATCAAATAGCCATCTACAAACATTTAAACTCAACTTTATGAAATAGCACAAAAGGTATTGGTTATATCATTTGAGTTGGACAATAGTGAAAATGTTTAATCCAATAATGAGGAACGTCTTGGAGCAAGTTTCACACCAACCTAATCAAATACTTTGTGGGAGAGTTCATTAACCCAAGAAGACAAAGAAGAGGACGAGGCAAAATTTGAGAGGATAATGATGACTTTTATGGAGAATCAAAGTAGCTTGAAGAAGAGATTACATGACCAATTTGTTGAGTACACAAGTTGATAGGTAAAACCCACCATAGGGACTTTTACACCACTTCCAATTAAGGGGGAAGATGGACACTTTGAAGGAAATTTAGAGATGACCAAGTCATGGAGCTTGTGCAATGAAGAAGAATTAAAGGATTGCTTACACCACCCAATCACACATTCCAAAAAGGTGTCATTCAGTGAATTCATGGAGAAAGAACTATCTCAGCAAGCGAAAGATGCGGGGTATCCACTGGAGGGATTTAGGGAAATGATGAATACCTATGCCGAAATTTCACTTGTCCTTGGGAACTTTAGATTTTCTATGCAATGCAGACAATTGAACAAGGATTATAACATTCTCGAAATGCCTCCTTGGCTTTACTAGGGGAGTGTTTTTTTTAATTATATTTTGTTTTTGCTTCATTTTATTATACGCTCTAGGTTAAGAACCTGAAGGGTAATAAAGATTTTAAGCCTTGTGATTGGTTAATTTTATGTTTTTTTTTTTTATTGTGAATTGATTTGATTATACTTGTTTAACTGATAACAATGATGATGGATTATATTGTTTTTTGTGATTGTGATTTTGATATGGAACACATGGATAAACTTGAACTTGTTCACTAATAGCTGTGGGTACACTATCTTTGCTATAGTTTGAGTAGTTTGATGAGAATCTTTATGAATGCTTAATATAGATTAGTTCGTCATGGTTATTGAATATTTTTCTAAATTAATTATGTGCAAAGCTAAATTGGGCAGTATGAATTAGGTATTTGTGACCTTTGTTTTTATGATTAGCCTTGTTACCTGTAGTTGAAGGCCTTCAGTTTTAATTGAAGTGTTAAACCCCGTAAAGTCCCAATGACTCGTACTTAGTGAGGCCATATTAGTTGAAAAGTAAAGCAATTTCTAGGACTCATATTTTCTATTAAAGCTTGTATTTATATGATTAACTTAAATTACTCCTTGCTTAGTAGTGTTTCGAGCTCATTGTTGATAAAATCCATTATTGAAAGTGAAATCCAAGTTTTAAGTTGAATTTTGATCATTTGACTCTTGATTTCACATTCATCTTTTATGCATATTATTCCTCATCTCTTAGGGTTTTGATTATCCAAATGTGTTAAAAGTGGTTCACTCATGGTATATTTAGCTATGTTTATGTGTTTATGTGATGTTTTTTATTTTAGGGTTATTTTGTGTTTTTGAAAAAAAAAAGAAAAAAACTGCGAAATTTTTTCAAAAGTCCAAAAAGATTTTCTTATTTAGTGTCCTAGTGGTAGAGAGTTCAGTCTTGAGGATCTGACTATTTAAAGACTCCCTAGCTACCAGACGACAGACTTCAAGATTTTTATATCCTCTTTACCTGAAGTATTGTAGAGCATTTATAGCAAAAAAAAATTCTATTTTTAGTAGTGTGTTTGTGTGAATTAACTTTTGTGATTATGTATCAATAATTTAAAATGTTTCAAGGGGACTATGTGTTAGAATTTTTGCACTGTAAATGTATATAAAATTTCTTTGCTTTTTAAGTCCGATAAGTTGTGAAAGTGTTATTACTATACACATATAACCTAAGATATTCCTTTGAGTGAGGGTATGAATGTGAGATAATTTTCTATGAGCGTAAATCATAATTGCCTTGTGATTTTTGTTTAGCTTGTGACATTCATTAGAATTATGTGTAATTTTTATACTTGCAAAGTACTAGTGAACCTTGAATCAAGGAAGTGCTTTAGACATTTTCTTTGGACCGATTGAGTCGAATTGCCTACCTATTTGAAATATTATCCCTAATTACCTTTTTTGAGCTTAATGAGCCTTATTTTCTTTGTTATCATGTTGTTTTAACCATTTGATCATTTTGTTTAGTTTTATCTTTCTTTCTATCTATCACCTTATAATTAGTTGGTAAGTGCTGGTGGTTTATAATCAATGCTATGGTTAAGGTGTTGTTATGGTAGATAATCTGGAAGAAAAGTGTTTTGTTGGGGGAAAAGTAAAATATATGGCTTGATGGTTACAAATCCTCTATGTTATGTTGTTAGTTAAAAAACAAAAGAAAAAAAAAGAAAAAAGAAAAAATATTTGTTCAATAGTTTTGGGCATAAAGATGGTTAATTTTTCTTTCAAATTGGTAGTTAGTTAAATATTATGGTGCTTTGGGCATATTAACGTATCTAAGGTGATATAAGCTACTTATATCCAAATATATCCCACCTTTATCCCCTACCCCATGTTACAAGTTTGAAAGACCTACTTGATCCTTGGTCCTAGTTAACTAATATTAATGATTATTGTGTGTGTTAATTTCTTCTAATTTGTCTGCCACTTGTTAAGCTTTAGTTCAATAGGTTTTTAATTGATTAGTAAGCTTAATGATATCTGCTTTTATGAATGGAGATATTAGCACCTTCATGGTGATTTGGGCTTGATTATCAAAGTTCCCTTATTTGTATATTTGGTTCATTTCTCTTTATTTAGTTTTCCTTGCTATGATAGTTGATATATTGAATAAAGTTAATGTGTTTGTGTCTGTCTTAGTTTTGTTTCATATGGGACTAGCAAAACTTTAAGTTAGGGGTGATCTTCGACAATTCTAAGAAACTAGGTTAATCATTTTCTTTTTTGTACAGTTTTTGTACTAGTTTCGACCATTTTAGCATTTGTGTGCTTGTTTTTGTGCATTTCTATTTCTATGTGTTTGTTAGTGTTTTATTCAGTGTTTAAGTGTTTATTCAGTGTTATATTACATATATTAAAAGTACGTTTTATTCTAGGATCGCCTAGGAACAAACGGCACAGAAATCAGATGTCGAACAAAGATTTTAGAAACAATACGACAAAACCGGCACAAACTCTCAAGATAGGCCAAACTGTTTACTTCTAGCAAACATAGACAGAAGCATCATCGCTTTTAATAAGGGGAATAACACAAATATTTTCCTTAAGCAAACTTGGACAAAACCATGACGGCTCCATAATGATTTTTAGTTTTTTTAGGATTTCGAATGTTCGTTTTAGTCCCATTTTAGTGTGTTTCGAGCTTATTCAGAACCCTACATATTGTAACTCTTAAAACCTATAAATAAGGGTTATATGTCTTTAGAATCTTAAAAACACATTCTATTTCATCCCTTCAGAAGCTGCAAGATTAGACTAGGGTTTTCTTCTTTTATTTTTTAAGAAGAATTGAAGAGGAGGTTTAAGATTGACCACCTTAGATCGAGAACTTGTGATTTTTCATTAGAGAAGTGTTCTTTAATCTTATTATATCTATATTATACTATTCAATTCTATTTTTATTGTTCTTTTAATATTTTCTAGGGTTTACAATTTGTTCATCGATGCATTCAATCTAATGCTTAATTTAATTGCTTTTGTATATTAATAGCTAGAGTAGTTTAATTGCTTTCTAAAATTAATTATAGCTTTAGCCCCTAGATTAGTTTTAGTTAAATCTCTTTCATAATGGTGTTCTCAAATAGCATTGAGTCAAATAACCAATACTTGTTAATTCAATCTTTGTAGATTCGACCCCTACTTTTGCCATATACTATTGATCCCGTACACTTATGGTACGTTATCTAGAAATAGCTAGATTAGCTAGAAGAATATAAATTTTATAACTAGATATTTCATGTGTTAATGAGTATGAAATCTAGATATAGAAAGTAGAGAGAATGCTTTTTGTATTAATGAGAGAAACATATACAATCATAAGGCTAGGACCCCCTATTTATAGATTTTGGTAGGGTGTCCAAATTGCCCGACTTATTAACCACTACTTGAAGAATGATTTATATATTTGCTCTCAATAAGCCATGTCACATAGGCAGTTTACATAATGGCTTATACCACGTAGGCAATTAGTACTTATAGAATCAATAGTTCTCTTAGGTCAAGGCTGAATTTTGATTCAGGATCAAGCTGATCAAAGTCGTGGTTGTTCCCATTTTGTATGCAAGTCATTTTCCAAGTCGAAGCCCTTATTCTAAGCCAAAGCCCTTATTTTGAAGTCCCTACTTGGATCCTGTATCATTAGCTAGTCCCTAATCTATGGACACTTTACTTATTATGGTTAATCAAAGCATATTGCATCAGATTTTTGTTCTTGTTCCTATTAGCACTTTTTTCCTTTTCAAGGCCAAGCCTATAGGTTAAGCTTTAAACCTAAAACTTGTGACTGGACTGGATTGATTTTGCAATGGAGTCCCGGTTTGAGGCCAGCATTTTTCCCTACAGATCCCTATTAATCTGTGGCAACTTGTGTTAATTTGTTATTGTGACTCCGAGGCGATTCTACCTCAGATCACTTCATTCCCTTCGGTCTGAGCCCGAAGGCCAAACTTTTTCAAGAGGTCTATATCTGAGCCCTCGCAATTATTTTGACAATCAATTGAGTTCTCATCCTGTCTTTTCATTTTCAACACTTTCCTGTAACATGCTACATTCAATTTTCAATTATTATATCCCTCGAAAATCGTTCTCACCTGTAATTTTTCTAACACCACTCCCCCAATTTTCACCACTTTCAATGTCATTACATCACTTTAACCGTCTGATAACCAGAATAGCCAGCCCATCACCTAGGTAACCGCCCCAGATTAAGCTCCAAACATTAGGGTCCATGACCCTTCATTATCTTAATATAAATACCTATACTTAGTCTAATTTTCCCTTTACACTCTATCTCCTTCTAGCTTTCATTTTCTTCAGTTGCTCTTGCAAATTTCTCCTGCGAGTTACAACTTCTTCACTTGGCAACTTTCATTTTCTTCTTTAGCAGTTTTGCTCAGCAATTTTCCTATAATATTTATCTATCTCTTTTGGAAATTTTTTTGCAATAGTCTTCTAGATTCAAAATTTTCCCCTATTTCCTTGTTTTCTTTATTTTACATAACCCTCAATTACCACCAATGGCTTAAGAAAGCGGATCTGGTACATCTACTCCTATTTCTTCTATCATTCCTTCCATAACACCCACACTAGAAACCCCTGCACTTACACCTGGAGACCTCGTAGATTTCCCACTAAACCTTTATGAAACCCCTTCTTAGTATCCATACCACTTGTTTTCCTAGGAAGTGCCTCTTTAGTACCAACTTCCACATCCAATGCCCAATTTACCCCTATAACACAATCCTTATCAAACCACCTTCCTCCTAAGGAAATTATCCAATTGATCATATCCCTAAAGACGCCCATCTTAAGTTCTTCTCAGCTGAGGACTAAGCTCATGCCCCACCAGTGGGCTAAATAACCATTTATAATAACCATCTTCTTGCTAGTCTTCATCTTCCAGTTTCTTCCTTTTTTATTGAGAATGCCAATCATTGGGATATTGGTGTTTCCTAATTTTTTTTGAACTCCATCTGCCTCATAGTAGGTTTTTCCATTTTGTTAAATTATACGGTTACCCCCCTAGCCTCAGAAGCCTTCGGATTTTTTTTTAAGCTAACCTTGGGCAATGGCCTTTTTTTACTTTCGACCCTAACTAGTCATCTTCTAGTCCGAGCATAGTTGTTAGAGATCCTACCCTTACGATCTTACGATTCTACGATTCAAATTTACAAAATCGATCCTTATCCTAGAGGTAGAGTCGGTATTATAGGTAAATAGTAGTTCGACCACTAAAAAAAGCTTATGATTTATGTTTATATTTACTAAGTTAAGTTAGTTTTTTTTATATATATTTTTTTATTCAAATACTATATTTCATGCGCTTAGACTATTCATATTAATTCTTTTAGTTTTAAATTGAAAAACAGTATTAGATTTGTGATGACACAATACTTTCTACATTACAAGTATATAATGTCAAATACTATACATTTAATTTAAAGAAACATATTTTATGATGCATGTTAAATTTTTATGTTTATTTGTATAAGTTTTCATTAAATATTAGCTTTAAAAACAAATAAAAGTTGTATTTTTGCATTTTTGATAGGATCTTGTGATCCTTCCATCTTATCTACGATCCGATTCTGTAACATTCAAAATAATCTAACATGGGATCCCGATTCTACAAACCTTGGGTCCAATGTAACCTGTGTACCATTCATCCATGTAGACTTCAGAGGCCAAAACTATCATTTTAGTAATGGCATTATGGTGTGGGCTAGACTTTACCCCGAACTATTAAAGAATTGCCCCAAAATTTTGACCCTTTTGAAGGTTTTTAGCCGAGATGATTAGCTCAGATGACTTTTTTGAAATGTACACATATTTCTGTTGGTGCGGAAATGACCATTGTTGTTGTTTTTTATCTCAAGCGGGTTCAAATGGACTCAGATGCTTTTGTCACGCCTGATGCCAACCAAGCCGGCTTATCCTTTGATTCGAGCTTTCCCTTCTACCTTAGCAGCCAGCTCATCAAGAATTAGCACTACTGCCACTCTGACCACTTCCCCAGGAACTTAGGGGTCAGCTCCTTCATCCACAATCATTACAGTGGCTGCTCAGCCGATCACTACAATAATTGATGCAGAGACCACAGCAGTCTATCCTCAGACATTGGTGACTTCCACTAGAGCTTCAGCTGCAATAGCAGCCCTAACTATTGCATGGTCTAGTAGAAAAAGAAGTCGGGCCCCTATTGGAAATGAACAGAGGGATAATATCCTTCTTAGCCAATTGGTCCTCCCAAGAAACTTATGGGACTAGAGGAGGCACCTTTCAAGGGTGACAACAACCTTTAATATATTTGCTTGCCGGGAAAATATCAACCTCGACATGGAATGCCTCAATTTACAAAGTGACTCTTTATTTCCTTGGGCCCAAAAAATGAGCTTTTGTATTCCTCACCACCCTAACATGATTGACTGGCACCTTCCCACAGGTTAAAAAGATCACACCAGCTCAGTAGAAGGCAGCAGTAGGTAGCCGAGACCTATCCTGGACAGGTCAGATAGTAAGACCTGTTGCAGTTCCAGAGAAGTCTAACTTGATGTTTCAACATAATGCTGAGTTGGGCATCAATAACCGAGCCCAATTTGAGAGGATGACTTGGCTATTAGTGAAGAACAATCCTTCCAAGGGACAGGGATTATGTTGAAGATCTAAAACTGCCTGAGAGATATAACGAGGCCTATATCTCTTTGATGAATGTGAGAACTTCCATATATTATTCTTTTTCTTGGCATTTTCCTAAGCTCCATTTCTAATGGTACTTCTAGATTTTGCTATTAGGTTCTTAATATTATTCAGGCTAAGGAGGTCAAAGAGAATGCCTAGTCTATCGAAATCTTTTAGTTGAAGAAGGAAGTTGGCTACTAGAAAAGGACAACAGAAGAGCTGGTGAAGTCCACTCCGGAGAAGGCTCTCAAAGATAAGGATTTGGCAAACCAAGAAGCTTTCTCCATCAAGTCTCACGAGATGAAAGAAAAAATTTAAAAAAAAAAAAAAGGCTAGTGTCACGGGCTCACTCTTTTTAGTGCTCCCAACCCTTGAAGTACTTAGGTTTTCACCCTAAGTCAGTCTTTCTCACACTGTCAACAAAAGAAGAGAGAGAATTGAGAGAAAATATAACTCTGTATATTCAATTGCTCAACTTCTGAGGTGTGTTACAAATGAGGGGGTTGGCCCCTTTTTATACTTGTAAGAGAGAATTCTAGAACCTTCCAAAGTAAATACAAATCTACAAGATTCTAGAGAATTCTATACAAAGAATATTCCTTCTAGAGGATAATGATTCCAAATCTACATCATTCTAGAGAAGTCTAGAATGTTCCTTTATCTTCTGGGCCTGGGCCAATCATTTGGACTTACTTTTATTTTGGGCCAAACCTCTTCGTTTAAATGGGCGGACCGTGTCATTCTCCCCCACCTATTCTGGCAACGTCCTCGTTGGCTCGCGGTATTGAGGGCTGTCTCTTATACACATCTAGATGTGTATAAGGGCTTCGGCTTAATCCCAATCTATTCTAAGTGCATTTGGACCAACCTTTCCATCGTACCTTATATTCGATCCTGGGCTTGCAATACCGTTTGTGTACCTCTCGTACCTTTAGTATGCAATCCACCTCATGATCATACGAGGTCTTTGCTCACATAGGTGCCCGTTGTGACAGTCCGCGGTTGGGGTCTTCCTCGTCCCCGTGGTATGGCTTCAACAAGCTCACATGGAACACCGGATGAAGTTTTAGTATAAGAGACAGTTCCACCTTGTACCCACCTTCCCTACGAATTGGTACTTTGAACGGAGCCCTCGTACCTTCGAAGTAGTCCCTTATGCACCTTCCGATATCTAAGTATGGAGTGCATCTTGACTAACACAAGGTCGCCTTCCTCAAACTCAAGGAATCGTCTCTTCTCATCAGCCCATTTTTTCATCTTCTTAGCAGCTTTTTGTAGGGATGCCCTGGCCAAATCTGCCTCCTCGTGCCATGTCTTGGCCAATTCGTATGCTGCAGGGTTACCACCTTTTCGTCCCGTCACGACGGTGCTAGGAGTGAGTGGTTGTTGTCCCATCACTATTTCAAAAGGACTTTTCCCTGTAGACTCGTTCACCTGCAAGTTAAACGAGAATTGGGCAACATCAAGCAGCTTTGCCCAATTTTGTTGGGTTGAACTCACGTAATGCCTCAGGTATAGCTCCAATAGCGCATTCGCCCGTTCTGTCTGCCCATCCGTTTGAGGATGTGAGCTAGTTGACATGTTGAGCTCCGAACCCATTGAGAGACAGTCTAAGTCTAAACTTAAGGGAGCTGTCTGTCGACTACCACCATGATGGTTTGGCATCCCTCAGATTTTGGGAAGCCAACTATAAAATCCATTGAGACGCTTTCCCATGGTCTCTCTGGAATGGGCAACGGTTCCAGCAATCCTGCTGTTTTAGACTGTTCGATCTTGTCTTGTTGGCATACTAAGCAAGTTCGAACATAAGTCTCTACGTCGTCTCTCATTCGAGGCCAATAGTATCCGTTCTGCATCAGCGCCAAGGTACGGTGCATCCCCGGGTGGCCCGCTCACTTTGAGTCGTGGCACTCTTCCATTAACTCCCGTCTTAAGTTCCTATAGTGCGGCACGTAGAGGCGTCGCCCTTTGGTGTAGAGTAACTCCTCCTCAACCCAAAACCTTCGAGTTTTCCCCTCTTCTCTTGGCATATTCGAGCAGGCTCCTAGCAGCTGCATCATGCTTCAATCCTTCTTGATCCTGTCGGGCAACAGACTCTCAAGTTGGCTAGTGGCCGCAAGCATCGTCTTTCGGCTCAAGGCGTCAGCAACAGAGTTGACCCTCCCAGGCTTGTACTCCAGTACATAGTCGAACTCTGCCAAAAAGTCCTGCCACCTTGCTTGTTTGGGAGAGAGTTTCTTTTGGGACTGGAAGTAGCTTGTGGCAACGTTGTCCGTTCGCACCGTAAAATGGGACCCCAATAGATAGTGCCTCCATGTTCTTAGGCAATGGACAACCGCTGTCATTTCTTTTTCTTGCACTGTATATCTCCTTTCTGCCTCGCTAAGCTTTCTTGACTCATAGGCCACTGGATGTCCTTCTTGCATTAATACCCCGCCAATGGCAAAGTCCGATGCGTCTGTTTCCACCTCGAAGGCCTTTGAGAAGTCTGGCAAGGCAAGTACCGGTTCTTAGGTCATGGCCTTCTTTTAGTTTTTCAAAAGCTCCTTGGCACTCCTCATCCCATTCCCATGCCTTTCCTTTTTTTAGCAACTCCGTGAGAGGCGTGGTGATGTTGGAGCAGCTTCGCACGAACTTTCGGTAGTAGTTCGTCAATGTGTAAATGTTCGCAGTTCTGTCACCTTGGTAGGGGGTTTCCACTCCACCATAGCTTGGATTTTTGACACATCCATCCGAATCTGGCCTTCCCCCACAATGTGTCCAAGGAACGGTACCTCTTGCTCTGCGAACACGTATTTCTCCTTTTTCACGAAGAGTTGGTTCTCCTTAAGCACACTAAACACCTTTCTCAAGTGTTGGAAATGCTCTTCCAAGGTACGACACAATCACAATATGCTTCCAAATATTGCATCAAACCATCAATTTTAGAAGGTAATTTTGTGTTCGTCGCCTTCTGCAACGCGTACCTGCCAGTACCCCGACCTTAGGTCCAACTTGGAAAACCATCGTGCGCCTCCAAGCTGGTCGAACAAGTCGGCAATCAATGGTATGGGGTATTTGTTCTTCACCGTTAGTTTGTTCAAGGCCCTGTAGTCTACGCACATCCTCAGGGACCCGTCGTGTTTCTTCTGGAACAGTATTGGGGCACCAAACGGAGACTTTGAGGGTCTGATGTACCCCGCATCCAGCAAATCCTTCAACTATTTTCTTAGCTCTGCAAGCTCCAGAGGGGCCATGCGATAGGGGACCATCGCAGGTGGCTTGGTGCTGGGGATCAACTCGATCTCGTGATCTACTTCTCTCTTAGGAGGTAATTCTTTCGGCAGCTCTGCCGGCATTACACTCTTGAACTCCTCCAGTACTGCCGCAACCACTTCGGGCACCTCCCTTTGGTTATCTTCCTCATCTACCTTCAGGGTCGCGAGGAAGGTTGGCTCTCCTCGTTTCAACCCGCTGCATATTTGGATGGCAGATATGATCCCTTCCAGACTCCTTCTTTAGGGGTACCACGCATTGGTATTGAGAATCCAGAATGCATATACAATCGGCGAAGGGAAGTAGCATGGCACTAATACGATCAAGGAAGTCAAGTCCTATCACAACATCATAATCATCAAGGGGGATTACCTCAAGTGAAGTCTTTTGGGCATTGCCCCATGGCTACATCCACGTTGCTTGCCAACCCATGGACAGGGACCTCCTTGGTATTGACGGTTTTCAAGCTGCCCATGCCTTTCCCCACCTGAAGGTTGAGTTTCTTGGCGGCCTCGATCGAGATGAAGAAGTCGGTAGCACTAGTGTCCACTAGAGCGCTTAGCTTGTGGCCCGCTATTTCCACATCGGCGAACATCAAGCCCCTCTTCTTTTGTCTCTTATTCACTCTTGATGGTATAAGAGACAGTATATAACCCAATTGCTTTTCCTCTGCAGTCTCTTCTTCCATGGCCAGTGGCTGCTAATTTTGCTTTTGCAGGACATTCTCGCGCCATGTGTGGACCATCGCAGAAAAAACATTTCATTGGCCGCTTGCCCTTGTCCCTTGTTATGAATGACTTCCCCTCGTTCTTGGAAGGGGACTTTTCCCTTGCTCCCCCACCAAATTCTTTGTAGCTCTCCTTCGCAATCTCCTTACCTTTTGGTTTGGAGAAATTAGGCTTTTCCTTTGGTGTGGTTGGCTTTTCGCGTGGCTTAAACTCCACGAGAGACTCGGCCACCAACATAGCTTTGGATAGATTATCCACATTTCTTCTTTCCAGCTCCAACCGTGTCCACGGCTTAAGTCCATCCATAAACTGGAAGAAGGCATCTTCCTCGCTCATACTTTGAATTTGCAGCATCAATTGGGAGAACTCCTTCACGTATTCCCTGACTTCACCCTTCATCTCCAGTCGGCGAAGTTTTGCACGAGCGTCCCTCTCTGCATACTGAGGGTAGAAGTAGCTGCGAAACTCGTCCATCGATACCAAATTGATCCCAAGTAGTAATGGCAGTGCCACTACGATTGTCACTCCTGCGCCGCCACCATAGTAAAGCATAATCCGTCAAGTATGATGAGGCAAGATTTACCTTTTGCTCATCGATCCGAATTCCTACATTTCAGAAATACTGCTCCATGGACCACAGGAAATTGTCCACTACCTTGGCCTCCCTATGTCCATTGAACTCCTTGGGCTTTGGAGCGTCTGATCGGGGTGTAGGCTGTTTTGGCAGAGTTCGACTATGTACTGGAGCTCCTCTCAAAGCAATCAATTCTGCCTTGAGTGCCTCAAACTCCTCCCGCATAGTAGCAACTTGGTCTTGCTCCGTACGTATGGCCGCAATCTCGTCTTTGAAGGACACCAATTCTGCCTCCAGACTTTCGGACCTCTGGGCCAAACCATCCACTGCAGTATTCAAGGCACCCTGCATTTCTCTCCTAAGGTCTTCATCCTTGGACTCGACCCCGTCAATGCGTACGACTGCATCCTCAACAGAAGCGTCGCGGGTTTCTGCCATGGCCAACTCGAGTTTCTCCACACGAGCAATGGCAGCTGTCAGCACATCTCTTGATGGTTCTCGCCCCTTCCGGTCCTTCTTTGTTTGAGGAATCTCCTCATGGGTCACGTCGGATGATGTTCCAGCCATAGTGTCTTCTTGCCAAGCACTTGCTACAACACTCGCTCTGATACCACTTGTCACGGGCTCACTCTTTTTAGTGCTCCCAACCCGTGCGGCACTTAGGTTTTCACCCTAAGTCAGCCTTTCTCACACTGTCAACAAAAGAAGAGAGAGAATTGAGAGAAAATATAACTCTGTATATTCAATTGCTCAACTTCTGAGGTGTGTTAAAATGAGGGGGTTGGCCCCCTTTTATACTTGTAAGAGAGAATTCTAGAACCTTCCAAAGTAAATACAAATCTACAAGATTCTAGAGAATTCTATACAAAGAATATTCCTTCTAGAGGATATTCCAAATCTACATCATTCTAGAGAAGTCTAGAATGAAACTCGTTCCTTTATCTTCTGGGCCTGGGCCAATCATTTGGACTTACTTTTATTTTGGGCCAAACCTCTTCGTTTAAATGGGCGGACCGTGTCACTAGCATCCACGAATCCGAGCAGCTCCGAAACACCATTGCAAAGGATGTTGAGTTAGAGAAAAATAAAGCTGAGACCTTTTATAAACTGTTGGATCAAGATAATATTGAGGCGAAAGCTCTGTTGCATCGAACCAAAGCCAAGTCCGAGGCTAAGGTCCCTGCCTTAAAACAAGCCAATGCCGTGCTAAGGCAAACTGTTCAAAGGCATGAGCTTCAGCTGAAGACAAACGCAGAAACGAGTTTTGGCCTTTGATGAAGCTGGTCAGGTCCTTTAGAAGCTTTCCAAGTCTACCTTTATCATGGGCTTTACTTCGCCATATGATAATTTAGTGAAGGACAACCTTCCTGAAATGCACTTGGGAAAAATTGGCCTTTATGACACCAAGATCATTGCTTAGGTATTTGATAAGCTAGAGGCCTTAAGAAGTTCTTCCCATTCCAGAGCTATCTGAGGAAGGCACTTTAGGTTTGCCTAACACCAAGACTGATTCTTAGGGGTGTCAATGGGTCGGATTATCAGGTTATCGTGTCGTGTCAGGAATGACTCATTTCTTATCATATTCGTGTCGTATGGGGCTAACTTATCGTGTCCTATCCGTGTCTGACCCATTCAGGTTCATGTTGTGTTCGTGTCTGACTAGTTTATTATTGACAGAGAGTATCAGCCTATTTAATAATTACATAAGTTGTGATCCATTTGAGTTAAAATCTCAAATTTTGATTATTTAATAACTCAAACAATTATTAATACTAACCTTATTATTATAGTAAAATAATTGAAATTTTTTGGATAATATTTAAAATAATTATTATGTTTGATTTAATAATCTAATATTAAATCTACCATTCACAATCTTAAAATATACTATAGTAAATTATAATAAAATAAAATTTTCAGCAAAATCTGCTTATACAGTAACTTAACGAGTTATTATCGTGTCAACCCATGGGTTGACCCAACCCAACCCAACCTGTTTAATTTCGTGTCATAAATGGGTTGACCTAGTAATGACCTGATAAATTTCAAATCGTGTCATAACCTATTAATTTCATGTCATTTTCGTGTCGTGTTATCGAGTTGTGTCAAATATTGTCAGCCCTACTGATTCTCAACATGGCACTAGAATTGTCAATGGGCCTGGTTGACACGAGCATAGTCTACCCAACCCGATAAATAAAGAGTCAATCCTTATATTAAAGTGAATTTACCTTAGATTGGGCCTAAATATTATGTCTGATTAAATTATGAGTCAAGATTGGATTTTATTAGGTTCGGCCCAATAAAAGTCATGCCCAAATTACTATATATACATATACATATATATATATACATATATATATATAGACACACACACATACATACAAATATATACATATATATATATATACATACACACACATACATACATACATAGATATACATACATATATATATACACCTACATATTACTAATTTTATCGTAAATTAAATAATAGTATTTGATTTTATGTGGATAATGGTTAATAATTTTAGTATTCTATTAATTTAACTAAATTGGGTAACTAAAAATAATAACCCAACCTTTTTAGTAAATTTAGTTGTAATGTTATGGCTCAGTTACATAGTTAATAGCTGTTTATTAGAATAATATAGTATATATTATACCTATTGTGTTGATCAAGTGTAAAAAAATAAAATTTTAACAAATAACATATAAAATTTTTTATTGGATAATGTGAGATTAGGCTAACCTGATTAAATCTCGAAATATGAATAATTTTGTAAGCCAAGTATGAGTTGCATATGTTAGTTTGGGAAGACACGATTAAAGCCTAAAACCCAAATAAATTTGTGAGCCGAGCTCGAACCTTGCAAAACACGCTTACAAAGCCCAATGGACAGTTCTACATGCCATAGAGGGTTTGTGCATTCCCCTTTTTAACTCAGAAGAATTCTATTTTATTTACCAATTTTTTTATTACGAATTTGAATAAATTCTCTCTTTGATTCTGAGAGCTGAACTCATCATCCAAGCTATAACGGAAGCCAAATCAACTTTTAAGGTTCAGAATAGAAATATTTGTAATAGATGATAGGCTTAGCTTTTTAATATCATTTTGTAATATTTTCATTTATTGCATCTTTTCCTCGCTGTTGCATTATTTTACTAAATCAAATAGGCCGAATTGTTCTAAGCAGCACGCGTTTCTTTTACTTTTTTCTCCTATTTTTTTCTGAGCCTCTTATCTCTTGAGCACTTCGACAGGCCAGTGCAACTCTTTTTTTCTTTTAGGGAAGACTCAGAGCTCTCAACCCCTTTTTTATTTTTTTCTTCTTTTTTTGAGCCTCCGACCTCTTGAGAGGTGCAATGTCAAAATGTGGTCAACAAAACGAAAATATTTAGAAACTCATTGTTAGTTTTGGAAAGTTTTGAAACCCAACACTGGGGCAAATTATTTGGAATCAATGAGAGATCGCAAATATGCACATTTCTTTGATAAAATTTCATTTTGAATATTTCTTTCTAGCCACATTACGAGCCTATAAAGTCCACTATTGACTTTTCTTTCATGGCAATCAAAAGTAAGAACAAATCCTTTTGGATCTATCTTTGGTTGTGATCATAAGGATGCATCTCATGGCGTACAATTTTAGCTATCTCTTCTAGCCATATTTCAAGCTAATAAGGTTCATATGCTGACTATTTTCTCGTAATAAATAGAGTTACACTTCATTGAGATGTGGTGATGAGTCGTAGAATCAAATTAGTCACAAGGTTGATGCAATCCCTGACATAGTTCTAAATGCTGAAATCTCAAACTGTTTTATCCTCAGCCACGTTGCAACCCTAATATAGTCCATGTCACTAGTATGTTAAGTTTAACTAACAAGAAAGACCTTCTGTTTTCCCAAACACTGACCTTGGTAAGGGTGTGAATTACCACAGTTCATTTTGTTCTAAAGGGCTTGTGATGTGATTCTCCTATGATAATATTATTTTAATTTGTCAATGTTTTCATATAAACTGTGTAGTTCTTGTTATTCAAAAGAAAAATCAATCAAAATGAAGCATTTGTTTGTTTATATTGCTTTATGTATATCATTTTTACATATTTTGATTCACATAATCATGGAGCATCTTTTTAGCAGTATGAAGTTAATGAAGCATTTTGTAGTTCATGAATGCCAACACTGGGGTGAATTTTCGATACGAATAGCATAATCTGGATCAATATTTTGAGTGTTCATTCAGGAAATTTCAATAGGAGAAATTTCAATCAAGATTTGAAAACTAGGGTAATTTTTTTATTTTTTTATTTTTGAAATTGAGTATCTGAGGTTAAAAGAAAAATTGGGAAAATTTGTCGTGAATCTTAACATAGTTGATTCTAACAAAGTCATATTAAGATGTGCCAGTGAATCCATCAGGTATTAAAAATCAAGTGATACACCCTCTAATATTTTTACTAGAAATTGGATATTTTGATCCATCCCAACAAAGTCTTATTACGGTTTTGAACAGAAAAATGTATTTTGCACTTCCCCATCTCTTACAGGTGTGGTTAGCTTAAAAACAAGTAAAGTCTCATACGAAATTCAACAATGAGATTTTAGACTCCATATTTCTTCAAGATGTTTGGTGTCAAAGGTGTACCTCCTTTTGTGTTGTAAGTACTTTACTAAATTTTATTTCAACTGGGGTGATCATTATTAAATTTCAAATTTCCAATTGATTTCTTTTTCAAATATCAGTTAAATTTTTTAAATCAGTTTTCAAATCTATTTTCAAAACTCTAAATTTGTCCAAGAATGCCAGACTTTCACAAACAAACAAAAAAACATTCAGTTACATTTCTAAGCTTTTGGGTTTCAAAAACTTATTTTCTTTTGCAAAGTCTTGAGTATCCAATTCCACGACTCTACTGCAGGAACCACCTGACTTTATTAAGATGAGAATCAATATCCCTGATTTTATTGTGGTTGAGATCTTTTGTGCCCTGTATTTTACCATGGTCATCTCCCGATTTTATCGTGGTTAAGATCTTTCATGCCCAATTATACTGTAGCAATCTTCCCAATTTTACTGTGGCAAAATCTTTCATGCCTAATTATACTGTGGATATCTCCCCAATTTTACCATAGTTGAGAATTTTTATGCCTGATTTTATTGTGACAATCTCCTTAATTTTAGTGTGGCTGAGAATTTCTATGCCTGATTGTACCGTGGCAATCTCTCCAACCTTATCGTGGTTGAGAATCTTAATGCCTTATTCTATAGTGGCAATCTACTCGACTTTACTGTAGTTGAGAATCTATCATGCCCAATTATACCGTGACAAAATTTAGATTTCAAGTTGTTTTGATTTCGAAGTCAATTCAATTCCAGTTATTCAATTTAAACATTTAAATTTTAAAGTTGTTTAAATTTAAAAAGTCATTTCGATCCCAGCACTTAAATTTTTCAAATTTCAGAAGTCTTTCAGCAACCTGAACATTTAAATTTCAAGTCATTTTTGTCTTAACTCAGCAGCCTAAACATTTAAATTTCAGTCAGGTCAATTACAGTTTAGCAGCCTGAACATTTAAATTTTGAAGGCACGTTAATTTTGACTTAACAGCATGAGCATTTATGTGAATTATCCATTGGAAAGATGGTATCTCAAGTTGTAAATTAGTCCAGTAGCCTGGTCATTTAAATTTCAAAATCAATTTGATGTCAGTTCAGCAGCTTGAACGTTTAGATTTCAAAGTCATGTCATTTGTAGTCCAGCAGCCTTGGCATTTAAATTTCAAAGTCGTTTCAATATCAGTTCAGTAGGCTGAATGTTTAGATTTCAAAGTCATGTCCATTTCAATCTAGCGGCCTGGGCATTTAAACTTCAAAGTCTTTTCAATGTCATTTCAGTAGCCTAAACATTTAGATTTCAAAGTCATGTCAGTTTCAATCCAGCAGCCTAGGCGTTTAAATTACGAAATTGCTTTAATATTAGTTTAGCAACCTAAACATTTAAGTATAATTGTTCATGGAGACGACAGTATCTCTAGTTGTTATCCTATTTGGTTTAAATTGTAGAGTCATTCTAATTTTAATCCAATAGTCGGGGCATTTAAATTTCAAAGTCATTTCAATTATTGTTCGACAACTTGAACATTTAAGATTTCAAATTCCTTTCAATTTTAGTCTAGCAGTTCGGGCATTTTAATTTCAAAATTATACTAATTTTAGTTCAGTAGCCTGAACATTTAAGATTTCAAAGTCATTTTAATTTCAGTCCAGTAGTCTGGTCATTTAAATTTCAAAATCGTTCCAATTTTAGTTCAACAGCCTGAACATTTAAGATTTCAATGTCATTTCAGTCTCAACTTAGCAGTCTAAGCATTAATGTGAATTGTCCATCGGAAGGACAATTTCTCTAGTTGTTGTTTCATCTATCGGTAGGACAGTATCCTTAGTTGTTGTTTCATCCATCAACACCACAGTAGCCCTAGTTGTTATTTTGCCCATAGGAAAGGTAATCATCGCTTGTAATTTTTTCTATCGGGACAACAGTATCCCTAGTTGTTGTTTCATCCATCGAGAGGACAAAATCCCTTGTTGTTATCTCGTCTGTCAGAAGGAAAATATCCAAATTATCATTTCAATGCTTGCATTAGGATTTCCAATTTTGAGTATGAACAACGTTTGACCTGATTTCCAAGATGGGATATGTAGGAAATTCAATCAGAGCTCAATCACCATTTTGCTTATTTTTAATTTCAAAAAATTTGTTCACAGTTACTGGCTTCTCATCCTAATTTGCAGCTAAACTACGTTTGACCTGATTCCCAATGTATGATACATAGGCAGCTCAATTAAAGCTCGATAACTATTTTTAGCACTCTCATTATGTTAGTTTATATTATGTCTCTTTGTGTTTGTTGAACCCCAATTAAGATAATCATGTTTTGATGATGACCAACTTGTACTAATAGCTTGAAAACAAGTATGCAGAAAAATAGAAAAGTTCGAACGTAAATGATCATTTCAAAGATGAGCACAATCAAGAAAATAACTAGAAGACTCTACAGATGCTGATGATCATTTGAAAAGAAGACACTTCGAACGATGGTGATTGTCCGACACAGAGAACCTGAAGCAGCCTCAGACGAAGAATATCATCTGATCAATTGAGACAAAATTCTAGAAGTCACTGACCATAGACTGGATACAGGTTCGAATGTAGGCTCAACGTTCGAATAACAGAAAGATAAAACACCTTCTAGATAAGCGTCAGATATAGAGCTTATAGCAGCAGTTTGAAAGGTCCAACGGTTAGTTATTTCGGACGCACACTTATAGCATCGGCCATCCGAAAGTTCTACTGTCTAGTTTTTTAGTAAATAGAAAATAGTCGTTGAAAAGTTATTAGAGATAGTTTTTGGGCATCTATAAATACCCCCCCTAACCTGAAAATGTAAAGAAAAACAGCTACATTCAATACAAATACTTGTGAGAGCTATTTGGGAAGAAATAGGCAAAAATATTGTGGGTTGTATTAGTATCTTTGGGTAGTGTAGTTCTCTTGGCTCAACTAGAGGAAGTTAGTGTGAGCAAGAGTAGATTAGTGAGTGATCTTCCAGTGTAAGAGTGAAGTGATAACTAGTGTACAAAAAATGAGATTGTAGTGTAAAACCCTTTTACTCAGCTTGAGGGACTTAATTGGTGCAAGGGTGATCCTACTTTGTATACAAAAAGGTTATTGACTCACCTTCTTCGAAGATGCACTACTAGTGAATGTACTCCAAGTTTAAGGAACTTGGGAGTTTGGTTTGCATTTCTTAATCTCAATCTTCATATTTCTTATTTGTCTTTGAGCATTAATTGATAAAATATTTATCTTTGCTCATTTGTGCTTAAGTGTTTATTCGTTTCATATAGTTTGAATTTCCTTTAAACACATTAAAATGTTTGTTTTTAGAGACAACCTAATTCACCCCTCTCTTAGGTTGTTTTGGGCCAACAATTGGTATCAGAGCTTGGTCTCTAAGTTTGAGCTTAACTAGTTTTTTAAGAGAAAAGACAATGGCAACCAATCATGCTTTATTTCTAGAGGAGCAATCTATTACTAAACCTCCCATGTTTAATGGTGTTAATTTTATTAGTTGGAGGAAAAGAATGGAAATATTTATTCAATTTATTGATATTGATTGGTAGTTTATTGTTAGTGAAGGTCCTTTAGTAGCTAATATTATTGATGCATACACAAATGCATTAAGGGCTAAAATTAGACTTGAATTAACTGCACAAGATAGGATAAATATATGTCTAAATGTTAAGGCAATGAATATTTTGTATAATTTTTTAGATGAAAATGAATCCACCAGAGTAAAAGGTTGCAAATCCGCTAAAGAAATTGGGATAAATTGAAAGAAATCCATGAAGGTAGTGATGATATTAGATAACAAAAGAAGTCATTGCTTGTGGCTAAATATGAATCTTTTAAAATGGAACCTTATGAGAATATTGATGAAATGTATTGTAGATTCAATTACATTATAAAGGATTTGGAAATACAACTTTGGGCAAAGAATATTCTTTGGGTAAAAAGAATAGAAAGATTTGGAATGCTTTATCTAAAAAATGGGAAGCAAAACCTATTAGAATAGAGGAAGCTGAAAATTTGAATTTTGCACCTATTGAATCCTTGATTAGTTCTCTTACTTCTTATGAGTTGAAGCTTAAGTCCAAGGTCCAAGATAAGGAAGATGCAAGAACCAAAAGAAGCATAGCCTTGAAGGCTTCTCAAGAAAAAAAATGACAATGTCTCTATCAACCTTGTGGATGAAGAGTTTGATGAAGGTGACCTTGCACTCATCACCAAGGGATTCTTGAAGCAATACATTAGCAAAGAAGGGATGAGAAAAAGAGGTGCAAGCAACTCCAATAATCTCAATGGAAAGGTCAAACAAGATTCAAGAAAATTCCAAGTCACATGAGATGATTACAATTCAAATGGAGAAGTTGAAGAGGAACTTAAAGCAACTCAAATAGCTTTTATGGCTCTTGGCGATAATAAGGTATGCCTCTACTTATAGTTATTGTGATGATGATGATGATGATAAATTTATTTTAAAAATGCATGATAGTTTAAACGAATCATATGCAAGAAATAAAGAGTTCAAAATTAAAGTTAATGCTTTATTAAGAACAAATTCCAAGATTGTGCATGAAAATAATACGTTAACAAAAGAAAATGATTCATTGAAGAAAAATAGATTTGATTTGAAAAGAAAGTTGGATGAAAAGACAAAGTTTTATGAAAAAATTATAGAAGAGAAATTATTATTGAGAATAAAGAATAGATGATCTTACCTCTTTCTTGCAGAAAGAAAAACAAAATGTTGTTGAAAGGAAAAGGACTAGAAAAATGCTTATCAACAAGAATTTTACCACCTTTAGAAAGGATGGTTTTTGCTTTGTGAAATCTAAATCTTCTTTTTATGGAAGTCAGAATATTATTTGCAATTATTATCATCAACATGGACATGTGAAAAATGATTGCTATATTAAACAAAATGAGAAATAAGCTGGAACGAAGGCAATTTGGGTGATCAAGTATGCTACTAATCCAATTGGACTCAAAAAAGTTTAGGTTGCTTAACTTTGTGTGTTAAGTATTCTTGGAAAGTACTAAGAAATTCAAGATGGATCATCAATAAAGGGTGTATAAAGCATATGGTAAAGATACATGAAAACAAAATCAATTGAAATGGGTACCATTTAAAATTTTTGTCAAGAATGTGCTTTCATTTGATAATGTGAACCATGATCTCTTGAGCGTTAGTCAACTACGTGATTGAATTTGTTTTTCTTAAACTTTAGAATGTTTGGTTATGTGTACACCCAATTTTGCCTATATTAAGTCACTAATTGCAAAAGAAAGGGGAAGCATTCTCTTTTCTAATAGCTTACATGTTAGAAAATAATTTAACTCACAAGAAATTGCATCACATATGCTTCTTTTGGTAAGGAAAGAATGAAAAATACCTTTATGTTAATCCTATGCATGTATTCCTTAAGGAATAAATGTCACATTTCAACTTGATTTTTCCCATATACTCACTTAAATTACATGCACTTTTTAAGTGGCAGCTACTTAATGAGAATTGTTGGGCTATCAAATTCAGGGGACATTAAACTTAAGGGAAGCCAAAATTGAATTTTACTCTTATGTTTTGATGATGTCAAAAGTGAGTGAAAATAATGGATAAAACCTCTTGTCTTGTACTTCGTATTTTAAGGTTGTGTTTACATTTTTGTCCAATTGATTTGTCATCATCAAAAAGGAGAAGATTGTTGAACCCCAATTATGATAATCATGTTTTGATGATGACCAAATTATACTAACGGCTTGAAAACAAGTATGCAAAAAAATGGGAAGGTTCGAACGTAAATGATTGTCTAAACTCAATCAAGAAAACAACCAAAAGACTCTACGGACACTGATGATCATCTGGAAAGAAGACACTTTGGACGACAGTGATCGTCTGACAAAGAGAACCTAAAGCAGTCTCAGAAGAAGAATAATGTCCGATCAAATTGAGGCAAAATTCTAGAAGTTACTAACCATCGACCGGATGCAAGTTCAGATACAGCATCGGACATCATAACGAAGGGAAGACAAAATACCCTCTAGAGAACAGACGCAGTGTCAGATGCAGAGCTTAGCAACAGCCATCTAAAAGGTCCAACACTTAGTTCTTTCGGACGTACACTTATTGTATTAGCTGTCCGAAAGTTCTAATAGATAGTTTTTCAGTAAATAGAAAATAGTAATTGGAGAGTTGTTGGAGGCAATTTTTGGACATCTATAAATACCCCCTAACCTAAAAATGTAAATAAGAACTAATACATTCAATACAAACACTTGTGAGAGTTATTTGGGGAGAAATAGGCTAAAATGTTATGGGTTGTATTGGTTTTGATAGTGTAATTCTCTTGATTCAACTAGAGAAAGTTAATATAAGCAAAAGTAGACACGTGAGTGATCTTCAAGTGTAAGAGTAATGGGATAATAAGTGTATAAAAGTGAGGTTGTAGTCGTAAAACCATTTGACTCAACTAAAGGGACTTAGTTGGTGCAAGGGTGATCCTATTTTATGTACAAGAAGATTATTGCCTCACATTCTTTGAAGAGGCACTACTAGTGGATGTACTCCAAACTTAACGAATTTGGTAGTTTGGTTTGCATTTCTTAATCTCAATCTTCATATTTCTCATTTGTCTTCGAGTAGTAATTGATTGAATATTTATCTTGATCATTTGTGTTTAAGTGTTTATTTGTTACATATAGTTTGAATTTCCTTTAAACACATTAAAAGGCTTATTTTTAGAGACGACTTAATTCATCCCCTTCTTTGGTTGCTTTGGGCAGATAGTGTTACTATTAATGTCTTCTAGTCCTAAAATAGAAAACAAAATGTTGGTCATTCCAAGTATGCGTTCTTTCTTTGTTTTTTGTACTTAATCTTTATATATTTTCAATCTAAAATCCATGTTAAAAAAAGAAATGTTGGCTCAAAAGCAACCTAAGAGGGGGCTGAATGTTAGGTTGTTTCAAAAAATAAACCTTTTGAAGTACTTAATGAAAATGCAAACTTTGTGCAACAAATGAACACTTAAGCACAAATGATTAAAGATAAATATTTAACAATTGAACCAGAACAAATAAAGAGATTGAGATAAAGAATATCAAACCAAACTCCCAAACTTTTCAAGCTTGGAGTATATCCACTTGTAGTACATTTTCAAAGAATGTGAGGCAATAATCTTCTTGTACACAAAGTAGGCTTATCCTTGCACCAACTAAGTTCTTCTAGTTGAGCCAAATGGTTTTATATTACAACCTCACTTTTGTACATTTGTTATCCCTCCACTCTTACACTTGAAAATCATTCACTAGTCTATTCTTGCTTACACTAATTCCCTCTAGTTGAGCCAAGAAAACTATACTATCCAAACTAATACAACCCATAATATTTTAGCCTATTTCTCCCTAAATAATTCTTACAAGTGTTTGTATTGAATGTAGTAGTTCCACACATCATTTCATAGGATGTCCTTGGGCAATTTATAGATGAAAGATGTGCTGAAATTTGAGATTCAACGATCAAAAACCTAGTTATTAAAACTAACCATTAGGAGTTCGGACGGTAGTTCGGACGTCTGATCATGTGTCCTACAGTATCATGAACAGTGTCTCGAACGGTCATATGTGTCCTACAGCTTGATGAACAGTGTCTCGAACGGTCATATGTGTCCTACAGTTTTGACAGAAAATTTCGTTATTTCGAGCTCCTTTTTTCGGACGTTCAAAATCCTATTCTTTTGGCTTTTGGATTCGAGCACTTTCTTCAGACAATCATCTGCTTCCAAAAGATGTGTCCTTCTTCGATGTTGTCTGGTCATGTTTCGGACGCGCCCTTGCATCCAAGCTCCTTTCTTTCAGACGCTCTTCATCATCCGTAATGTGTTGTTCAAATTTTGGTTGTTTTTCTTGATTGTGTTCGGATGATCATTTTCGTCCGAACCTTCCTATTTTTTTGCACACTTGTTTTCAACTCACACTGTTAGTACGATTTGGTAATCATCAAAATATGATTATCATAATTGGGGTCCAACAAGAAAAAAGGCAAGTTCGTATTATATCTTTCCATGCAAGTAGAATAGGAATCCAATAGCCAGATTCTGAGAAGTAGACCACAAGATAAGATCAAATTTAGGAGCATTGTAAGAACCCTTGCACAAAAGTTAGAATTTCAAATAATCAAGTGAACAAAAGATTTTTTGCACATCTCAGAGTTCAAGTAAGAGCACGAGATGATCAAAAGATTGCATAATGCAGTAATTACCAAGTCAAAAGTATGAAAGCATAGAATAGACTTTGTTTTGTATTTTTATTTTTATAATAGATAGAGAAAAAAGTGATCGGTGGTGGAAATGGCAACAACGGCTTAATCCTCAATGAGTACCAGCATTCTTCCTCACTCAAACTTTCCCTTCCTTACCTCCAAACCTTTTGTTTCACCAAATCAGCTCGGAAGTTATTCGTCCTTATCCGGTAATGTCAGTCTACATTGTATTTAGTTTCTAGCTAGTTTGGTCAAAATTCAGAGTTCTACAATATTTGTTTGGAACCTCTTCGAGCCTCCAACAAAGAGAGGCAAGTTGTATACATTGAATTTTGACATATTTTTTACCATTATGTGCTAAATTGAGGCAAAAGTTTTTAAATTTCTTGCATTTTTCAAGACAAAATCCTAATTTAACAAAAATATGCATTTTTGTTAAAATAATCATCTTTTAAAATTAGGGGCAAAACGGTCTTTTTGCATTTAATTGTTGTTTTCTAATTTTTAGGGTTTTTAAATTTACATTAATATTTTTTAGCACCTTAGGGAATTTTTGTAACTTTCAGAATTCGTTTGGGACAATTTTCAAAATTAAATATTTTTTAGTCCCAAATGTGCGCTTTTGACAATAACATTTCGGTATTATTTTGAATAAAAATTTATGTTTTTGAGATTTTTTTATGTATTCTCGATGATTATTAAAATATTTTAATAAATTTATTTTTTTTTTCGTAAATCTTCTCTACGAAAAATCGATAGAAATTACATAGTTATATACAAATCAAGTCACATTTTCCACCAGACTCATATCAAACTATCTCAAAATCCAAAAATAAAGGATTGAACCTCCCAACTGAGAGGTCCAATCAAAACAACCCTTCCTTCACGCCTAACCCTCTTACCAATCAATCACCAAAACAAAACCTATTCAATAATTCACACATCAACCCAGCACATACCCCACAACTCTCGCAATTTCTCTCAGCTAAACCTCCCAAATCCCGTCCTCAATTTCCTCCTTTATATTTTACTTACTGCCACTACAACTTCATTCTCCATCACCATTTTAACACAAAACACATACTCTATTATACCACTACTACTATGTTTTTCTATTATTTCTACTACTTTTCCTTTCTTTACACCGCACGCACAAACGCACTCACAAACACATACTTCACACACACTACACACGCACAAAAGTTTAAAAAAAAAGTTAAAAACATGAAAATGAAAAAAATGTTGTAAAGTGTAGAGAATCGACGATCCCAACTTGGGTTAAAGATTGGCCACCACCTAGAGCTTCATTTTGCATAAAATATGTGTATTTTCTTATTGTTCTTCAAAGTAGTAATATTTGTATTTATATGGATTTTTATCTTGATGTTGATTCATCCACGGTTATTGTTATTTTTTACGAAATTGTGGTCTACTAATGATTTATGTGTTGTAAGAAATATTTTTTCGTGTTTGATTTTTGTTATTTAGTTTGGATTTGGTAAAAAATAGTTAGAAGAAATTTGGCTGTACTAAGCCTATTTTGTCTCTTTTTTATTGTATTTGACTAAATCTGGATTAGAATCGCAATCTACGAAAAATCGAGTTTGTGGTCTAAGGTTCATGTCATTTGGAAATCATTTGATTTTGAACAAAAATTAAGAAAAGAAAAGAAAGTCAAAAAGAAAAAAAAAAAAGAATGGATTGAAGAAGAAGATTAATACTCTCGGCTGATTCTTCAAAATTTGTGTAGGGAATTACATGATGTTTAGTCCCTTAATCTTTTAAAGCTTTTTCTTTTACCCCCCAAAACTTTTGTATTTCCTACTTTAGTTCTAGATTTTTAAGTTTATTTTGCTATTATTTTTTTCTTTTTCTCTTTTTTTTTTCCTTTTGTTTCTTTATTTATTCAGCTTTCCATTTTACAAGTTATTAGAAGTTAATATTATGTTTAAAAGGCTTATTGGGTTTATTTTGTTAGTGTGTTTGTTTAATGATTCGGTATAGTTATTATTTAATTAATGGGTTTGTTTTTTTATTGGGTTTGTTGAATGAATGAGTTTTGTTGGATTATCTTTTGACTAATGGACCTTGTGGGTTTTGTCTGCGTTAGGTTTTTGTTCATTAATGAATTGAATATTTGTAATGGATTTTTTTTATTTTAAATGGGCTATATTATTTTGGTTTAAGTTTGATAGGTGGGCTCTATTGCCCAGTTGGGTCATGTTTTTGTTCTAGGCCAGATCATTTGTCTATTGCGCCCAATGACAAAGCAATTTTACATTAAGTTGGTTAGTTTTCTTGTTTGGCCCATTGCTATTGCTTTCTATGTTGATTTGTTTCGACTTGAGCCAAATTATTTTGTTAAAGCTTAAAAATATTGTTGGGCCTATTTATTTGGGTCATCAAATTTTCTTAGGCCCGATTATTATTGCATCTTCAGAATTGCCTTTTGGTCCCTGAGACCTTTTAAAATTTCATTTTGACACCTAGAACTTTTTGAAATTTTGTTTTGAGCGCTGTGACTTGTAAAAATTATATTTTTGCACCTGAAACTTTTTAAATTACATTTTAGTCCCTAAAACTTTTTAAAATTGCTCATTTTATCCTTGATACTTTCTATAATTACTTTCTAGTCCCTAATACTTTCTCAAATTGTGTATATTGGCCCTTAAACTCTTTTTAAATTGTATTTTGACCCCAAAAATTCTGTAAGTTCTATAATTAAGCCCTTACAAGTTTATATTGTTACTAATTAAGTTTCTTTTCCTTCATAATTAACAAATTATTTCGCTATTATAATTTTGTCATTTCTTGTAATTTTGCCTTTGATTGTTTAGAAACCTTACAATTGAGTCCTTAATGTTTTGATTTGGTTTAATTAAGTCCCTTTCCATCTCAATTGTCCTTATTTAGCTACTTTGATGATAAATTTGGTTTAATTTGGGTAATAAATATTCTTTCGTTTGGTGCCAATATTATTTTGTTTGTTTGAGTGTTATTTATACTGTAATTATTTTATATCAGACCTTGATCCATTTGTTCATTTCTTGAACCAAAAAATAGGATAATTTTGCACATTTGGCACTTTATGAGGTACATCTAAATTCCTTTATGGGCTAAGTTTTTTATATGATTTTGTGTGCTAATTATTTAATTACTTTTCTTAATTTTCTCCATTATTATTTTTCTTTTATTATTATAATTATTTATTGTAATTTATCTCATTGTAAAAAGGTTTAAGCCTAATATAATAGATAGGATTATGTGCTATGTGTTTACTGCTTGTTGTTAGAATTTTTATGTTAGAATATTATATTTTATCTGCCTATGTATTTTGTGTATTTATATGTTTATTAGCTTGTCTAGTATATTTATTCTTTGCAAATATATTTTGTTCATATTTTGCACTAGTCTAATTTTAGTATAGAAAAAATTTCCTCCTATGTTAGTTCCCATTCCCTGCATTTTTTATGCATTTTTTTATTACTTTTTATTTGCCTCCATTTTATTCCATCCAAATTACAAACTTAATATAAACTTGGGTTAATTTTTGAAAACATAAATGAAATCACGCAACCGGCTCTTACCCGGGCGTAAAAAGTTCCTAGACTATCTGTAGAGAAGTCTAGCCTTCCTTTTTCTCAATATGATTCCTGAATCCTTTTCTTTTGTTTTGTAAACTAGGAGTCATCTAGTATAAGATTTGCATTATTTATTTTTACCTATCTATCTATTTATTTACTTATTTATTTTCTTTTCTCTATAATGGCTTTTTTTTTTTTTTTTTCAACCTTTAACTTTAGAGGATTTCCCCCTTCCTTTAAGTTTAGGTTAGTGTTCCAATACACTTCACACACCAGGTGATGATTCCATTATTTATTTATTTATCCCTATTCTAGATTATTTTAGAGTCTTCCAAACGTCACATTCTAAATCACAATTTAAGACCCTATTTTTGTACGACTATTACAGACATTTATTTATTTCTCTTTATTTATTTATTATTTCATTTTTTTCCACCGAAAAATAGGGCGTAACATAAAAATCATGCCATTTTGACTATGTTAGTCCCATTTTGGGTGTTCTTATGTGTTTTTACAAGAATTTTATGTTTAGTAGCAGTCTTAGTTGTCTTATAGTAATATAAGGACTTTTGGGGGTATTTATGTACTAATTGAAGATTAAATGGTACTTGTTGGTTTTGGTGCATATTTGTCAGCATTATATGTAAATTGAGCAACAACTTTAAGAACTGAAGAAGCCGAAGGCTAGAGATGCAATTAGAAGAACATTCACAGCGGCCATGAATTCCAAAGAAGAGAACTCAACACTGTGGTTATCAAGCCATTCAAGACTTCAAGACCTCTACACTGCGGTGCCGGATTCCACAATACAATCTTAACACTATGCTTACTAATTAGCCAAAGACTTTTGTCAATACAACCTCGACACCGCAGTGCCGAAACTAAAAGAGGAAACCTCGTCATCACGATCTAGAGCAAATTTCCAGACACAGAGAATGGCTTTTGAAATGGCTGCGAAATTCAAATAACCCTAAATTGTACACCTACAAACACATAGTATAGGATGTAGTAGTTTTAGTTTTGACTAGTCTAGATAAGGTAATTTTAGGAGTAGAAGAACTTTTCCTTATTTGCTAACATTTGTATCCATTACTCATTTTCTTCTTCAACTTTTTAGTATTTTCAGTCTAAAAATTACTCTTCATCTTTAATGCAAGTTTAGAAATTTCTTTGCAATTTATGCTTGAGTTGCTCAACCGCCCCTTAGCCCAATGCTCATGATGCGTTAGCTAGATGTACGGAATCTCCACCATGTCGGGGGACCAAGCAAGACATAGCTAGCGGCATAGGAGCCGACTCGGCATCAACCGCCTCATGCCGCACTGGAGCAATCAAATATGTGGTTCTGCACATGCTTTCATTTAGTGTAAAAATTTCTCCTTTTCATGCTTGTTTACATTTTCTTTGCACTATGATTAGCCTATCAATGATGATGCTATTTAACATACTTGCCTTAGTAGTAGTTATCACTTGTCTTTGTATTTCTTTGTTTTGTTCTTCTCTAAATTTGTGCAGCTAAACTACTAGAGAATTGGACTATAAAAATATGAAATTTACATATGTGTTTGTGACTCCAAGTAGGTAGACTAGAAATGGTAGACATTTGAGTGGCACTAAAGGATTTGGGATGGTTGGTGAGAGATAAAGGATTCACTCTTATACCATATTTGTGAGGTTAACACAACAAACGAGCGTTGAGTGTTAATACCTAGATGAATCTATCACATGGTTAAGTCGATTGCAGAGCAGTCAGGCTAGGATGCTAATTTTTCTAATTAGTTCCTTAAACTCTATGTAGAAACTTAGACTACAACAATAAGTCAGGTCAAGAAATTGGTTCATAGTTGGGAGGAAATTCTCATTTGTACCCAAGAAATGTCAAGCATTAAAAGAGCTCACCAAGTAAAGGAATAAAGATAGTAGCCCAATCCCTCTTGTTTACTTGTGTTAATCTACTTGCTAATTTAATTGATTATTTCTTGTTTTGCCAGTTCAATTGTTGTTTAAGATTAATCATGCTCGAATTGGTAGTTTAGAAAGTACTCATATCCTAGGAATCCCAGTAATCACCAATCCATCCTTGTTACTTATCGATACCCTTACCACTAGCTACAAATCTATCTTGTATATTTGCGGGAGTACGGATTGCAGTCTAACTGAAGTAAGGTGATTTTATAACTTGAGAGTGAGTGAGCATTTAAATTAGATACTTACACTAATCCACGTTAGTCATCTTATACTTGTGAGTTACATAGTTTTGAAATTAGAGGTTTTAATCTAATTCCTTTCGGAATTAGGATTTTTCGTAAATTGTTCTTGATTGATTCTTCCAACATTTGAGCTCATTTTTAATTAGTGATTATGTGTTTTTAATACTTTATTTCAACCTCTACTAATTTTTTTTTATCTTGGTTTAGGGTTTTGGAGGTCGCGAAACAACTGGATGTGAAGCGGAGCAAGACCGGGCGAATGAAGTAGCCAGTAGCAAGCCCTCTAGTGGCATGTCGCACTAGTGAGGTCTTTTGGGTGAGGAGCGATTTTAATTCTTTTTGTTATTTTCAAGGGCAATTTTTTCCCGACTACCCTAAACCTTAAACCTACTTTAATTACACATCATTGGGGTTGAAATAAAGCCCCGAACTTGTTTTTCTTCTTCTTTTCTTCCTTTCCACTTCAGCAGGAAATTTTAGGCTTTCTCTTCTATTTTCCTTGTAGTAGTTCTAGCTTTATTCTACTTCTTGTAAGACCTTTATTTATGTTTATGGATGCACTCTTTCAATGTTTTATTTCATGCTTTCTTGTTTATAAAGCTCTCATTCGATGTCATTCATTTATCGCTTTCATTAAATGCTTCCTTTACTAGCTTTCTTTATTTCATGCTTAGTTAAGATTTAATTCTTTTACTATGCTTTCTTGTAGTTAATATGTTCTAATTAGTTTTGAGTTAGGGTTGTGTGAAGCCAATTTCTAATCAGTAGAGGTTAATAGGTTGATTAGGTGATAAAATTTAATAATTATGCAATATTAAGGGGCTTTAGAGTTAATTAGAGTAATTGAACACTCCACTAGTTAATTTGTATTAATTAAGGAGATATGGGAATTGAGCCTCTATTAAAGACCTAGATTAGTATGGATCAGAGTTAGAATTAGATCTCGGCAGACTAATTCACCTAGTTAATTGTTAGAATTTCATGTGATTAGTAATCAAATTTGATTAGTTTAAGGAGTAAGAGGGATTTGTGCCTAGGTTAATTAGATTGATAAACTTATAGATCACCAAGGGATTCGGATTAGGTTATACTTGAAAATCAACCTCTAATTTGGCTTGTGAATTACTTGATTAGCTTAATTAACCAACACTCGAGAAATTGGCTAGCATTAAGCTATAACCCTTTTTATTATTCATTTCACTTAGTTGTTAGTGTAATTTAGTTAAGTTATCTTTTTAAATCAACCTTTTAATTAGTAATTTAACCAAATATTCTATACGTGAAGACCTTTTCCTGTGAGAACGATCCCTATTTTCTCTATACTACTTTGTGGCTTGTATACTTGTGGTGTGCATGCAAGTGTTTAGTTGTTAAATAGTGGTAAAAGAACTAAATTTGTCACACAAGTTTTTGGCACCACTGTTGGGGAATTGTTGTCAATATTGATATAATTTAGTTAGAGTATTAGTTTAGTTTATTTTATTATATAATTGTTGTATCTACTTGAAAACCCAAAAATATTTTTCGTTTTTATATAGCTCTCTTTTTTTTCAAAATTCCAAAATATAGTTTTGCTATCTTGATAGTTTAATTGTCTTATTTTGAAAAAAGAATCAAAAAGATTTTTACTTTGATGGATAGTTTAGACTAATTAGTAAAGTAAACTCTCTTATCTTTTCTTGTTTGTATTGTTTTTAGTCTTTTTCTTGTTTGTATTGTTTTTAGCTCCTTTTCGCGAAGAACATATAAGGAACAAATTGGAATTATCTACGCCAAGGATATCATCATTCTTATAGTGATGAAGGCATGACCAATGGTCATGTTTCTTGTTGTGGGTATTCTCCTTACCCCTTATACTATAATATGAAATGGTACAACCTTTCAAATCCTTATTGTTGGAGTTTCAAAATCAATTCAATCATTGTCCATTTCAAGGCCAAGGAAAAGTGAAGTGAGTCACAATCTTCGTCAACGAATGAAAAATTTTACCCAAGAGATGGGAAAACTCACCATTGAGATGAGAAAATGCTATGCGAAGACCAGACTTGTCATGTCCTTGACCCGAATTTTAGCCTGGGACGTGGAATGTACCATACCAATGAGCAAACTCTTGAATGAAAGGCTCATATCTTTTATTCATAAGTTTTCAATTTACTCAAACGGAGCAATAATATCTTTTCAAAATAATAAGGTGAAATGTGGCAAGTTAAAATAATAAACTAAAATCCAAATGTTATAAACTATTGTTTGGAGCTGTGGCATCATAGTTAGGAATGCCTTGACATTATACTTATGATAGACATGACACTATGAGAGAAATCCCAAGAGAACGTCAAGTGGCCCTTAACACCCTTTTCTAGTGAGGTTAACCTCTAGGTTGAGTAGTCAGAAGTCGATGACTACTTATTGAGTTTTGAACCGTTTAAATGAATACTTGTTTTTCTGAAATGACTTTAGCTCCAAACAATAGTTTATAACTTTTGGATTTTAGACAGTGTCATGTGGCATCATAGCGACTATTTGATGTCCGTTTAGAACTACAATGTCTTGTTATTACCCATAAAATACATTCATATTCCAATTAAGCATATCAAATCTATACATATATCACATTTTCATGTTTTAAAATCAAACAATCACATATCTATACGTGATCACACATTTTCTGGGAAAGTAATTCTATGAACAAAACACATTTTCATAAACAACTTTTGGAAAATTAGGCAAAGTCATAAAACAAATTCAAAGGCATATACTTCAGAAAATAATTTTCAAAGTACAGAAGCAAGCACTACCTATCTCGGTATGCAATTAACTCCTTAAAGAAGGGACGGCAATAGGTCGTGTCAGGTCCTTATTGGATTCGTGTTAGAAAACCTAAACCTACATGTCATGCCCTGTTTATTAACAGGTTGGCCTGACACAACCTATTAACCTGTTAAGTTTGACACTATACAAAAGTTACTTAGTTTAACTCGAATGACATGATAACCCATAATTAACCCATTGACTTATTGACTCGAATGACACGATATGCCATTAAAAGGTATATTATTATGTCAAAAGTTTTAAAAATGCTCCAATTAATTAATGAGAACAGGTCATTCAGGTTACCCGATATCTTAACAAGTTAAACAATTGTGTCAAATTACCGATAAGATAATGGATTATCGAGTCAATCTGTGGGTTGGCACAACATGATCTATTTAGTTTTGAGTCATTAACGAGTCAAAATGATAGCAACTCAACTAAATTCATAGTGTCTCATTTTACCGAAATCATAAGAAAATTGGCGGGTGAAGCTCAAGGAACTCTCATTGCCATCCCAATCCAATTAGAACATCAAGCCTTACCTCCCTTGAAGAAGGAGGAATGCAAGGTTAAAGATGATGATGATAATGATCGTCATGGAGCAAACAAGTAGTCGTCTACAACAACACATTCAAGCTCAATTTGATATATTAGCACAAAAGTTGGTGAATGAAACTCGAAATGCCCCCATGTACTACCCAAACACTAAAGAATAGTATAGTATTTAATGAGCAAATGCCAAACTATTAAATCAAGACTTAACAATACCGACGTACCAATGCAAATTTGGGGGAGAGTTGACCAAGTAAAAGTACTCAAACTGGATGTGATGGAGCTTTTAGATTTGAATTCTCAACAACCAAGTTAGTCAACACTTGTATGGAAGAGTTTAGTCAACACTTGTATGGAAGAGTCACTGACATATACTTTGAATGAGTATGAGATTCCCTCGGTGATCATTAAAGAGATACCATTTTGTGATCATAGAAAAAGAGCCAATAAAAAGAGTGGATCATATCATGGATACATGCTAGAAGGGGTTGGAAACACGTCTATTTATGCCGAAGTCCGCAAGTCATTAGGATTTTTGGATGTGGAAATCAATAGAACAAATTTACAAAAGAGTTCAACAGCCTTGGAAGCCCCCTTGGTGTGGTCAAGGAAGTATTTCTTTCCCTTATCTTTTATAATGTTTTAGTTAGTTTAAGAATGGACGGGTCAATAAAGACTTGTAGCCTTGTGTTAGTTTAGTTCATGATTTGTATTGTGAATTGACTTTTGGTTGTACTTGGATAAATTTGGCATAGTTGATGATAATGATATGGGATTATATGAATTCTTGTGAATAGTGATTGTAGTGAGATATCCATTTGAACTTAGACTTGATACATTGTCTTTATCAAGTATTTGAGTGATTAGATGGATTTTTATTGATGCTTTGTCTAACATTACTATTTTCATGGTTGATTGAAATATTTTGATGCTAATTGTTGCAAACACTAAGTTGGAAAGATGAATTGGGCACAAATGACCTTTGTTATGTTAAACCCTGTTACCTCCAAGTTATTGTTAATAGATAGCTTTTCTTTTCTTTTTTTCTTTTTTTTGTTGTGGAACCTCTTGAAGTCCTGATGATTCCTTTGGATTTGTTATGTTGGTTGAAAGAAGGAGAGTAAATTCCTTGAATTGTGATTTTTGTTAGATTTTATTCGTATGAGTCAATTGGATTTGCTCACTTGGTGAAGCTTTTTTATCATATTTAGTTGGTGATTGTCATGACTAGAAATGAAAACAAGTAACATGCTTTCAGATGAAATTGTATGTTTGATTGCATTCACATTCATTTGGACGAATATTATCTATCATCTGCATGAACTTTTTGATTGTCCAAACATACTAAAAAGTCATTCATTTACTATTAATATACTTAACTAGTTTATGTACTTTCATGTCTTCTAGTACTATTATTTTTACTTGTTGTGAATTGGTGAGTAGTTAGATGAGTGTGTAACTCATCATTGAAGTAAGATGAAAAGTTTAATGGTGTGAATATTCTTGTTCATTAAGGAATAGTTTTGTTGGTGTTTGGGATGTTGAAAGTGAATGTTGAACACAGGTTGCACTTCCTATGTTGATTTGACCGAAAATGGAATTTAACCCTTAAAATTCAATCATGTTTTCAACCACTTAATAAAAAAATGTCTTCTTAACTAGTTTTTATCTCAAACACTACTTTTTCTATAAGAAGTTTTTCCAATGCCAATTTTAAATGAGTTGTTAATTTAGTTTATACACTTCAAGATTTTGGTATTTGAAATGGTTTCTAAGTAGAATTGGAAAGGGGTTAGGCCTTCATTTTGAACATACTTGTATGAATTGCATGTGGAAAGTATTTTGTTTATCTTATGGGTGTTTAGTTTTAGATATGATCTTGAGTGCGCTCTATCCTTCTTCCTTGGTTTAGGTTGCGATCAAAAACATATTTTGCTCTTAACAATAAGTCGAGTAGAGGAATCGGCATCATTAATGTCGTGCTTTCGAAATATGCCATTAGAGTAGGAAATAAGGCTAATAGAGGAATCAACATCATAAATGTTGTGCCTTCGAAATGGCCATTAGAATTGTTTAATGGCCATTAGGATTGTTTTAAAACGAGGCAAGTAGAAGCACAGTTTCGAAATGAGTCTTTTGGCTTTTAGTATACCAATAACTTGGGGGTTTTGCATTGTGTACTGCTCATTATCATGTCGAATTAAATACTCTTAACTAGACTAATACTTTACACTTGTATGTCATGTATATCATTGTTTACTTTAGAGTCCTAATGATCCTTCTTTCGTTTGGGATGAATTTTGGGAACTTGAGTTGTTTAACCTTAATTAACTTTCATTTGAATTGGCATTGCATTAACTTTTCCTAATTCAAAGTAATGTTTGTAATTAAATTTATTGACAACTTTTGTAAATAAAGAGGTGGGAGAAAATTTTGAGTTTTTTGAGTTAAAACCCTATTTTCACTTTTGACAAGTACACTAGAATTTAACATTTTCACTTTCTTTTCTTTTCCTTTGGTGGTGTTAAGTGTTAAGTATTAAACGTTATTTGTTATGTATTTAAGTGTTTTATGTCTATTATGGTTTTCTGTTTTGTTTATTGTTCTTCTTTTCTTTTCTATTATTTACTCAGGATGAGCAAAACCTTAAGTTTAGGGATATGTAGGAAACTAGGGTTTTTCATGGCCAAATTTGAACATTTTTGTCGTAATTTTGAGCAATTTTAGTACTAACGTGTATTTTCATCCATTCTTAGCTTATGTGTTTGATGTGTGTTTTAGTGTTATTTAGATAATATTATATTTGTGAGTTTATGTTTGAAATTAGGGATTTTAACCTAATTCTTTTCGAAATTAGGATTTTTCGTGAGCTTGTTCTTGATTGATTCTTCCAATGTTTGAACTCACTTTAATTAGTGTTCGAGTGTTTTTAAAATTTCATTTCAATCTCCACTAATGTGTTTTTATATTGGTTTAGGGTTTTGGAGTTTGTAGAGCAAAATTGGGATAGAAGCGGTGCAAGACAGGGTAAATGAAATAGCCAATAGCAAAGCAGCTAGGTAGCTCGTTGTCGGTGAGCTTCCCAAGCTTGGGGAGCTTGCTGGCAATGAGGTCTTCCGAGGGGCACAATTTTTAGCCTTTTTTGCTATTTTTAAAGGATAATTTCGTTCTAACTACCGAAATTCTAAACCTACTTTAAATACACATTATTGGGACTGAAATTAAGCCTTGAACTTGTTTTCTTCTCATTTTCTTCCTTCCCTCTTGGGCAAGAGAAAAGAAATTTTAGCCTTTCTCTTCTATTTTCTTTTTAGGTGTTCTACAATATTCTAAGTTTATTCTACTAGTTGTTAGACCTTCATTTATATTTATTGTACTCTTTTAATGTTTCATTTCGTACTTTCTTAGTTTATAAAACTCTCATTTCATATTTTCCATTAATTGCTTCCATTAAATGCTTTCTTCACTACCTTTCTTTATTTTTATGCTCAGTTTAGATTTAATGTTTTTCTATACTTTCTTGTAGTTAATATGTTCTAATTAGTTTTGGGTTAGGGTTGTGTGAAACCAATTTTTGGGAAGAGGTTAATGGATTGATTAGGTGGTAAAATGGAATAATTAGGCAATACTAAGGGATTTTAGAGTTAATTAGGGGAATTGATCACTCCACTAGTTAATTTGGGTTAATTAAAAGGATATGAGAATTGAACCTCCGTTACAGACCTAGACTAGTGTTGGATTGAGGTTAGAATTAGATCTTGGTAGACTAATTCACCTCTATCTAGAGTTAGTTGTTAGAATTTCATGTGGTTAATAATCAAATTTGGTTAGTTTAAGCAATAGGAGGGATCCGCACTTTGGTTAACTTGATTGATAGACTTAATGACTCATAGATTGGGATTAGGTTACATTTGAAAATCAAATTCTAATTTGGCTTGTTGAATCGCATCATTAGCTTAATTAACCAACACTCGGGAAATTGACTAGCATAAGCTGTAACCCTCTTTATTAATCATTTTACTTAGTTGTTAGTATAGTTTAGTTAACTTATCTTTTTAAATCAACCCTTGAATTAGTAACTTAGTCAAATGTTCAATACTTGAACACCTTTTTCCGTGAGAACGATCCCTATTTACTTTCTGCTACTTCATGGCCCATGTACTTGTGGTGTGCGTGCAAGTGTTTAGTAGTTAAATAATGGTAAAAGAATTAGATTTGTAACACAATAGTGAGCCAACCGAAGATCATGTTATAAGAAGTCTCTCTTTTGACAATTACAAAATTTATAAAAAGTCATTTCGACCTATGCTTTGAGAAAGTTCTGAGGGTCAGAGGCACGGTTATTTGTGCCTCTGGCATAACAAGTCTCTACTGAATCTAACTGGGGAATTCTTGAATGGTTTTATTAATGAGTAATCCATGTGCATCTTTTTCCATGCATCCCAGTAAATGATATCTCCTAAGCTGCCCGTATCCACGAATACTCAGTGCATTTCATACCCACTGACTTGAACATGGATGACAATAGGGTCAACGTGTGGCATGCGACTGGGAACTGGATCTTCGAATGAAAATCCGAGGCTCATGAATTGCATTAGCCTTTTGTCTCGTTAATCACCCTCAGGGACATGCCAAGCATATTTTTTTCGAGCATTGCTCGAATCCCTTGTGGTTGGCCCTCCAACAATAATATTTGTTACCCCAACAATGGTATTCTCTAGATTTTACTGAGGAGAGAGACGATTGTTTCTCGGGGGGTATTGACAAGACGGACCTAGGTTGTCATTCTGCTGACTGTTCTTTCAAAACTATACAACAATTTTTCTAATGAAGCCTTGGAGATGACCCTCTTGGACGGCCCATCAATACCAATTTTAAGGTGGTTGCACACCTCAGTGTCAATGCCCATGTTGCCCATGATAGTATTTTGATTGTCTTTCTAATCTAGGGTAGTGTGCATCGAGGAAGGGGTCTCAAGAATCTTAATATGTTGAACTTGATATAAAATTTCCCTCCTGGTGGTGTTTAGAGGGATAAAATTTGTGCTGGGTAGCACTTTTGTTCGAACTAGCCTATTTCCTACAATGTTGTTTGGAAACGTTACCCAATCAAACAAAAACCTACTGTTTGGATAAGCCAATTCCTTTGAAACTTTTTGCTTTTTTTTTTTTTTTGGTAGAGGAAGGGTTGTGTATCAACTTTTTCCTTACCCTTCAAATGACTCGCAGTACTCTTTTTTTATTTTATTGGGCTTTTCACTCTAGATATGATCCAAAGACCTTTCTAACAGCTTCAAGAAAGTTGATGGCATCTTTTTGGCCAGCTTTGCATTGAAAGGCCATGTTTAACTCTGCTACGAAATACAACAATCATGATCTTTTCATCAACATTTTTAATGTGGATTACTTCCTCATTGAATCTGTCTACTTATTGGGTGAGTGACTCCGGATCTCATGGAACCATTTCTAGGCTAAGACTCGAAGTGTTGTGGCAAAAAGTTTGCACTTCATGGCATCACTATAACCATAAAGACTAGTCAGGGCCACATGAGAAATGTGATCGGATGGATCCAAATCACCCTTATATTTGTTGAGATCTGGATATTTGAGCTGAGGAGGTAGGGGCTCCATTTGGACATAGTTTACCAGGGTGACGACTAGGGCATTGTGGCTATTCATTGTACGCAGAAGGTGTTTTGCATTTTCTCTACTCCACAAAAGTTCAAAAAGATTCGAAGTAGTCAGAAATATAATGAAGCACATTTTCTTGCTTTGTAGAATCATCCAGGAGGTTCCAACCTCATCATGATCCTTAGTTTCAGCTTAATTTCATTGAGTCCAGGAGGTGCTGGTAATCTCCCTTAGATTCCTTGCTATTAGTACAATGAGCAGCAGTGTGATTTTTCATTTTTGCAAAAGTTTTAATCCAATGAAATTGCTAAAAAGATCAAAAAACAATAAGGAAAGCTCAAAAAGCAAGGAGAACAACCATGAACGACAAGAGAAATACAGACTTTTTGAAATGTTTTTCCACAGATAGGGACAAATAATGAGTACGAAATCTGGAGAGATAGCAGAGAGAATATTCTTTGTATTAATGAGAGTAAAAGATACAACCATAAGGTTAGAACCCCTATTTATAGATTTTGGTAGGACCCCTATTTATAGATTTTGGTTGAGTGTTCGAATAACGTGACTTATTAACCTCTACTTGGAGTGATTTACATATTTATCCTTAATGAACTATGCTACATAGGCAATTTACATAATGACTAATATCGCGTAAGCAACTTGTATTTGAATCATCGAAAGGAAACTTGGATAGTCAACTAAGTGACTAAATTTAGATATGTAATATTGAAAAATTACTTGGACGGTTGACTAAGTGACTAAATTTATGTAATATTGAAAATTACTAATGAGGAAAAACAACTGACACACCCTAACTGATCTAAGTATAAAAAAGCAACAAGTATAATTGAGAGAAACTTTCCCTACCAAGGAAAATGTCTCGCTATGCCACTGTCCACAACCAATGCTGTAACTATTATTATGCAAAAACTGTCTTGAATTCTTTCAGATGTTAGCTTTTGTAGTTGTACTAGAGAATTTATAATGGATATCTCCCATCAACGGAGCAGTAATATCTATAAATGTAGGCTTGCATCCTAAATGTTGTCGTACAATTTTCCGTAACTATATAGTTATAGTAAATTTTTTGTCGATACACCGCACGCATGGATAGTGCAATAGACATAAACCACCTAATTGATCACTCCATGCGTCTAACATTTGACTTGTCCAAATGAATGTTAAATTTTATAATTATATTCATTTTTAATTGAAAAAGATCGAGATTGATGATATCTGCTCATTGCATAAAAAAATTTATATGTGATGTACTAGAGAAATAAAGGTACTTAGACTTAAAGTGAAAAATATATAAAATTGGATCAATATTCATATGGAGTAAATAAATTGATTTAGAATGATCAATCAATCAATTTATAAACTTTAAAACATTCAACAAACAAAATCTAAAAGTTCCAAAGGTTAAAGAAAAAAAAATCTTTTATGAAGGATCAGGATAATAACATCCTATCATTGTACAATACATCCTACAATACTACCTGTACTTAATTTAAAAATCTATTTTAGATTCAAATCTTTTTGGTCATCTAAAATTGTAAGATAACAACTATAGGTGGGGTTAAGCTCATTTTTGCCAAAATATCTACACAAATGTTTTCACCATAATGGTTGGTTAAATGTACACTCTATTTGAGCAAAATAAACTAATAGTCACTAAACTATTAGGCTATTGCATATAATGTCATTGAACTCTTTGTTTTACAAATTCACTTACCACTAAACTACTTTAAATGTGTGTTTGGACTCATTTCTTCTATTTCTATGGTGATTGGAGATATACACTAAAAGTAGTTCAGTGACCAAATTTGCAGAAGGAGTGACTCTAGACATGCAATTAAGATAAATCAATGACCAAATTTATAAAACAAATAGTTCAGTAATATTATATGCAACAACTTAATAATTTAGTGATCATTTGTATATTTTGTTGCTCCTATTTTCGACTTAGGAGCTTTCAGAAAGCCTGAAACCAAGATCTCAATATATTTGAAGCCCCTGCCACAAAGCCCACAATTCTTCAACAAGGCCTATTACAAGATAAAATAGAATGTCAATACCTATGATCCAAACCCCACCAACCATGATCAGTTCTGAACTTCTGACCGAATCATCTCTACCCACCATGCTCGGGTTTAGGGTTGGCAATTTTTGTCTCGATAAGGTAACACGACATGAAATTAATAGGTTATGGCACGATCTAAAAACTATCATGTCATTAGTAGGGATCAACCCATTTATGGCACAAAAGGAAACAGGTTGGGTTGGATCAGCTTGTAGATTGACACGATATAACATGTTAAGTAGCTGAATAAATAGATTTTACTAAAATATTACATCGATTATAATTTAATATAACATATTTTAAGATTTTGCATAATAGTTTTGATATAATACTATTAAATCAAACATAATAATAATTTTAAATACTATTAAAATTTTTTAAAAATTTAAAAAATGTGTTTTAAGTTGATATATAAACAAAGTTAGTATTAAAAATTGTTTAAATTATTAAAGAGTTAAAATTTGAACTTTTAACTCAAATGGATCGTATGTTATTTAACTCATTAGACAAGTTGGTATATCTCTAGATAGGTTGGTATATCTCTGAAGAAGTAAATAGGTGACACAAAAATAAATGAGTCAGACATGAATACAACATGATAAGAAGTTGATCCCACATAATACAAAATGAACACGACACGATAAAAAATGGGTCTCACTTGACATGCACACACGATAAAAAACGGGTCTTACTTGACATGACATGATTCATTTACAACCCTACCTGGGTTATGAATTCATAATAGTATGTGGAGAACTACTTATTGGTGGCCCAATACATTTGTTGAAAGAAAAAAAAAAAGGGGGTAATGGCATTTTGCACCCCTCAACTATGTGTATTTAGCACTTTGCACCCTGTACTGTCAATTGCAGCACTTTACTATCTCCAACTTTAGATTTTTTTTCAATTTAGTCTATTTGGTTGGATCCGGTCAACCATTCCTTACTGAAAAGACCCTTTGCACCCTTACAATTTTAAAGAGTCTAAATTGCCCTCTAACAAAGTGTTGCCTAAATACATTCCATTTTCCCTCCTATTTGCACAAAACAGGAGCCTAAATAGCTGCATCCCATATCTATGTCCTAAATTTTTGTACAAACTTCTTTGTCTCTTTGGTCCATCTTTAGTGTAGAATATATTCCTTCTTTAAATATCTCATTCTCATCCAAACCAACATGTATAAAACAGGCTGCTTCAAGCAACAACAATTTTACGACATGCCACACTCATGTAGATTTAGTAGCTTATCGCTGTAATGGATTTGAAACAAAAATTTTTAGCAATTGCTACCAAACTTATCGAAAATTTTCAACAACTTCTACCAAACTTCACTTGATATAGTTTAAATTGGTCAAATTTGGACCAGCTATGGAAGTCATAACTAGCGATAAATTTTGAAGCTAAATGCTTGCAAATGTTTTCAATGAACTACACGAAATAGATTCCAAACATGCAGTTTGGTTCACTTAAAAAATTCACCTGAAAAATGCAAAATAAAATTGTACTCCACTATAAGATATATGCCCAACAATTATAAGAATAGATAGCATAGTCACAAAAGAGTAATTCAGCATAACAAGGCCAACATTCTAGTAGTTTGAACTAAGCAACCAAAAGACAAACTAAGTAGCAGTACATCTGCTATGAAAATTCAAGTAATATAAAATGCAATAGGGTTCGTCCCAATTAAAAACAATAAAGCATAATATAGTATTGATCACCATTACAAAAATAGTCCAAAAAGTTGCAAAGTAAGTTAAAAGGTAGCACAATCAGAACTTGAAGCCCTTGGTCCACTGTAATTAGGGGTAATGGTACTTGAAACTTTTGAACCCCAGTTATGTTAATCATGTTTTGATGATGACCAAATTGCACTAATGGTTTGAAAACAAGTCTGCAGAAAAATAGGTAGGTTCGGACGCAAATGATCGTCCGAACAAATCAACCAGAAGACTCCACGAACGTAAATGACTGTCTGAAAGACAGAGCTTTGGACGATGGTAATCGTTCGACACAAAGAATTTGAAGCAAGTCTCGGACAAAGAACAGAGTCCGATCATATTTCCAGAAGACTTTACTTTGATCGGACGCAGGTTCGGACGCATCCTTGGACATCCGAATGAATATCCTCAGAGAACGGACGCAGCGTCGAACGCAGGGTTTAGCAACGGCCGTCCGAACGGTCCAACGGCTAGTTCGTTGATGTGTACGGACGCACACTTACTACATCAGCAAGAAAAATGAGTCCACACATCTAGAAAAAGAGTTGGACAGAAAATAGCCGTTGGGAAGTTGTTGGAAGCAGATTTTTGGTAACTATAAATACCCCTAAGCCTGAATTAATTAACAAGAGACTTCTACATTGATTACAAGTAATACTTGAGCTATTTGGGAGAAATAGTGGGTACAAGTGTTGTAATAGTGTAGGTAGTTTTGTGAAAAGAGTTTAGAAGTGTAAGAGTTCTTCAAGTGCAAGAGTGGAGGGATAACAATTGTAACAAAAGGAGGTTGTGAGTGTAAAACTCTTGGCTCAACTAAAGGAAATTAGTGTGAGTAAAAGTGATCCTCATTTGTGTACAAGAGGTTATTGTCTCACCTACTTTGAAGAGACTTTTAGTGGCTAAACTTCAAGTTGTGAACTTGGTAGTTGCCTTGTAAAAAGCTCTTTGTAGTTGTCAACTCCAAGCTTGAGAAGCTTGGGAGTTTGGTTTGATTAGGCTCTTAATCTCAATATTCTTATTTGTTCTTTAAGTTTAAATTGTTGAATATCTATTGTATTCATTTGTATTTAATTTTTTATTTGGTGCATAAAATTTGAATTTCAATTAAGCACATAAAAAGGTTTATTTTAGAAACAACCTAATTCACCCCCCCTCTTAGGTTGCCCCTTTGGGACCAACAGAAACTTGGCTGGATATTGCACCAACTTGGTTAACTTGTCCCATACTACCACTAGGAGGAAAAATTTGAGTGAACGTAGCTTCTCCATATGTAGTTTGTCTTCTTATAACCTGGAAAATATAAACTACATCATAAACTTTATAATCAACTAGTTTTATAATTTTAGTATTTATTCCAATATCCAAACCTATGTAGTTAAAGCAGGTTGCAATGCTTGATACTAAGAAGGATGGACCAAAGGATTAGTAGAATGCTGGAAGACTTGAGTTGCAACATTGTGGACTGGTTGCTGGTGTTGGTCCAAAAGTAACCTAAAAGGGGGGTGTTAGAATTAGGTTGTTTCAAAAAAAATAAACCTTTTAATGTGCTTAATGAGAAATGCAAACTTTATGTAACAAATAAACACTTAAGCACAAATGAATACAAAAGATATTCAATAATTGAAGTTCAAAGAACAAATATAAAGATGATTGAGATAGAGAGTATCAAACCAAACTCTCAAACTTCTCAAGTTTGGAGTACATCCACTAGTAGTACCTCTTCAAAGAAGGTGAGGCAATAACCCTCTTGTACACAAAGTAGGCTCACCCTTGCACCAACTAAGTCCCTCTAGTTGAGCCAAAGGGTTTTACAATGCAATCTCACTTTCGTACACTTGTTATCCCTCCACTCTTACACTTGAAGATCACTCACTAGTTGAGCCAAGAGAACTACACTACCCAAACCAATACAACACACAACAGTTTAGCCTATTTCTTCCCAAATAGCTCTTACAAGTGTTTGTATTGAATGCAATAGTTCTACTCTCTATTTTTACAATTACAGACAAGGGGTATTTATAGAAGCCCAGAAATTTCTTCCAACAGCTTGCTAACGGCTATTTTCTATTTCCTGAGAAACTAGCCGTTTGGTCTTTCGGACGACCGATGCTGTGAATGTGCGTTCGAACGAACTAGCCGTTGGACCTTTCGAACGTCCGATACAAAGCCTTTGCATCCAATGATGCGTCCGATAACTTTATGAATAGTGCTTTGGACAGTTGTATGCGTCCTACAGCTTTGACAGAAACTTCTTCATTTTGAGCTCTTCTCTTCAGACGATCATCTGCGTCCGTTCTCCTGGTCGTGTTTCGGATGCTCTCCTACGTCCGAAAACCTTTATTTTTGGAGGCTCTCCTACGTCTGTTCTCTGCTTCAGATTCTTCCTTGCCGGATGTTCTCATGCGTCCGAATTTCCTTCTTTCGGACGTTTCCTTGCGTCCGAACTATCCTGCTTGTCTGCATACTTGATTACAAACTATTAGTATGATTTGGTCATTATTAAAATATGATTATCATAACTGGGGTTCAACTGTTGGGTCCTTAATTGACTTGGTGCACCAACAATATTAGAAGTAGGACTAAAAACACTCCTCCTGCCACTTGTGTACCTCTTCCTTCCCCTACTAATTGGTGAATCCCCATTGAAGGATAGCCCATCAGGTCCTCCACTAATTCTGCACCTTCTCATTCCTTTTCCAAATCCTTTACCTCTAGCTCTTCTTACTGTAGTCCCCCTACCATTTGCTTCAACTTGATTTACAATTGCATCAATTTGGTTTGCAGCAGATGTAAGTGGTTGATTTGTCGCGACTTTACTTTTTCCCTTGCTATTATCATCATTAATACTGCATTTTTTCTTTTCCTTATCCTATTTAAACATACAATTTCAAATTAGTATTTAATCCTCAATTAATCAAGATATGCACTGATCATTTAAGTGAAGTAGAATAAAATTAAAATAAAAGACTTAACTTGCTTTGGAGGAAATGTACAAGTCCTCTTGTTGTGGCCATATCTTAAGGAACAGTTACCACACCTTGAATGATCGTAGTGTCTTCTAATTGCAATAGCATTTTTCTTCTCATCAGGTGCCTTCTTACGCAATTTCTTTGGCCTTCCAGGTTGGACTCTTTTTCTTGGAGGCATTATAGGGTCTGATGTATCATCCCTCCACTTAACATTATTTGGTATAGGGGTGATCATATGCTGGTAAGTTTGCGCATAGGTATGAGCACTATAGTAGGGATGAACAAAGTCTTCAATTTTCAATTGGCCATGCAAAACAATTGCAGCTACATGTGTACGTGGCACACCTGTCATATTTTCTACAATCACATGATTTTCTCCCAAGGTCAACTATAAAATTTGTCACTCCAACCAACACTTCAAATATACCTTCTCCAGCTAATTTCACCTCATAATTGACTGCAACCTTTTTTGCTTCTTCTACTTGCTTCATAATCCTTGGCAAATATCACCAATAAATGTAGCAAGTACTTCCTTTTTTTCTTGATACCTTGTGGACATTAGCTGTCTCCTAATCATCTCCATCATAGTTATAATAGGCTTGTCCCTTGCTTCTTTAATGAGCTGATTGAATGACTCACAAATGTTGTTACTTAGCAAATCACACTTTGGTCTACATGAAAAGTGTGATCTTGCCCAAGTATTTGGAGGAATCTTTGCTAACCAATCATAAGCAACAAGATTCATACCTTTGAATGTTTGCATGTAATCTTTGAATTCCTCCATTGTATATGCACAAGTAGCTCCGCACACAAGGTCCTTCAATTCATTGTCTTTAAATTGTAATTTGAAGTTGGCATATAAATGCCTAACACAAAATCTATGTTCATTTCCAAGGATTAAAGAATTAAATGTCTCTACCAGTAACTGCAATATAAATATACAGTTAGAATATAAAGTGATATAGAATTAAAAAAACATTCAAGCATTATCAAAGAATCTTACCTTTTGTCTATCTGATATAAAAACCCAACCTATATCTTCTGGTCTTCCAAGAATTTCAAATCAAATAGTAACTTTAGGAACTAGCTCCAAGAGTCCTTGCACTCAGTTTCTACAACAGCCATGGCAAGTGGATACATTTGATTATTGCCATCCCTATATACAGCAGCAATCATTGACCCCCATATGGTCCCTTTAGGTGACATGCATCTAAGCCAATAACAGGTGTACAACCTGATAAAAATCCCCACATTGGGCATCAAACATTACGAACATTCTTTGAAAAATTGCAGCTGAATTAGGCAATGGTCTCTCAACCTCCACTTTTGCTATACTCCCAGTGTTCTGCCTTATCACCATATGACAATAAATTCTGACCCTCATATATTGTTCGTGATGATTACCCTCAATTTTCTCTAAGGCTTTCCACTTTGCTCTATAAGCTTGGTCTGGAGAAATAAAGACACCAAAGTCTCTCGTAACAGCTCTTCTAATAGACTTCACACTCCATTTTGGATCATCAATTAGCTTATCCATGTACTTGTTAGCAAGCCACGTAGAAATCACAGCTTTCTAATCTTATATCTTCTAGGATGTACAGTGTGCTTTACCAATGTCTTTATTTGAAATGTATTGTTGCCTTGCATTTTAGAAGCATGAACTCTCCAAGGGAAGGAATCATCATCACACACAACTATAACCTTATCACTATTGTTCTTAGCAAACTTAAACTCATAACCTTCCTTAATTGAGTTCTCTCTAAGGAATGCTCTAAATAATGCCTATCTTAAATATCATACCAAGCTTCAATTGAGAATTACACGTCTTTTTTCTCATCAAAGACTGGAAAACGTTGTGCAGTCCCCTCATTCTCAGAATTTGTTGGACTATTCATATTCTCACTGTCAGTAAAGTTTCCATCATTCTCATCATCTAGATAGACAAGATTTTTCCTTTTTGCATTTGAAGATTTTGTAATGGGAAAATTTTTGGACTTAGACTTGCCTAGGTTCATGCATTCATCTCAAAGCTATCCCCATCATTGAAGTACAACATATTATCAGATGATATAGATTTAGTATAAAGACTTCACTACTATCTTCAGTACTTTCCCCATCAATAGACCCTTTGGGGATTAAATCTTCATCAACTTGCACATCATGAAGCATATTAATATATGAAGAATCTATATTCTAGTCTATATTCTCAATGAAGATTGAAATTGTTTTTCTCCCAGATGCATAGCACACATATCTAGCACATCAATATCCCTTGTCAATAACCTATGTCCACCATTTAAATCAGCATCAGGTACCAAAAAGTACATATTATATTGACCAAGTTGATATCCTAACTTTTTAGCTATGTCCTGCATGTCAAGTATTCCTACTTTCCGCGGGTCCAAATCATTGAATGCCAAATTTCCCTCCATATACTTTGTTACTGAGCCCCTAACAAGAAGTCCCCCATAATGAATTTCTAAAGTATGAATTTGCTCTGCCATCTTCTACATTTAAAAAATCATTGACATCAGTTATTATTTAAATAGAGTAATAATATAAATTGATTAGCTAATCTACAAAATGAAACACCTTGGTAAACAATGTTGTGATTTTTAAATTAATTATCTTTTAAAAAGAAAATATTTTTTATGAACTCATACACAAGGGACCACTTGCAACCTCAAAGGAAACATTCTTCAGTTCTACAAAGACAAATAATGTTTTAAGGACCACTTTGTTTGTATGAAAACGACTACCAAGGCATTAATTCTTAACAAAGAACTAATTTTTTAACATCACTATAAAAACCATTGACTCTTCCAATGATAATAATATAAAAGTACTGTGATTTCATCATAGTTTTAGCATCATATTTCTAAAAAGTTTCCCCAACATATCATAGTCTATTTGGCATAATAAAAAGTTACAACAAAAAAGATTGCAGATACAAACCTGTTTATGGATCTAAATCTATCAAAAAAGTTCGATTCTTGAGTCTTCGGTACTACCTTTTCCTTCTTCTATTCTCGATTCTTGCTAAAGGGTGATCTTCTACCATCAACCCTTGTTCTTTTGCGATTTGAGAACTCGGAGGCTGCACAAGATATTTTACGAAGAAAATGTTGTAGAATAACTGTTAAATACAGGAAAACGAGGGTTTTAGAGAGATGGGATATTTCTGAAATTTTGTGAAAAGGTAAAAATGGAATTTTTTTTCATTGGTTGACAATATTTGCACCAGATAAGCCAATTAGACTAAGTTGCAAAAAATCTAAAGTTAGAGATAGTAAAGTGCTGCAATTGATAATATAGGGTGCAAAGTGCTAAATGCACATAGTTGAGGGGTGCAAAATGCCATTAATCCCAAAAAAAATAAAATATTGGCCCAAATTCAGCTCTAACAAACCCGGATTGGCCCCATATTTTCACTCCCACGGGTTCGCGCCTTTCGCCAGCTTGGCTCCACTATCCAACAACTTTTACACACTCCTATTCTCCACTCTCTCGCACAGTCTCTCTCTTAATATGCCCTAAATTGAAGCTCCGAAGTCCGACCCGCCCCATCCTTTAAACCCTAATTCCCCACTCATTTAAGTCTCCGTGAGTATTTTCTTTCTCGCTTTTATCTATATATGTTTATTTTATAATCCCAATGTTTTAATTGCTTTCCAGAATCTGAAGTCCGAATTTTGTATATATATATTTTTTTTGTTTGGATCCGATTTGCATTAAGACTTTATTAGTCCAGTAGTAAATCACTAATTCTAATTCTCTGTGACCCGATTATTTACTAAAATTTGTCGGATCGGGTTATATCCGGGTCCTCCGCCCCTTAATTCAATTTCAAATTGTGTTCCTGCTGTTTTATTTTTTTGGGTTGAAATTTTTGCCTGTTTTAGCTGTTAAAATTTCATTTTGTCTCAATTATTTGTTATTTATTTTATTATTATTTTTTTTATGGCCTGCTGTTTGGTATTTTGAGGGGTTTAAAATTTTCATTTTCTTAGCTGAGTTTGGCATGGACCTCTACCGTTTGATTACTTTATGATGCGCGTACGCCATTGCTCTATTGCTCTTTGCCGTGAACTATATCTTCACCAGTTCACATTATTGACCAATATTTTTTTCTTACCGATTCACACCCCTTTTTTTACAGTTTACCATTTTATTAATTTAAAAAATAAATAAATTACAGAAAAAGGAGGAGGCATGACTTTTAAAAAAAATTTCTTGTATCATTTTCCTTGTTATTCAGTAGTCCGTAGTTTATCTAACCTTTTTCTATCAAAATTGTTAATTTGCGAAACTATGGGAAAAGGTAGTTCTTAAAATGTTGTAAAGTTGTTGAAGTTTTTGTTGTTTCAGCTGAATATATTGTTATTTAAAACTGGCTAGGGCATTTGTCTCGCGTACCGCAGGGATAAAATATCAGAGATACTAATAGAGTAGGTATTCAAGGGAAAGTGATGGAGATACCGGATGAAGCGGTGATAGTCAATTCTAGTAGATTGAAGTCTGTGGTATGGAATGATTTCGATAGGGTTAAGAAGGGTGATACTTTGGTAGCAGTTTGTAGGCATTGTAATAGGAAACTTAGCGGGTCAAGTACCAGTGGAAGGACATCACATTTGAGAAATCATTTGATCAGATGCCGGAGGAGATCAAACCATGATGTAAGCCAGTTATTAACAAGGGGGAAGAAAAAGGATGGAAGTCTTGCCGTTGCAAATCGTAATTTTGGTCAACAGCAGAGAAAGGGTGAATCGCTTAGCATCTTAAGTACCAATTTTGCCCTTGGGATTAGAAAAGATGGGAGCATTACCACAGGGAGTATTAACTTTGACAATAAACATCTAGATGACTTGATCTAGCTCGAATGATTATCCTGCATGGTTATTCTTTGATGATGGTTGAGCATTTTGGCTTCAGAATATTTGTGAGAAATCTGCAGCCGTTGTTTGACCCAGTGACGTTTGATAGAGTTGAAGCTGATTGCAAGGAAATTTATCAAATCGAGAAACAGAAGATTAATGAAGAGTTGGCTAAATTACCTGGAAAAATTAGCCTTTGTGTTGATAAATGGGTTGCTAATGCAGGTGCTAAGTACCTTTCTTTGACAGCACATATTATATTGACAATGCTTGGCAACTTAAAAAGAAGATTCTGAACTTTCTGATGCTAGATCCTTTGCAAACGGAAGACATGCTTTCTGATGCTATCATGAAAAGTCTAAAGAACTGGGATATTGATAGGAAGGTTTTTTCGATCACTGTGGATAATCATTCAAGAGATGATGTCATTGTTCGTAAAATGAGAGACCAATTATGTGAGCTCCGATATCTTGTTTGCAATGGCCAATTGTTTGATGTACGCTGTGCAGCAAATGTTGTGAAGTTAATGGCTCAGGATGCGCTGGAAACATCATTTGAGATTGCCCACAAGATTCGAGAAAGCATTCGGTATGTCAGGAGTTCACAAGCAGTACAAGATAAGTTCAATCAGGTGGTTCAATTAGCTGGGGTTATTAGTCAGAAAAGTTTGTGTCTTGATAATCCATTGCAATGGAACTTGACTTATATCATGCTTGAAGCTGCTGTAGAGTACAGAGATGCATTTGTCCTTCTGCATCCAAGAACATGACTCTTTATACACTGTGTGCCCATCTGGCAGGGAATGGGACAGAGCAAGTTCTATTTCCAGCTTCTTAAAGCTGTTTGTTGAAGTATCTAATGTTTTTGCAGGAAACAAGTATTCTACTGCCAATATATATTTCCCAGAGATCTGCGATATTCATTTGCAGTTGATTGAGTGGTGCCAGAACTCGGATGATTTTATCAGTTCCCTGGCATTGAAAATGAAAAGCAGATTTGATGAGTACTGGAAGAAATGCAGCTTGGCTTTGGCAATTGCAGCCATCTTAGATCCGCGATTCAAGATGAAATTAGTGGAATATTACTATCCTCGAATATATGGCAGTAGTGCCCCTGATTGCATCGATATAGTTTCAAATTGTATGAAGGCTCTTTACAATGGGCATACTATCTACTCATCACTAATTTCTCGCGGTCAAGCTGGTGCTTCACATGTTGCTAATTGTGATTCCAGAAGTACGCTTACAGGCTTTGACAAGTTCGATGTTAATGAAACTTGTCAGAGCCAAAATGTAAAATCAGACTTGGACAAGTACTTAGAGGAACCTCTATTTCCGCGTAATGTTGACTTCAGCATACTAAATTGGTGGAAAGTTCACACGCCAAGATATCCTATCCTATCTATGATGGCACGCAACATTTTGGGTATTGCTTTGTCAAAAGTCTCATCAGAGGCCTTGTTTAATACTGGCGATAGAGCAATTGACCAATCTTGGGGTTCACTAAGATCACATACTTTACAAGCTTTGATGTGCACCCAAGACTGGATGTGCAGTGAATTGGAAGGTTAATCTATTGATATGCCATTTCTGATTCTTATGAATAGCTTCTATTGCTACCGATTGACGTTTTTATATTTCTGTCGCAGATTCTAAATCATCCTCCAGCCCTCCTTTGGCAGTTTGTTATGATACAAAGTAGGAAGACATAGGTAAATATTCCCTTTTCCAGACGACTTTGCTCATTTGTACTTGTCTATATTTTGGAAATGTTCATTTATCTCAAGTCCATTTCTATGCCTTGAGATCCAAGTGTTGAAAAAACTAATCTTTATTTTTGAGGCTTTCCCTTGGCTTTTCCTATTCGTTTTCCAAGAATATGGTGCTGGGATAGTAGACGGTAGAATGCGGTGGGCTTGGTACCATGATACTCCATACATACTGTGCCAAGCAAAGGTTGTTTGATTATGATGTAAAGTTCTAGCTGAGCTGAAAAACAAGTTCATTGATTTTGGTCTTACAACACTTGGCACAGGCTGGGAGAGCTCATAATGGTGCCCGTTTTCGAGTGAAAAATGGAGAAAATCTGGAACTTGGGTAGTTAATCGAATAATTTATGCTTTATCCAATCTGTTGGATGTTGAAGCACAAAGAGAAGGTGTGCAAGAAAGTTGAGACTTAACAAAGCATAATTAGTTATTGTAAAGATGGAGGATTTCTAATCCAAGCCCATTTCATGTCCTAAGGACTATTGTCAATTTATCTGACTGCAATAAATAAACTGTTAATTACTTATAGTGTGTTTTGTTTATTTGACTGTAAATAAAATGCCAATTATATATATATATGCATGTATTCAATTCTATTCTATTGTGTCATGAAGTCCCACCTCGCAATGCAAGAATTTAGACTTCAGACTAGGTGTATCAGCCTATGGACTTGCAAAACCCAAAGTTTGGACAAGATTTATTTTGCTTTTTGTTTGTAGATATGAATATGGCCCATTTAAACAACAACGCAGAACCAAGCATTAAGTCCAACTAGTGCTCTCGCTCCAACGCTCCATGTCAGAAGGGTCTTTGGTTACTTTAACTATCTGTTATAAACAAAAAGATTAATATTTCATGCATTGGCAAGTGTGGATGTAGATGTATCTTACTTGTATAAAAATAATATTTGAAATTTAAATTATACACAGATAATATGTATTTAAATCCAATAATATATAAAATTTTCTATATCAATGATATATGAAAAATTAATCTTAAATAAGATGCTGTCAATGTAATCTTGTGTATTTTAGTAAAAAATAGACATGAACTGATTTTAGACCAAATTGTTCTTTTTATTGGTATAGCCAAAAGAGTTTCTTTTAAAAACTCTCAAAAGTAGCTCTAGGTTCCATATTTCTATCCATGATTTCTCAAAACGGAAACAACCCCTCAAACACAACCCAAAAAAAAAATATTAAAAAAAAAAAAAAAAAGTGAAAGTAGCCACCATTATAGGAGGCTTCAACCCATACCCATATCTATGTTCTCTATTCAGTACACTATACTAAGACGGAGAACCAAACTAAAAGTTCCTATTCCAACAAACTCATCCCTAGTTTCAACCACTCAAACTTGAACAATGACCTCGTACAGAAATAGGGTTAATAACACTTTACCCCCTGAACTAGGTAAGTAATTACAATTTGCCCCTTTGAACTACAAAAATTACACTTTACCTCCAATCACATTATTCATCCTTTAAAAAATTTATAATATCATGTTAAATGACTTAAATACCTGGTTGACTTAGAACTATAATTTGATTTTTGTATTTAAATTTGATAATGATGTGATAATTATTTAAAAATAATAAAAAATAAATTATATAATATTTTAATATAATCCATATTAATATATATCGTGATCAAATTTTTAAATTTTGTTATTTCATTTTATATTATTTTGAATTTAAATGTTTAATTATAATGGTAGAACAATTCTTAAATGGACTAATTTTCTATTGAAAATTCTTCTTTAAAGATATTATGTGACAACATATTTTTTTTATAAAATTTGTAATTTTTTTGATGTCTCTTAACATTTTACAATTTTTATATTTGGATTAACCTATGCAAATTTCAATGTCAAATATAATATCATTCAACATTTTATCACATTTTCACTCACTAATTATTTTGTTATTATATTTTATTATAATAATAATTTTTATTATAATTGTTATTATATTTTATTTTTTCCTAATTCTTTTATACGTATTGAACATCAAAATTAAATACATAAAAAATCAAATCAATATAATACTAATGGTATTTTAGTCATTTAACTTGATATTATAAATTTTTTAAAAGATAAATCACGTGATTGGAGGGTAAAGTGTAATTTTTTAATTTATGGGGATAAAGTATAATTACCTGTCTAGTTCGGGGGCAAAGTGTTATTAACCCACAGAAATATTATTGAATTGGAGGGTCCACCAAGAAGATGCATACATACATTTATGTGTGTTTGATCTACGACAAAACGACTTGTTTAATATTATAAATCGACTCTATCTTGAGGGCAGTCCTCATCAATTGACATTGATATCTGATATTCCGTAGCAGACAACTCCCATGCAGCTAGCAATTGACCTTGACCTATGATACAAGCATATGCTGTCGCAGACCATAAAATTTATTCGGTCATTTGAGTATTTCAGTAATTGTTCTAAAAATATAATAAAATATAGAAACATTTTACGATTTTTTTTATAGAATTATTATTTTTTATTTTAAGAGATTGTACAATACAATATTGAGTATACTTTTAAAATTTATACTGTATAAATCTTTAAAATTAAGGGAATGATTCTCTCAACGGGACTGTAAAATTTCCCTAAAATATAACTTACGTAATAAAACTTTTTTTTTAATAATTTATTAATCATGAGTTCGAGTCACTATAAGATAAGTGGAACGGGTGAGTTTTTTTAAAAAATAAAAATTACTCAAGAAATGATAAGAAGCTTCCATTCTATTTAGAGGGGAATTCTACAGTCCCGTTGAGAGAACCATTCCTCTGGTTTTAAGTATTTGTACAGTACAAATTTTTAAAACACATAGTGTTGTACTGTACAAACCCTTAAAATACAAGAGAATAATTCCGTAAAAAAAATTTGTAAAATTTCCCCTATTTAAAATAGATGGCTCACTAATTGAGGAAATATAACCTTTCTTATTCTATAGAAAAGTTGGTCATTCATTTAGAATGGATACCTTCTATTAGTTATTCAACAACTATTAAAATGTCTAATATTTGTGATCGCTATGTATTGTATATATATATAGTTTTGAAGATATTTGGATCGTCGATAGTTATATACTAGTAATAGGCTGGAGTTTTTAATTTGATTTAAAAACTGGTCAAATATTTTTTAATATTTTATATATATATTTTTATATATAAAATATGTACAAATAAATAAAAAAAGGAAAATAAGTCAACAAAATACAGATTAGATGGTAAGATACTTTTCTTATGACCTATTGGTAACGAATTCGAGTCACTAAATTGGAATGACAGGTGAAAATTTTACTTGAGTTCAAGTCACTAGAAAGGAGGAAAGGTGAAAATTTTATTTTAAAAAAAATTTAAAAGGAAACTGGATAGTATTTTATATAATCAAACTACAGGGGAATTCTTATATGAATCTAATTCATGTTAGGTGAGATGAACTCTTTGATTCACATTGATCCACGTTACTCTAACTCATTAAAAAGAAACCTCTTCAGAGTGATGTGAATGAATATGAACCAATTGTGTGCCGGACTCATGCAAAAATTTTCCATCAAACCACATGTATCTTTTGTCGGTCCATATTTGATGTCTATCAATTTCAATTAGAGTCGTTTTATTTAGATGCAGTGTCCAATCTTCTGTGCTAATACTTCTCCTGTCAAGTGTTAAAGTATTTATCAAGGCTATTAAGATGGAGGACCACATCTAAAATGTACCATTTGTGTGATAATTTCCTCTGGTCCGTATTGAAATGGCAAAGTTTACGGACAAAAACAAATATTAGACCTAAAGGAAAAACAACCTTAGCTCACAAACCACATTAAAATGTTCCAACACTACCCGAAAGAAAGCTTCTAAATCCAGTTTTATATTCCCATTAGATAACAGTAATTAGGGTCTGTTTGATGATTCAACTTAATGTTGAAAATTAATTGATTAAGAGATTTTTGAATTCAGCATGTTTGATAATAGAATTCTCTTATCACTTAATACATTAAGCCCTGCTTAATTTGTATTCAAAATTTTAAGTGAAAACATTTTCACTTTTAATCTGCTAAATTTTAAATAAATGTACAAACACATAGTCTAACACACACATACTCTCTCTCACACATATTCACACACACTTTCTCTCACTTGCACACACTCTCACACAAACATATACTCTCTCACACACAAAAACACACACTTCCTCACATATATATATTGTCTCTCTCACACACATACACACTTTGTCTCTTACACACATTCTCTCTTGTACTTTTTCATACTCTTATTCACACACACTCACACACATGCATATTCTCTCTCACTCACATACACACACCCTATCACACACAAATTCTCTCTCACACACATACATACCCTATCACACACATTCTCTCTCATATATATTTATACTATCCTTAATTATTCATTTTCTTTTCTACGTATATATGACAATTCTTTATAACAAATTAATACATATATGAAGTGACATATTTAATTCAGATATTAAATTCAGTTGATTATCAAACAGAAATAAATTTATTAATTCAGCAATTAATACTATGTTTAGAACTTATAATTCAGATTTCAGTATTCAGCATTAACAAACACCCCCTTAGTCAATTTACATTTACATAAAATTTTGTCAAATTGTTGATGTTCTTAAAACTTTTTTGTTGTATTTGAATTGATAAATTTGAAGAAAAATTTAAAATTCATTCATTTTTTGAAAAGATTTGTAAGATTGAAATAAATGAATTTTAAATCCATCTAAATTAAAAGTGTGAAATGAAGAATTTTAAATAAATTTCTAATTTTAGTAGATTTAAAATTCATTCATTTTGACTTTACAAATTCCTCTAACAAATAGATAAATTTCAAATCTTTCTCCAAATACAAGTGAAAGATGCGGCAAGGTTTGTAAGTTCGTAAAATTTCGACAAGACTATTTTTTCGTTTTCTTTTTTTTTTTTTTTTGTGAGGGGGGGTCTGGGTGTTTAGAAACCTTGACAAGGCTATCGAAGGGTAGTCAATGTCACTTCATTAAACTATATAGAAACCTGTAAAAAATGGAGGTCATTCTCTGAATTAAACTTTTTCAGATTGTGTTGCTTCAAAATAACACCGTGGTTTATTTGCTAAAACCCGTGCTAAATTGCTGACCAAAGATTTTAGGTTTAAATGCTCTTTGTACCCTTAAATTATTTTTTTAGCTTTGCACCTATCAATTTGGTAAGTTAGCACCTTCAACATTTAACAGTTTGAGCTTTGCACCAATTACGCAAGGTTGAAGACTAAAATGACCTGTGTATTCTCATTATTTTATCCAACTTCTAGATTACCCTTACTTTCCGTTACATATTCACCATCATCAATACAATCAACACACACTTTATACAATTAACCAGGTTGGGTACAGGGAGTGAGAGGGGGGTGGCTGGTAGCGGCTAGGAAGGAGTATGGGGATGGGAAGGGTGGTAGTGTACTAGTGTGCGTTTAGTATTTGGTGAATGTTTAGTGTGGTAGAACAAGGATCTTTTGGGAAGTTGAATAAGATACTGGAGTCATTTTAAAGTTCAGCGCTTAGGTAATAGGCTCTTTTAAAAAAAAAAAAAAAAAAAAAGAAAAAAATTAAAATCCAATATTGTGATTAATCTTGGATGTAAATTGTAAAAGTATGATAACTTGGGGTGCGTAGTTCATTTAACCCAAATTTTATTTGATAGAACTAAGAGTACAATTGAGGTTATTTTGTTGAATTAATCTTTTATACACCGTCAGTATAAAAGTTTTTCTATATTATCGGGTGTGGATGCATATCATCTGTATATTATTTAAATTTAAATGTCATTTTTGTACATGTAACATGCATTCATACCCGATAATATAAAAAAATTTCTACACCGACAGTATATGAAAGATTAACTCATTTTGTTTTATGGTAAGTGTTGAGGCCAAGTTATAACTTTGTCTTTAAATGAAGGGTTTTTATAGAGAACTGGATAATATATAAGGAACATCTACTGTTACATATAGAACTGTATTCTTATATTTTGAATATTTATAAAATATAATACCGTATATTTTATATAAAAGTTTATACAGTATAGACTTTCAAAGCGTAACGATATGATTTTTTAACGAAATTGTAGAATTTATCTATATATTTTCAATAATAATTTAACACTTAAGTTATTGCTTCTGGCATTGGTCAATAATTTTTGCACTCTATAAAATGTCTTAGGAACTCCACTCTTTTTATACTAATATGACTAAAATGCTCAAAAAGATTCTCTACTTTCAAAGTCCAAATTAAATACCCCAAATACATAAGAAAAAAAAAGGCAATACAAGATTATATATTAATTTTTTTCAATATCATTCTAATTACAAACTAAAAGTGCTATAGGAATGCTAGAAAGTTGCATATTCGATTTCCGACAAGTGCACTCAAAAAATATTTGCATTCTCTTTTTGTTGAATAAAAAAATGTCAAGGACAAAGTAAAAGAGATTGTTAGGTTCATAATAATTAAATTAAAATTACTAAACAAATTGGTAGGAGAAACCTCCATCTAGTAGTATTATTATAGTGCTGGATAAAATTAATAGTGTAAACAAACAATAATTTCTTCTATCTCATGACATCTGAGAAATCCTTTACTAGACTATAAATTAAAATAAATAGAAATTTGTATTTTCTTGTCAAAATAAAATTAAGAAAAGAAGTTAATTATTGTGGAAAACTGAAGTTGAAAGATTAACCCTTTTCATTTTGGTGAGTTTGAAACCAAGGATAAAGTTTAGAGACCAAATCCATAATTTTTTTCTAGTTAAAATATATATAGCATATGATCAGATAATATCAATTGGACAGGAACAACCAACAAAAATGCAAGTGACGGTTTTTATGGCACAATTTACTATGTTACAACTCATTTGCCTTAGGGAAAATCATATAAATTTTCTCACACATATTCTGAAAATAATTTTAGCCCATTACATTTGAAATTAATTACTATCACAAAATAAAAATACATAATTTTAATCCCTAACATCTGTTTGACATTAGTGTGAATGAAAAAAATACACGAGTCATGTCATTATTTTTAGGGGTAAAACTGCTCCTAGCCGCCTAGAATCACCCGTAAGCTATCTCTGGATTAAACTTCTCTCAAATACATTTTCTTCAAATTCTCTCCAATGATTTATTATATTTAAACAACTAAAATTCATAAAAATTGTCAAATTACATAAAGAATTTTGTTTCAATGAGTAGATCAACATATCTTAAAACCAAATTTATTCATAAATGTTTTATCATTCAATTTGTACGAAATATTTGAACGGTATAAAATGGGTCAAAATCAAGACAAAAATTAGAACGTTTAATCAAACAGAAAAACTTAATCCATTTATTTTATAGTCCCTTCTAGGAATGGTTCCCTTAATTTAAAAGAAACTGTTAGATATGAGAAAGAATTCTTAACCATCAGATGATGATATGTTAAAAATAGGATATTATGCACCTTTTCATATGTAATTTATTCCCTATAAGTTTGAAATTGACACAAACCAGTAGTTTTTCATCCTTATCTCTTTCAACCTCTCCATCCATACAACACCTTAATCCCAATAGAATTATATACAAAAATTTTCTAATATTCATACATTAGGACTCTTAGAATCTAAGTAGGTAAGTTTTGCAGGTAAGTTTCCAAAGTAACTGTTAGAAATCTTTACCCTTTTCAAATTGTAAAATTAAATTATTTCATGTATGCCCCATATTTTTAGCAAAATAAGTGGGATGCTAAAAAATAAGTAGGATGTCCAAAGAAATTATGTTTTTGTTTGATATGCTTACAAAAAATAGACTTTTGATATAAATTTATTTATGCATATTAATCCTTGAATATTATACAGAATTATCTTTATATTTGTTTAATGACCAAAAATTATTTTACAAATATATGGATAATCCGGTAGCACTAATGTTATTTTTATATGATGTGAAATCTTGGATGTCAGTGTGTTATGTCTCAGAATTGGAGAGTGATATTTAGTAGAATAAATTTTTAAATATTATTTATATGAGGAAATAATAATACACTATTCAAAGGTATTTTAGTAGTACTATATTTCCATTCTATAAGTATGTTCTTTGGCTTGCATAGTATTATTTTGTTAATGTTATAATTATAATATACGATTCAGTTTTTTTTTATTTATTATTCGTGAAATATTTTTTTGTATTTGATTTTTTATTTATTAACTTATTTAACTGATACAATGTACCAAATAGTACATTTTACTATATCATAGTACTTTCGTTTGGATCTTTAATAGTATTTCATTTCATACCTCAATAATACAATACATTTACCTTTCTCGTATTATACTATATGAATATCTCATAATACTTTCTCTTATGTTGAATAGTACTATTATTGTAATACTCTTAGTTTTTTCAATTTTTATTTTGGGATTAAATTTCATATTAATGTAACAATTTAATTAAAGAAATTACATTTTTGTTTGACATGTTTATAAAAATATACTTTTGATATAAATTTGCTTATGCATATTACATTCTTGAATATTATACGGAATTAACTTTACATTTATGAATATGTTTAATGACCAAAAATTATATATGGATATTCCCGTTAGGGGTATCAATGGGTCGGGTTGTTAAGTTATCGTGTCATGTCAAATGTGACCCATTTCTTATCGTGTTCGTGTCGTATCGTGTGGGGCCCATTTTTTATCGTGTCGTGTTAGTGTTTTAGCCGTTTACTATTGACAGACAGTATCAGCCTATTTGACAATTATATAACTTGCGATCTATTTGAGTTAAAATCTCAAATTTTGATTATTTAATAATTTAAACAATTATTAATACTAACCTTGTTATTATAGTAATTTAAAACACATAATGAAAATTATTGAATTTTTTTGGATAATATTTAAAATAATTATTATGTTTGATTTAATAATCTGATATTAAATCTGTTATTCATAATTTTAAAGTATACTATATTAAATTATAATAAAGAAAAAATTTCAGCAAAATCTGTTCATACAGTAACTTAACAGGTTATTGTATCAACCCATGAGTTAACCCAACCCAACCCGCATTTAATTTTGTATCATAAACGGGTTGACCCAATAATGACTCGATAAATTTTGGGTCGTGTCATAACCAGTTAATTCGTGTTATGTTCGTGTCGTATTATCAGGTCGTATCAGAATTGTCAGCCCTAATTCCTGTAGCACTAATGTGATTTTTATATAATGTTATTCCTGGATGTTAGTGTTATGTCTCAAGATTAGAGAGTGATATTTAATAGAATAAATTTTTAAATACTGTTTATATGAGAAAATTGTACACTATAATTATTTTAGTAATACAATATTTTGATTCTATAAGTATGCTTCTTTGGCTTGCATAGTACTATTTTGTTAATAATGTCACAATTATAATGTAGATTTCAAATTTTTTCCATTTATTATATTTTAAATATTTTCTATATTTGATTTTTCATTGATTTACTTATTTAGTTGATAAAATGAACTAACTAGTACATTTTACTATACAATAGTACTTTTGTTTATATTCTTAATAGTATTTTATTTCATACAAACCTCAGTGATACAATACCTTCACTTTTCTCATATTATACTATATGAATATCTCATAATACTTTCTCTTATCTTTGAATAGTACTATTGCGGTAATACTCTTAGTTTTTTCAATTTTTATTTCCTTTTTTATTTTGGGATTAAATTTCATATTAATGTAACAATTTAATTAAAGAAATTATATTTTTATTTGATATGTTTATAAAAATAGACTTTTGATACAAATTTGCTTATGCATATTATATCCTTGAATATTATACAAAATTATCTTTACATTTGTTTAATGACCAAAAATTATTTTACACATATATGGACATTCCCGGAGCACTAATGTGATTTTTATATAATGTGAAGTTTTTGATGTCAATGTGTTATATCCCGAGATTAAAGAGTGATATTTAGTAGAATAAATTTTTAAATACTGTTTATATAAGGAAATAGTATACTATAGTTATTTTGGTATTACTATATTTCTATTCCATAAGTATGTTTCTTTGGCTTGCATATAGTACTATTTTGTTAATAAAGTCACAATTATAATGTACTATTCAAATTTTTTCCATTTATTATATTTTAAATATTTTTTATATTTGATTTTTCAATGATTTACTTATTTAGTTGATAAAATGAACTAACTAGTACATTTTATTATATGATAGTACTTTTGTTTAGATTCTTAATAGTATTTTATTTTATACCTCAGTAATACAATACATTCACCTTTCTCATATTATACTAAATGAACATCTCATAATACTTTCTCTTATCTTGTATAGTAATATTGTTGTAATACTATTCATTTTTTTATTTTTATTTATTTATTTATTTATTTTGGGATTAATTTTTATAATTTAATTATAGAAATTATATTTTTGTTTGATATGCTTATAAAATAAACTTTTGATACAAATTTTCTTATGCATATTACATCCTTGAATATTATACAGAATTATCTTTATACTAGTTTAATGACCAAAAATTATTTTACATACATACAGATAATCCCATATCAGCACTAAATGATTTTTTAGATAATGTGAAATCTTATATGCCAGTGTGTTATGTCCAGGGATTGGATAGTGATATTTAGTAGAATAAATTTCTAATTACTGTTTACATGAGAAAATAGTGCACTATAATTATTTAGGTAGTACTATATTTTCATTCTATAAGTATGTTTCTTTTACTTGCATAGTACTTCTTTGTTAATGTCATGATTATAATATACGATTCAATTTTTTATTTGTTATTTTTGAAATATTTTTTTATATTTGATTTTTTATTCACTTATTTAGATAATACAATATACCAACTAGTACATTTTACTATAAGATAGTATTTTTTTTTAGATTTTTAATAGTATTTCATTTCATATCTTAGTAATACAATACCTCACATTTCTCATATTATGCTATATGAATATCTCATAATACTTTCTCTTATTTTGAATATTACTATTGTTGTAGTTATTTTCATAACCGAAAAATACTCTTAGTTTTTTCAATTTCTATTTCTTTTTTTTGGTAATTTTGAAATTGAATTTCATATTAATGTAACAATTTAATTAAGGAAATCACATTTTTGTTTGATATGTTTATCAAATTAGACTTTTGATACAAATATGCATACGCATAGTATATCCTTTAATATTCTACAAAAATATCTTAACTTTTATTTGATGAATAAAAATTATTTTTTTATACATATAGATAATCCCGTAGTAATAATATGATTTTTATACGATGTGAAATCTTGGGTGCAGTGTGTTATGTCCCTAGAATGGAGAGTGAAATTTTCTAGAATAAATTTTAAAATACTATTTATCTAAGAAAATAGTACACTATAGTTATTTAGATAGTACTATATTTCCATGTTATAAGTATGTTTCTTAACTTTGTATAGTACCATTTTGTTAATAATATTACAATTATAATGTGCTATTCAAATTTTTTCCATTTATTATATTTTAAACATTTTCTATATTTAATTTTTTATTGATTTACTTATTTAGCTAATAAAATGAACTAAAATAGTACATTTTGCCATACGATAGTACTTTTGTTTGGATCTTTAATAGTATTTCATTTCATGTCTCAGTAATACATACCTTCGCCTTTCTCATGTTATACTATATGAATCTCTAACAATACTTTCTCTTATTTTCAATACTACTATTGTTTTGATTATTTCTATAATCGAAGAATACTCTTAGTTTTTGTTTTTTCAATTTTTATTTGTTTTTTTTTAATATTGGAATTGGACTTCATAAATGTAACAATTTAATTAAAGAAATTAATTTTTTGTTTGAAATGTTTATAAAAACAGGCTTTTTATACAAATTTGTGTACACATAGTACATTCTTTAATATTTTACGAAATTATCTTAATATTTGTTCGATGACCAAAAGTTATTTTGTATACATACAAATAATCCCGTAGTACTAATGTGATTTTTATACGTAGAAAGTTTTTTTTTTTTTTCGGTTTTTGTTAGAACATTTGATAAGTTCTGTAATTTATTTTTATTTTTGTTTTAATTCCTATACAGAGCTCTTAAGGCATAGTATTGTATAAAGTATTTAAAGTACAAGGGAATGGTTCGCTAAAAGAAACTGTAGAATTTTTCTAAATTACATTATAAACGGATATGATTTTTAAAAAATATTTTTAAATTATATTTTTATAAGGTGTATTAGAGAGAAATTCTCTCCAATTACTTAAGACGTGCCTAATCCGCTATCCCCTCCTACCACCACCATCTTTTCTTCCTAACAATTTAATTTTTTTTTTGAACTTTCTCGTTGTACGAAACAATGATTCCCATCTCTCTCATTACCACCACCTCCTATATCTGATCATCTCATACCCATCTCTCTCATTACCACCATCACCTACATCTGATCATACTATTATTCTACTACTAAATATCTGTTTTCCATCCTTGTCACCGCCATTAAAACAACCAACTTTAAACATTCACTTTAAAAATCTCTACATCCCCATTTAAAATGCCACCAATTTTCGGTATTCACCTCTCGTCATTTATTCAATATTGTAGATTAGACTTATCCTTATTCAAAAAATCATATAATTCATTCAAAATCACCCTTCAATTTTCAAAATTTATAACCACATGAATTACTCTATTTGTCCAATTGAAAATGTCATATTTCTAAAATATTCGTCATACTAATAGAGTCAAAGTATCTTTTATAATTTTTTTCTAATATTATCCCTCCATTTACTTTTGTGACATATTATATTTTGTAGGGAAAAATTGTACTTAAAACTCATAATAACACCACTATTGTTAAATAGCTGAAATCTCAAAAAAGTGACAAAATAGGATGGGGAGTCTAAAAATGTGAGGGACCCAAATTATTTTTGTGTATATGAGAAACCCAAATTATATATACATTTTTTGAATACGTGTGCAACCAAAAATATTTTTGAATATGTGACGGACAAAAAATATTTTTAAATATGTAAGGAACTAAACAAAATTTCTCTTTGTTGATGAATTTGACTTTTGATCTTGGCTGGATAATTAATGCTAACTGGTTTACTGTAAATGTACGAATATTGTAAGTTATACTTGTTGGGTATATATTTAAAATTGAAATTGAAATAGTAATAATTTAAAATTGAAAATTGACAACTAGTGCACCTGAATGAAACCAAACGAAACATTGGGCAACCGAATGAAACTACACATATTATGTAGGATTAATTTTATTTTGTATTTCTTAACTCATACTCAATTTTCACTTTGTATCTTTAATTTTAAATACTGTTTTTAGACAATTTGTACTTCTAATTCTCAAATATGTCTCACTTTAGTCTATTTTTTAATGTTATCACTAAATTTAACGGAATTATTGCTCATGTATCCAAAATATTGTGGCAATATTATTGTCTATCAAGTTGAATCTGTTATACACGGAAAATTTTCGTACTTTAGATGATGGTGTAAAAAATTTAATTGAAATGGAATGGATTTCAAAGTTGAGGGTACAAAGTGTCTAAAAAATAAAATTGTAGGTATAAAGTAAAAATTAGATATAAATTGAGAAGTACAAAATAAAATTAGTCATATATATATATATATGTATGCGTGCATATGTGTGCATGTGATTTTTGCATTGGAAGAACATCAAATGATGGTGAAAGGTGCAAAGTATTGAATGCAATACCTAATACAACAAATGCCCACATAAATGGCACCATACCACCATGCTTTTCTTTTTCCCAAAACAGAAGGATATTTGTGGACTTGGTTTATTGTAAATGTGTGAATGAACTTCTTATTGCACCCGATCAAAGCTATATAAGGTAAATTCTTGTCTACCCATGAAGAAAGAAACAAAAACAGAAAAGAAAAGAATTAAAAGGGAAAGAAAAACAAATTTATAATAATACAAAATAAAATGTGATTAATCATGCAGTAATATGGAGTTCTTATTGAGATCCAAGGGTGAATTATTAGTTTTAGAGGAAAGTTAGCATTAATGCTAACAGCTTCATTCTGACTGCGAGATCTTTTTGTTTACTTAAAGATAATTTGATTCTAATCTCAATTTTGCTCATGCAGAAAAGTTATCTTAGTTTTCACCAAAAAAAAAATTTATCTTAGGCTATTCACTTTATTTTCCACTTAATTTTCCTTTCGAAAATTAAATTGGAAAAACTGATTCTGAAAACAATGCTCAAAGTTTACAGAAGCCTCGTGAAACAGAATTAGGCCCTTGAATAAGTATTTTTAAGCGAGTTCGAGCAAACAAGAACATTTGAAAAGCCAATCGGAGAAGCGAACATCTGTTTCGGTATTTTTTTTTTTTTTTTTAAATTCACATTCCCTTCTCTACTCTCTAGTGACTCGAACCATAATTAATAAGTCATAAGGGAAATATCTTATCATCTAAACTGTATTTTGTTGTCAAAGTTTTATTATTATACTTAATTTTAAAGGCCAAAGAGTAAAATAGAATAACATTGACGTTATGCATCAAAGTACTGTCTATTAACTATTGGATTAATCTTTCCTACGCTGGTACTGTAGAAATTTCTTTTACCATTGGGTTTAGATATATGCCACAATCATTTTTTGAATTTCAAATGATACTTTTGCACATGTGACATGCATATAGTGTAAAAAATTATACCTACAGTGTAGGAAAAATTAACTCCTAACTATTTATCGCAAACATAGCAGTAACATTTTGCCATACAGTTCCTATATTTTTCAAGATTAATCTTTCATATACTGATAGTGCAATTTTTTTTTTACAATATCAGGTGTAGATGCCTACAACGTAATCATTTTTTGTAATTAATTTCAAATAATAGTTTTGCAAATGTGGTATGCATCCATACTTGATAGTGTAAAAAATTTTCTACACCACTGATGCAGGAAATATTAATCTTTTTTTAATAGTGTATGAAATTTTCTACACCATCGGTATAGGAAGGATTAATTTTTTTTTTTGTAATGGATTGTATTTTGTCATAGTAATGCATCAATCCGTACTTTTTATGATTAATTTGACTTTGCACCCTTTAACTTACAATCAATTATCATTTTACATATCCAATTTTAGTGTTGGATACTTTGCTCTTCCAACTCTCAAATCCTTATAATTTGATTCTAATTTTTAATACAATCACTAAACTTAATAGAATTTTTATGCATGTACAACAAATTTAGTAGTATGCACAATTATCTGCCACAATGTATTAGATGTACATGCAAAAATTCTGTTATTTTTGCTGATAGTGTTATAAATTGGATTGAAGTGTAATAGATCTGAGAGTTGAGGGTACATAATATCCAAAACTCCCAAAAATTAAGAATATAAAGTGAGAATTAGGTATAAGTGAATAGGTGCAAAATAAAAATAGTCCTACTTTTTGTTTCCTTTGTTCTACATTTATGATAAGTTGTCAAAAAAGAAAACTGTGCATGCGTTACTAAATTAAAGGCGTTGGTCGACAGTGTTACCTTTTCCTACCCAATTGATGCTAGTTTTGCAGTTCCTTTTTACCGTTTATCAAAGTAGGGGAGGAAAAACTTAAAAAAAAAAAGAAAAAAAAGGGAGTAATAGAAGTTGCTAGTTAACAAAAACTAGAAAAATGGTGAAACCATTATCTGGATACCCAATTCCATGATTCGCTTTTTTGGGGAATAATCTGTTGAGTTTGACATATCTCATAAAATGGTCCATTTTGGATCATTTGACACTTCACATTGGAAGTGCCTTCATTTCCCATTTTGTTTTGCATTCACAGAATGACATGGGAATGCATATAACAAAGGGTTAATAACATTTTGCCTCCCTAAACTAGGCAGTATAATAATTATACTTTACCTTCCTGAACTATAGAAATATACACTTTGTCTTCCATTGACACTACTCATCTATTACCAATATTAAAATTATTAAGATAATCTAGTTAAATGACTGAAATATTCTTAGTACTATATTTTGATTTATTATGTATTTAAATTTTGATAGTGATGTGATAATTATTTAAAAATTAGCAAAAATAAACTATATAATATTTCAATATAATCTTATCAATATATTTCTTGGTCAAATTTTAAAAATTTTTGGATTTCATTTTATATTATTTTGATTTGAATGTTTAACTATAGTGATTGAACAATTCCCAAATGGACTTATTTTTATTGAAAATTTTTCTTTAAAGATATTGTACGAAAATATGTTTTATATAAAACTTTGTGATTTTTTTGATATCTCTTAACAATTTTATATTTTTAATACTAACATGTACAAATTGCGATATTGGATATAATATAATTCAACTTTTTCTCACATTTTCACTCTCTAAAGTGTACACAAAGATATCAATGTGTTGTTATATTTTATTTTTTAATTCTTTTATAATTATAAAAAATTAATTAAATAGATAAAAAGTCAAAATATAATACTATATAATTTCAGTCATTTAACTAGATTTTTTCGATATTTTAAAATTTTTAAAGAGTGAATAATGTGAATGGGCGGCAAAGTGTATAATTCTATAGTTTAGGGAAGCAAAGTGTAATTACTCACCTAATTCATGGGGACAATTAAATGTATAAAATGTTATTTTTAACTAATTAAAAATATTGCCTATATTTATATATAGAAAACTAGAGATATTGTCTAAACATACTTAAGAAAAAAAATTATGAGCAAAATTTGAGGGGACAATAGTAGGAATATCATAAAATTTTAGGGGAGAAAGAAAGATAATTAAGAAAAAATATTCCGAAAATCATAGAGCCGATTCTAAAATTTCCAAAAGTGGGGGTTCTCCCTCCGCCCTGAAATAAATATTGCATGAGAGTCATTTTATGCTGACAACATTGTATTAGCCCTTACTTTTTTTAATCCATACGTCCCTATATTTCTTTAGAAAATGAAAAATTTAAAAACAAGAAAAGAGAATTAGAAGTATCTATTCTTTATACCTCAAGAACTATAAGTATTTACAAATTAAAAGATGTTGTATTATCAAATATAATACACATAAATTACATTCTCTTCTTTAGAAGTCCAAATGTAGAATTGCCTGTAGAAATATACGTGAGATTTTTCAGGATTTTTTTATCTGAAATACAGGATAAATATGTAACAACTGATTTAATTTGATAATTGGGATGAGTCAACCTCACAATCGATTTAAGGAAAATAGGAAGATTACATTCTCTAACCTTCTACTAAATTATAAACTCTATAAACACTCATCTCTCATTCTTAAATTTTAAGTATGATTCCACTTTTTATTTTAGACACTTAATAGTTAAAATAAAAAGTCTTCCAATAAAATTATAAGTAGTATCTATAAATTTGAAAATCACAATATCTGTGATATCTGTGATATTACTAGCCTACTACTATTGATTTAGTGTGATAGTTAGGATAAGTCACTGACTCATCTGCCAACCTAATTTATTAAATTTTATTAGACTTAAATTCATTTACTGATCTCGTCAATATTTACCACATATAATTCTTATACTGATCTATCAGTATTTATCAGACTACTGATTTAATCAGTATTCCAATCGGTATCAATAATAATATCTATCAAAATATTGTTATTTATTTGGAATAAAAATACAGAAAAAAGTATATTTACGGAAAAAAAAAAAACAAACTGCATCTTCTACTATACTACATTCTGTGTTGATTATTGTCAAAATATATTTCCTATATATCATGAATTTAATATATTAATTGGACTTATTTATAAAATATTTATATGAATAAATATTAAAAAAGAGAACTATTTAAAATAGCACTAATTGGTTTCTTTAAGTACAATTCTAATGAAAATTAACTGAATATACTTTCTTGTTTATTCGAGAATAGTGGCATTCCTTCTTTAGCATTATTATAACTTAATTAACATATACACAATCGAATATAACTTATATAGACTTTAGTTCAACATCAATTTTTGACAAATAAAAATTATGTACATAATAATTAAAATACATATAAATCTCTCAGGTTTAAGGACAAAATGATTACCCGGTCAAATATAATTTGACAGTAACATTTACTCCATATAATCATATTTTTCAGCAGATCTAGTTCAGTGTGTACAACTTATATCGTATCCATTTATTTGTTTAAGGTCACTACCTCACTGATAAATATATTATTATATTGTATAGCAACATAATAAGTGTAGATTTTATTATTTTATAATTTAAAAAAGTTTAGATATTCACTATTAAATTATTATTTTCTACTATCGGTTCATTAACTAATAGAACGATTTTATAAAGATGAAAACTATGCTCATGAAACTTAACTTGTATTAATAAAATAATCTATAATTAGTTTCGAAAGCATATAATTCTAACAAAAAGTGCTAAACATTTTACCGTAGCCTTTACTTTTATTTGTCGCCATTTTTTATGATATTATTTAGAATATTATTTGCAATAAGTATTTTGGAAACTTTTGATGTTTGATATATATGAGTTAAAAGATGGTTGAAAAACATCACTGCAAGAAAAACTCACTTTTGTTATTTATATTATTTGGGAGGCCACAAATATAACCTGTGACACTAGAAGTTATAAAAATTAATAATTCTAAATCACAAATGATAGTGTGACTTCCATTTGTAAGTCACAAATGATTTTGTGACTTTTTGGACAGGGACCATCATTTGATAGTTATAAAACTAAAATATTTGTGAGTTTTTGGACAGAGACCATCATTTGATAGTTATAAAACTAAAATATGATTCACATTTTGGTTTTATGATTCTGAAATGAAAGTCACTGTCCACAAGGTCACAAAATTATTTTTGACTTGAAAATGGAGGTTACAATGTCATTTATGACTTGAAATTATTAGTTTTTGTGACTTATAATGTGAACCATCACACAGTGATTTTATTTGTGACTTGTAAAATAACATAGATCACAAAAAGTGAGTTATTTTTGTAGTTCATGTTTAATGAACGATTGCAAAATATTATTTGAAAATTGTGAATAATTTACACCTAAACAACTATTATTCAGATAATTATTTCTAATATTATTTAGAGTAAGTACTATATTGATTTTTTGATGTGTTGTATAAGAAATAATAAGGTAACTGAAAAAATGTGTTAAAAATTATTATAAAATATTATTTAAAAATATTGAATAATTTGTCTAAATAGACCCAACTAACAGTCCAAACGGCGCCATTAACATAATCTTTCTCATCTTCTAAGGTTGTTGGTAATTCCTCCATCCATTGAAAGTATAGTGTTTTTCATTTTTCTTTATCCCAAAATATTTTTCATGTTTAAAAAATCAAAACATAACAATTACATATTTTTTACTTTTATCCTTTATTTTTTTTTAAAACAAATACGACAAACATATTAAAGTACTTATCCGCAAATGGGAGTCCTCATTTTGGCAAGCAAATTGGCAAGGAGATGGGAAGCTCTCTTCACATATGGAGGAATCAATCTCGTGGCCTCAAGCTACAACCCGAGAGGTATTTTCAAATGATAGTGGCTGGAATTTGTCGTTACTGTAGAGTTAAATCAACACCAATGAAAAATATGTCCGTTTATTAAGTCTTGTCCGTTAGTATTGTGAACTAAATTTAAATACATTCTTGATTTATTAGGGAGACCGAATCTAATATTGACTTGTTTTAAGTTTATTTCCATAAAAACTTATATATATAGTCAAGTATATAGTTGTAGTCGTCTGAGTTTATTCACAAAATTGATTGTTGCCTTGTGCATTGAGAATTTCACGAAAATAAATTAAAAAAAATTCGTCTGACTTTGCAGCCAAACTTGAGCGTTGCTGCCCCAAATTGTGTGAGTTTGTGTTTTAGAATTCAATTGTTACTGTCTCGGTTTTTGTGCCCTTTGAAAAGCAACTAAAAAAATTGTTTGTTGCTGTCTATTTTTTTTTGTGCGCCACTACTACTACTTTGATTCTTCTTATTGCCGTCGATCCCGGTTTCAGTTTTGAACTGTCAATTTCTTTTCAATCTTGTTGGTTAATTAAATCCAACAATTGCTCCAACAGGAATTGCCTCGCCAACTAGACATGGGGATCCGTTCGGCTAAATTGTTCTTAACCCATCAACCAGATTTGCACAGTTGGAAATTAACACCCTCAGGCGCATTCAGCACAGCCTCGGCCTACAGCTTGATTCGTCGTCATAGTACATTGCTGCAATCAGGCGCTGCATATGGGATGCCAAGATTCCTATCAAAATTTCAATCTTCCTTTGGAAGTAACTCAATCATTGGATTCCCTATGATGACGTTTGATGAAGCTAGAATTGGATTTTAGGAGGAGAGAGAAAGTGGAATATCCGAATTGCAAGTATGTGTTTTATTATCTGAATTGTCCTTTTTCTTAGTAGCACTCAAACCCCCTGTCCTGATTTATAAATTTACACGAGGAGGCTTAAGGCTATCTCTATGCTAGCTCACACGAAGCTCAATTACATAATTGCCCTTAATGAGGCTGCCACGTAAGCACTTCTAGAACAATTTAGGTAAGAAGCTATGTGTGTTACTAATTCACATTATCATTAGTCCCCTCGGCTTGGTGCCGAGCCTAGTGGGGAGGGACCGAGCCGAAAATGGTTGTTCGCAGTCCCCAACCGAAGACCAAAAGCAAGAGTATTATACCGATTCGAGGTGAAGCCTTCGGAACAATTTCTGATCCGAGGTGAAGCTTTCGGAACAATTTCGCAACCTCTGCCGATCCGAGGTCATACTAGAGACAGGGTATCAAGCGTTACGGCGCGTTGAGTCCCCATGCACTAATTTCACGTTTAATGCTCTGCATTATTTGCTCCGATTTTGCTGCAGAACGCTTCGCACTACGCACCGTAACGCCGGTACCACGTCCCGATTTTCACGCCAAAATGCCTCATTTTACGCGCACGCAATGCCAGACCACGTCTCGATTTTCACACCAAAATGCCTCGTCTTTCCCACCTAAAGCCTTTTTTCATTTCAAAACCATAAATTTTCCCCCGTAGAAACACAGAACAGTCTGGATGAAATTTCTCCTATTTATACCCTCATTCACCCCCAAATCTCTTTTCTTCTTCTTACTTACCTTCCTCTCACCCCCCCTTTTACTCTATTTTTCCCAGAAACTTGCACTCTCTCCTTCTCCCTTTCTGCGCTCATCTATCCAAGACTTACATAATTTCCTCTTCCTTTACCCTCCGCCTATCACCGTTGCCGGTTTCATACCGTCGCTCTACGCCACCACCGGACACCATTAGGAGTTCTTTCTTAAAACTCCCACACGCTCTCAAAACTGAAGACTATGGCCAGTACGTTCACTCCCATCTCTCTCATTAGCACACCGGTACCTCTTTCTCCGGTAAACGCCGTTGACAGGATGCTAAATAACTTTCTAGAAGCTGTCTCTTATACATGCCTATTAAAATTGTATAAGATCCGCTCTTTTCCGAACCTAGATGTTTCGATTCTAACCTTCAAACCCAAAACATATCGAACTCTGAGATTGACCCCGAGGATATCAATGTCCTTAGGGATTGGTGCCCTTTTTCCAAGAACGTGCACATCAGGCTTCCGACCCCCGAGGACCGAGGCCATTTGCCTCCTCCTGGTTACCTAACAGTCTACCAGGAACAACTCGAGGCGGGGCCGAGGCTCCCCATAGCCCCTCTCTTAGTCAACCTTTCAAACCACTGGGATATTAGCATATCCCAGCTGACCCCGAACGCACTTCGGGTCATTGCTGGCTTCACATTCTTAAGTAGATTACACGATATCCCTCTTTCTCTAGACACATTTAGGATGATACTAAAATTATCCCCTACAAAGGGATTTTTACATCTCCCCTCGAACTGCACGCAAACAGCTCAGTTCGGGTAACCCCTTATCTATCCATGACTGAAAAGTCATTTTTCTTCATCCGGTACATCGACCCTAGACCGATGCCCCGGGGTCCATGGAACCTTATAAAAGAAAATTTAAATACCAAGAATGCCTCTCCATCGGACTCCCTTCATGCCCGGAGGCTTGTCGAGTCGAACCTCCGAATAAACTTCAATAACCAACCGGCCATCCTTTCAAACAACATTCTGGCCTGGGCAGGACTATTTCCTTCCCATGACATCTTGCCAAATTACGACCCTCAACAAGGTCATGGTCATTTTCACTTCACTCATCATTTTCATTTCATTTATCATTCATTTCATTTTTTTTTTATGTGCAGAGCTCGGAGCATTCCTTAGGGGACTGGTGTCCACCACACCTGCGACCGGTATGGGCACCTCGAACCAGCCCTCCTCATCAGCAAGTGGATCCTCCTCTACGACCATCAACATCCCATCAGGGAGTGCCGAGGCCACTCCTTCTACCTCTGAACCCCTGAACCGAACCGCCAGTTCGCCGGAGAGGCAAGCCGGGAAAGTTACTCTGGCTATCCGCCCCACCAAACCCGAGCCAACATTTCGGGTTACAAGGAAGAGGACTAGGGAGGCTGCTGGCCTTAAGGAGGGTCCTTCCGCAATGACCCTCTCTTCCTCGTCATCACCCCCGAGGTCCAATATTCCGGTGGCAAGGGTTCGGATCCAGGGGACGAGCTCGGGCAACGCCCCCTTATCCAAAAAACTCATCACCTCATATGGTAAGTACAATTGGACCTCATTTGTTCCCATTCCTTAACCTTTCTTCAGTGTTGTGAGTTAACACTTAGATTTTTCAGGTGATAGAAAATACACTCCCGAAGAGGAGAGGAAATCTGCTGGGTCACAGGCTGTGCCCTGGGGTTGTCTGTCTGTTGACCCTCTGCCAGTTCCTTCGACCTCGGGGAGTTCTGACTTCCGACTCACCCTACCGATCGATGTTAATGATCGGGCCCAATTTCCCAGGGTGGCTCGGGAGTAGGCCAAAATGGTGGCTTTGCCTCGAGATGTGGCCTATGTCAAAAGGCTCACCCCTCAACAAAGGCTGGACGAACTTCACGTCGGCCTGATGAACGTAAGACTATCTATCCCTTTGTGAATTTTTAATCTTCGGTACCTCATACTTCCACTCACACAACTAATCATTTTGCCTTTGCTTGCAGGTGTATTACAATTTTGCCCGCCCTAGCAGATCGGGAGGCCAACTTCACCACTGCCTTTAACTCTATAAAGCAAGAGTTAGCCCATGCGAAGTCCAGGTGACTCAGGCAGTGAAGGAGGCCGTGAACGCGAATGAAATGAAATGCAACATCGAGGCGGGCAAAAAATATGACGAGTGGAAGGCCGAGCTTACCGAGGTGAGGGACAAGCTTCGGCAATCCGAGCTGGAGAAGAAGACCCTTGAAGTGGATGTTGGCGACCGAGACAAAAAGGTTGCGGATCTGGAGCAAAGGGTTTTTCCACTTCAAGATGAAGCTCAGCTGGCCGACGCAAAGCTGGCGTCTCAGGAGGTGGAGCTTCGGATCGAGGGTAGGAATCAGTTTCTGGCCTCGGCCGAAGCAGATGAAATGCTAATGGAATTTACGAAGAAAGGTCTTCTTCATGGGGTTCACACTGGCCTGTGACCACTTGGTGAAGAACACTACTTTGTACGAGGGGCTACCGTACGATGCTTCCGTCACCGATGAGGTCATCAACGGTCTTCAAGCCCAATTCAAAGCTCCGCTCCACTTCCCGAAACTTCTGGGGCCACTCTGATGATCGAGGGTCCGAACCTCGAAGTCGAGGCCGATCCTTCGAACCAGGCTTCCACTTCCAACGCCGAGCCTTCTACTTCTGATGCTCAGGCTGACGTAATTTTGTTGTAGTACTTTAGAACCTCTTCTGTAAGAGTCAGGAACTTCTTCTGTAATAGTTAGGGCCTTTTAAATGAAATGGTTAAGTTCGGATAACTTTGTCTTCTTGATAAGAGCCTCGGCATTCTTTGTTCTTGTCTTTTTACTTGCTTTTCAATCTCTTTATTTCCTGCATTTAAAACAAGAGTTTTATGATATAAGTAGGCAAACAACTTTCCCTGTTTAAGCATTCCAACATAAAAAATCTCTGTGTCTAAGGAATGCTTTCATTTCGAGCTTAGGCTCTGTTTTGACCCTTCTGGGCTGAGGCAAAAAGGACCAAATTTGGCTCCTTGTTTTTGCCTTAGTCATTTAACTTGAGTCAATCTTTTCAAAGTCCTAAGAGTAAGGTTTTGCTTCAGCAGATCACCCAAGAACCTTTGCGGATCGGAAATTCTTCCATTTCATTTTGCATAAAGGGGGTCGCTTAGTTTCTACCCGTGCGGGGAAACTGTTCAGCCTTGGCTCCCAATGTTGCTTTTTTATTGGACTTTGTTTCGAACTCCCGGGGGCTGCTTAAAATTGTTCTGAGCTTGTCCGAACCTCTGAGGGTTGGCGCGGCTTTGTTTTGCTTGGGGGGGGCTGCTAAGCCTCGGCCCTTGAGGGGGGACAGCTAAGCCTCGGCCTTCAATCATTTGTTTTTTTGTTCAACTGGATCCGAAACTCTTAGAGTCGGAGCAGCTGGAACATCTGATAGTGCCTTGTCCAAACCTCTGAGGGTTGGCGGCGGCTTTGTTTTGCTTGGGGGGCTGCTAAACCTCGGCCCTTGAGGGGGGACTGCTAAGCCTCGGCCCTCAATCATTTGCTTTTTTACTCAACTGGATCCGAAACTCTTAGAGTCAGAGCAGCTGGAACATCTGATAGTGCCTTGTCCGAACCTCTGAGGGTTGGCGCGGCTTTGTTTTGCTTGGGGGGCTGCTAAGCCTTGGCCCTTGAGGGGGGACTGTTAAGCCTCGGCCCTCAATCATTTGTTTTTTTGTTCAACTGGATCCGAAACTCTTAGAGTTGGAGCAGCTGGAACATCTGACATTTGAGAAGGGACTTTCATTATATTCCTTGATAATATTTTTTCAAATTTACAATATTCCACATTCTGGGTATAGGATCCCCTTTCATGTCAACCAACTTGTAATAGCCCGAGGTGTGAGCTTCTATTACGCTATAGGGTCCTTCCCAGTTCGAATCTAACTTCTTAGTCCCCTCTACACGGCTAGCTTCATTTTTCAGAAGTACCAAGTCTCCGGGCCCGAAGGTAGTGATGCTTCACTTTAGCGTTGTAGTGTTTAGCCATGACTTGCTTGTACTTGGCTTCTCGGATAGATGCATCTAACCTCTTTTCCTCAAGTAAGTCAAGGTTAGCTTGTATAGCCTCATCATTTAGTTCCAAATCACCGAAGGATACTCGAGCTGAAGGTAGCCCAATCTCGGCAGGGATAACAGCTTCGGACCCGTAGGTTAAATTGAATGGAGTATTTCCGTTAGCCGTTTGAGGTGTGGTCCGGTATGCCTAGAGGACACTGGGCAATTCTTCAACCCAAGCGCCCTTGGCTCTTTCAAGTCTAGTCTTGAGTCCTGTCAGCAAGGTTCGGTTGTATACTTCAGTCTGTCCGTTTGCTTGAGGATGAGCGACCGAGGAGAAGCGCTGCTTGATACCGAGGTTAGCGCAGAAGCTCTTGAAAGTTGTTTTCCATTATATGAAATATGTACCGCAGGGATACCGAATCGACAGATAATGCTTTTCCAAAAGAATTTCTGGAAGCTGCTATTGCTTTCCCCGAGATTGATGCCAGGGGCTCGGCCTCAATCCATTTAGTGAAGTAGTCAACCGCTTCTACTAAAAACTCAAGCTTGCCTATCCCTCGGGGAAGTGGGCCTAAAATATCAATTCCCCACTGAACAAACAGCCACGGGCTCTGAATGGGAACCATATTCGAGCCGGGTCTTCGTGGTATCGGAGCATGTACTTGATGTTGATGACACGTCCGAACCAAAGTATCTGCGTCAGAATGTAAGGTTGGCCAGTAGTACCCAGTTAGCAAGACTTTGCGAGCTAAACTCCGAGGACCGACATGACTTCCGCATATGCCCTCGTGTACCTCGCGTAGAACATAGTTAGCTTCGGATGGAGTGAGGCACCTCAGCAAGGGGCACAAATATGCCTTTTTATATAAGATTCCGTTAATAAGTGTATACTTGGTGGCTTGATATTTGACCTTTCTAGCTTCGGCATGATCCTCGGGGAGGTTCTCATTATTCAAATAACTTATCAGGGGAGTTCCATCCAACCGAGATCCGGTTGGATACAAGAGATTCTTTCAGAGATGTCAACAGATCTTCGTTCCCGCAGTTCTACCAAAATCTCTTTTGTTAAATGTGAATATATTGCCAAGGCTAGTTTTGACAGAGCATCGGCGTGCGTATTTCTCGTTCGAGCAATCTTGATGATGTTTACTTTTTAAAATTTTTCAATCCAGCTTTTGACCTCGGCTAGGTACTTTTGCAAAATCACGCCTCGAGCCTCATAATTTCCTAGGCTTTGATTCACAACAAGCTGAGAATCAGAATGAATCTTTAAGGTTCGGGCACCCATCTGGTGGGCCATTTCCATCCCACAGATAAGGGCCTCATACTCAGCTTCATTGTTGGTTGCCTTGAATCTGAATTTGAGGGCAAAAGTGAGATAGTCCCCTTGAGATTGGATTATTATCCCTGCCCCGGCTCCGGACTCACACGAAACTCCGTCAACATGAAGTTCCCATGCAAGGTTTTCCCTCATTTTTTGCTCTTTTACTGGATCGGTTGTCAGAATGAGATCAACCTTTTCGATGTCACACTTTCGGAACCGGGGCAGGGATAATAATTGAATCTCAAGTCCGAGGTCTGAATTCTATGTCAAACTCAAACAGCTCTACAGACCACTTTAGCATTCGACCTGAAGCATCTGGTTTGTTCAAGATATTTTTCAAAGGAAGGTTGGTCAAAATTATTATTTTGTGACCATGAAAATAAGGTCTCAGCTTCCGAGCCGACACCACCAACGAGAAGGCGGCATTTTCAATTGGAGTGTAGTTCTTCTCTGGACCTTGAAGCACTTTACTTATGAAATATACAGGACACTGGTTACCCTATTCGTCTTGCCTCAATAGGACCAAGCTAACTGCTGGTTCGCAATCGAGATATACTGGTATAGCGGTTTGCCTTTCTGAGGAAAAGCGAGCTTCGATAAGGTACCTAAATATTCTTTAAGCTCTTCAAAGGCTTTAGAAGCTTCTTCGATCCATTGAAAACAAACCCTCAGTCTTCTTTATGACTCGGAAGAATGGTAAGCCTCTCTCTACTGATTTGGACAAGAATCGATTTAGGGCCGCCATTCTACCGGTTAGTCTTTGAACCTCCTTCATCAAGCTGGGAGTTCTCATATCAATTATGGCTTGCACCTTTTCAGGGTTTGCCTCGATTCCTCGGTGAGAGACAATAAATCCCAAGAATTTTCTCGAAGGGACCCCAAATGTACATTTTTTGAGATTCAGCCTCATTTGGATGGATTTTAACGTCTCAAATGTTTCCCTGAGATCTTCTAGGGTTTCCTCGTATGTTCGGCTTTTAACCACCATGTCATCAATATATACCTCCATGTTTCTTCCTATTTGGGACTTGAAGGTCTTATTGACGAGCCGCTGATAGGTAGCTCCAGTATTTTTGAGTCCGAAGGGCATCGTAGTGTAGCAGTACGTGCCTCTGTCAGTGATAAAAGAGGTTTTCTCTTCATCTTCTCTAGCCATGTATATTTGATGGTAGCCTTTTGCTGACAGGTTAAATGCATCTAAAAAATATAAAATGCAAAATCCAACAAATGAATCTACTACTGTATCGATTCGGGGGTACGGATAACTGTACTTTGGACAAACTTTATTTAGATCAGTAAAATCTTGGCACATTCACCAAGAAGAGTCTGGTTTTACTACAAGGACAGGATTACAAAGCCATGTGGGATACAATACTTCTCTAATCAATCTGGCTATTAAGAGTTTGTCCATCTGGTCTCTTCCCGCTCTTTCTGACTCGTCGTGGGCTCTTCAAATCCATTCCAGGTGGATGAGGCATCAAAGGTTTCCAAGTAAGCCTTGTCTGCAATGGACATCGTTTGCGATTGGGACCGCAAAGACATCATATAGCAGGCTCGGGCTTCTTGTTGGCTGCCAATAACCGTTCCTTCAGAACCATCCCTCAGCATGAATTTTATCCCAATATGGAATACGGAGGGAAGGATTCTGTAGGTGTACTGCGTGGGTCGGCCGATTATCATATTGTAGGAGCTGTCCCTTTTGACGATGACAAAATTGGTCATCTCAATTCTGTGCTTCGGGAGAGCTCCAAGACGCAGGGAAGCATTATTTGTCCCTCTGGCACGACCGAGTCTCCGGTGAAACCCACCAACGGAGTCTTGAAAGGCTTTATCAAAGAATGATCCATATGCATTTTTTTCCAAGCTAGGATCCCAAAAGATTATGTCCGCCGAACTTTCGGTGTCTACGAACATGCGGTACATTTCATACCCAGCCACATTTACGTGAATTACTACGGGGTCATTGTGTGGCATTCGGTTGGGGACTAGATCTTCGGAGGTGTATCCGAGGCCCATAAATGGCTTCAGTAGTTTTTCCCTATCCTCTCCTGAAGAAAAGTTCCTGGCATACTTTTTTTGGGCATTGTTTGAGTCTCCGGTCACCGGTCCTCCGGCAATTGTGTTTATCACCCCGGCTACGCGGATTTGTTCATCTTGATTAGCCATGGGGTTGTTTCTGTTCTCGCCGCCCCAGATCTGTTGACGAGGTGGCGGTCGAGGTTGCGCCGGATTTCTTGGGTTGGCACTGTTCCTCTGGAACTCTGCCGCAGTTCGACAGATGAACTGCTGCCAATGCCCTTCCTGGATGGCCTTTTCAATTTCAACTTTCAGATGATTGCATGCCTCGGTATCATGACCGTGTTGACCATGGAAAGCGCAGTACTTTAATCCTGTTTGGTCTATTTTGTCTGAAGCTGAAACCATCCGAGGAGGTGGCTCTAGAAGACCTAAGTGTTGGATATAATATTTCTCTCCTCATCACATTGAGAGGTGTGAAGTCCGCGTCGGGATGGCTCCTTGTTCGCGGGGGTCGGTTCCCGATGTTATTGTTCCGAAAAACCACCCGGTTCGCCATAGGTGTGGCCTTGGAATAACTCAATCTGTCTGCGACTCTCAGCTTTTTTAGAAAGAAGGGTTCGGAGTCTTTAGGACTTTTTCTCTTTGTGTATAATAGAGTTCCCTTTTAATGCCACAACTCTTCACCCCCGATAAACTCCGATGCTCTTTCTAGAAGCTCTGAATAGGAATTTGGCATTCTTTTAGCCAATTCGGCGTTGAAGACACTTGGTCGGATGCCGCTGCAGAAAGCAGCAACTAGAATTCTTTCATCAACATTTTTTATTTGGACCACCTCATCATTGAAGCGGTCTACAAATTTATTAAGTGACTCATCGGACCTCTGCCGGAATGTTCATGAGGTGCGATGTGTCTTTCTGCAATATTGATTTACTCCTGAAGTGACTCAGGAATGACTTCGCCAAGTCGTGGAAAGTATCAATTGAGTTCATCGGCAATTCCTGGAACCATTTTACAAAGGACAATCGAAGAGTCGTTGCGAACAACTTGCATCGGGTTGCGTCGCTGTAACCATACAGGCTAGTGATTGCCACCACGTGTTGTAGGTGATCTGACGAATCAGATTCTCCTTTGTAGCGGTCTAGGTTCGGCAACTTGAATTTTGTTGGAAGAGGTTCGATTTTGATAGAGATTGTGAACGGATCTCTATCAATCTCTGCCGTAGCAGGAGTATTCAGGAGCAAATTGTTCTTCTTCAAAATCTCTTGGATCTTGTTTTCGAGGTTCTGCTCCTCGAGTTGTTTTAAAACAACCGAGGAGGGTCCTCATGATCCTGATTTTCTTGAAGAGTGTGCGCCGAGTCTCTGGCGCATCAGTAATTTTTTGCTTGTCGATGTAATGTGACTCATCTGATTGCTCATTTGAGCGTGACTTTGTTAATTTGTGTCGCAGATCGGCTGGGCTCACGGCATCGACCGGCTCTTTGCCAGGTCGTCGGCCGGGATCACGCTTCTGTTCAGCTTGTTGAGTGGCCACTCGGTTCGAGCGCTCGGAAGGAGTTTTGCTCTCGCGTTGTTCCACGAATGCTCGAAAAGACTCGAAGTGATCAGCAATGTACTTCAGAACATCGTTTTGCTTTTGCTGAGCCTTGGTTGGTGCACCGACGTTTTCCAGTTCATCGGTTTGCACTACGAGGCGCTAATCGCTCGTTTCGGCGTCTTTGCTTGCAGTTTGTCGTGTTCCATGGTTCTTCATCCTTTTCAAAGCAAAAAGAAAACAATTCAGATGACTGAGAATTGATTGAAAGTGATGGAAATCAATCGATTCCCACAGACGGCGCCAATTGATGAAGCTAGAATTGGATTCTAGGAGGAGAGAGAAAGTGGAATATCCGATTTGCAAGTATGTGTTTTTTAATATCTGAATTGTCCTTTTTCTTAGTAGCACTCAAGCCCTCTATTTATAGATTTACACGAGGAGGTTTAAGGCTATCTCTATGCTAGCTCACACGAAACTCAATTACATAATTGCCCTTAATGAGGCTGCCACGTAAGCACTTCTAGAACAATCTAGGTAAGAAGTTATGTGTGTTACTAATTCACATTATCAACGTTCTTCAAAAACTAGGATATAGTGTTGCATCAAAATGCTTTTATTCCAATTCCATAGAATCCATTGATCATTGCTTTGTGGCTTGCCCTTTGGCTCAACATTTATGGACTGCTTTTGGATCATTGGATGGCCTTCCCTCAATGCAAGTGACATCAATTCTCCGTCAACTTTAGCGCTGGTGGATTTATTGGAAGGACAGTTTATTAAATTAGTGCCCTCATTGATTTGTTGGCGTTTATGGTTGGCGAGGAATGTACCTGTGTATGAGAATCTATTGCCTCAGCCAGCTCTGTCTTGCGAAAACTCAAATACAAGTTATGCTGTCCATGATCAGTATTGGTAGTCAGTTTTTGGTCAAAACGGATTCTAGGAATGTTGCTGTCAATGTTTCAGTCACAGTAGTTCAGTCTAAGCTTTCTCGTCCGATTGCTATAGCATGGCAAAAACCTATGCAAGGGATGAAAATGAACGTAGACGGATCTTTGAGTGGAAATCCCGGACCCTCAGGTATTGGGGGAATTGTTCGAATTCCAGAGGACAAGTACTCTTTTTTTTTTTATAAATCACCGACGGAATCAACAAATCTGGAGGCAGAATCCTTAGCACTACTACACGACTTGGAGCCATGTCTCAATCATGGACATCTCGCCGTGAAAATTGAAATGGACTCAAAGGAACTGTATTGCATGGTCACTTCAAAGGATAGGATTGCTTGGAAAATAGATCATGTGGTGCGCAAGATTATCTCATCCACCATCATCACCACACAATCCACCATATCTACCGGGAGGCAAATATGGTGTCCGAGAGTTCATTGGCTAAACAAGGCAGCTCTGAGTTGGTTGATGTCGTGTTTGATAACTCAACAATTCCTTCTTTCATATCATTTATTAATCTGTCACCATTTTTGGCTTTAAAAAAACAAAATAAATATTACCTCATTCAAATTTGAATTTTAAATAGTGAAATGAAAAAAATTTAAACAATTATTATTAATAGACTATTTTTAATAAATTGAATTACAAAAAATAACAAAAATTATGAGAAGAGGGAAGTACTTCTTTTCTTGGCAATTGTTACGAAAGAAGTGAAAATACACGATACTGTAGACTAGATATCAAATCAAACAGAATCGCATTAGGTCCCCAAATTGTTAGTGGGACTCCTTTTATGTGATTATGACATTTTGACAAGACTTCTTTGCTTCTTGATCGATCACTTCCAATTTCATGTGCACACATACGTTCTACAATTCATTTCTCTAAATGACATATTCCCGTTTTCGCATGTTAAATGTGTCAGGGTATTTATTAGGCCAAATTTCTTATCAGTTATGCAACCAATAGGATGGATAATATAATAAGAAAGGTAACACTTTTTAGATTAAAAAACAAGAAAGCGTGTTCTTAAGTTAAATTTGGAGTGCATACTCTCCTGAAATTTTCGATAACTTTTGAAAGCTACTGGAATAAAACAATGTTTGAAAGGATTTTGGAAGATTTCATCAAATTATAAGTGAAATTTTCGACGTGGAAAAAAAAAATATTTAAAAGATTAAAATAACTTGATTGGATAGCATATCCCATAATAATATTTTGTAAGGGTTTATTTCATTTTGGACCCTTTAACTTGTATTCGATTCTTATTTTACATCCTATACTTATTTTTTTGGGTATATTATACCCTAAACTGTCATATTTATTCATTTCATTCTAATTTTAACATTGTTATAAAAATTAACAGATATTTCGATCATGCATTCTATGTACCAATAGTGAAACATTTATCAATTTTTTTAACACTATTAAAAATTGGACATGAATCTCCAAGAGTTAGAAGTGAAATGTGTCCAAACTTTGGAATTAAGGATGTAAAGTGAAAATTTATCATAAGTTAGGAGGTACAAAGTGAAATTAGTCATGACTACTTCTATTAGTACAATACGTCCATAAACAAGCGTGTGATGTGCACTTGCATAACATTTGTTAATTTTAGTTACTACGTTAAAAATAGGATTGAAATAGGATAAATATGAGAGTTTAGGGTACAATATGTCGAAAAAATTAATATAAGGTAAAAAGTGAGAATCGAGTATAAGGTGAGAATCGAATACAAGTTAAGAATTACAAAGTGGAGTAAAGCCTATTTTGTAATTATTCTCCAGGTCGTTTTTTAAACACCATTTTGTGTCATCTATGTCAAATCTAAAAAAATTTACTAAAGTAACTTCTTAAAAATTGTATTATAATTAATATCCCTAATAATATTTTAAATAAAAGTTGTTAATATACGTAAGAATGTAATAGAAGCGATTGCGAAGAGTTTCATGGTAATTTCAGAAAATTCTTATGAGTTTCTTTTTAGTAACCTGGTAAGCATGTGAATCTCACTATACTATTATTGACTGAAGTTTTAGATGACAAGAAAATTTTCTCAAAGATTCGTTTACATTAATATCGTGCAGCATTTTCCCAGTTTGCCTCCATAGGAAACGTTACAGCACCTCTAAAAGAATAAGGAATTTAAAAGTTTAATCATAAAAAAATATTAGAATAAAAGAAAGAATTGCTTACTAAAAATTAAGACCCGCTTAAAGAAAGTTGAAAGTTCAATCAAAATTGGTGGCGTAACAGGATTTTCAACAACTACCGTAATTGTGTTTAGGGTTAATTGCACTATATCCTAATTGTTTAGGATTACTATAACTTTAGTATTATTTTTTAGTCACTAAAGTTCATAGACTAATGGTCAAATCTAGTAGTGTCAGATATTTTTTAGCTAGAATGATCTTTTAACCCTCAAATTTTCATGAAAAATTGTTGAATCATGCAACCAAAATTAGAAAAAATTGGAAAATAATATGAAAAATGTGAAGAAAAAAAGCATAATGATATTTGTGGACAAATAACATTTTATTCAAACAAATTTATAAAGGTATTTTTGTCAAAAAAAAGTAGCAATACTGAGTTAGATTTAACAAAAAGATTTAAATACCTAAAAATAACGTTAAGTACTAAAATGATAATAACTCTAAACATTAAGGAATAAAGTGAAATTAATCCTTCCATCTACAAATGGCAAAAGTATGGGCATACTTTTATTGTGACTACATTTGTTCAATAAGATTTGACATATTATTAAGAAAATATGAAAGTTACAAAGACCATAGTCTCATTGACAATTTTTATTATTTATCTAATAATTTATCAGATTATTTTTTCATATACTGTCGGTGTAGAAAATTTGCTACACCATCGGATGTAAATGCATTCCATATGTATATTATTTAAATATCAACTATCATTTTTGCACTTGTATCATGCATCCACATATGATATCATACAGAGAATTTTCTAAATCGACGATATATATAAAATTAACCCTAATTTATATACTTTCGTTTTCCCGCATAGCCATCATTATAATTCTGTCTCCTAAGTTATAGACATCACCTATCCCTACTTTTTCACACTTATGTGGTAAACTAAATTCTATTGATAGAGTTATAACTAATGTTTTTGATGTGTTTCTTTTAGTAAAGTTTTTTATGTTAATTACTACCACTCATGTTCCATAATACTAAAAATAGAAATAGTCTTGATAGAGAATCATTTTGTAATATTTTAAATATTTATATTGTATAAATTTTAAAATTATATAATTTTATATTATACAGGTGATTAAGCACAACGAAATGATTCCTAACAAACTGTAAAATTCCACCTAAACGTATGTTAAAAAAGAAAATAAACAATGACTCGAGTTTCGATGTATGCCTTAAAGCAATAAATATACAAATATTTTGGAATCATTCTTTTTAAGCACTGATTTGAAAATGGATGATATGTTCTGTCAAGGTGAAACTCGCATACAATGAATACGAGTTATATGACCTCGCACTTAATGAATGTAAGGTCAGGCAGAATTTTATTTGAAAAAAAAATTCTTGAACTCGCATGCAGCATATGCAAGTTCAATATATATACATATGTGTGTGTGTATGTGGCATAAAATGTTTTAACGTAATAATTTAAAAAAATGTCGGAGGACCTCGCACTTAACAATTGTGAGGTCAACCTCGCATTTGCCAAGTGTGAGGTTAACCGTCCTTTTAACCCAGTCGAGCAGAACCAAAAAAAAAAAACCCCTCCACTCTCAACCCTTCATTTTCCTCCTTCTTCTCTCTCTAGCAACCAAGAACTACATCACCACCAGTACTAGTTCCTCCTCCTTCTCTACAACACCACCACCACCATTGCTTCTTCTTCTCTACATCCACCTCCATTGTTCTTCTTTCTCCTATACAACCACCACCACCATCGTTCCTTCTTGTCCTCCTCTACAAGCACCACCAGTTTCCACCACTAGCTCATCTTCCTCTACAACCACCGCCATCAAGAAAATCTAAAGGTAATTTAATCTTTTGAATTTCAATTATTGTAGTTAATTTTTGTTTTTCAAATTTTGGGGTTAATTTATTTTTTGATTTTCAATTTTTGGAGTTAATTTTTTTGAATTTCAATTATTGTAGTTAATTTTTTATTTTCATTTTTTGGGTTTAATTTATATTTTTGGTTTTCCATTTTTGGAGTTAATTTATTTTTTTGAATTTCAATATTTGAAAAAGTTGTGTGATGATAGCTTATCTTTTTTTGTGTATATATATTTTCAACTCATGTACGTTGCTAGTATTTGATGTTCTATGATGCAAAACGGGTTTGAGCTTTTCTACTCTTGGTGGAGATGCTAGTATTTTTTTTAATGAACATACACTGCATCAAGTGATTATGTGCTTATAATGAAGTGTCTAACACTATAGGGTGTAAAGTTCAAAAGTAGCTGTCTTAAATTGGTAGTAGTGTATTTACACCTCTTTGTTGTGCGAAGTTAAAAAATAGCTATCTTAAAATGGTAGTAATGTGCTTCTTTGTTCAACAAATTTTTATGTTATGAAGTACTCATTTTTTTGTTGATTTGTAAAGTCTTTTTTGTGATGATAGCTTATTTTTTGGTTGATTTGTTCCTTTTATTTTTAGACTTGAATACTACTAATTTACACCTTTTATAGTAATGTGGCAAAAATATGATAAAATTTAAGTGATTATGTGCCTTTGTATCTCTTTCTTATAAATTAGATATTTTTTTCGATTAATTTTGCTTATAGCCCTTGCCAGGCATGTATTATTTGTAGCCCTTGACAGGCATTAATACGTTGTTTGTAGCCCTTATCGGGCATGACTAGTGTAGAGAGAATTCTCAAGAAATAGAGGAAATTCCATCAAATTTTTTTAAAAAATTATTTCATACCAAAATTTGGGGTCTAAATATGTTATATCCTTACAGGGAAATGACATTTGATAGACCCCGTCACCTCCTCCTTTATTCGCTGGAAAAGGGAAATAACTTATGAAGGCGAGACTATGTCTTACCAGCCAATAGTGTGCAAGAAAATATTATGAATCCAGTAAAGGATTAGGTTTGTGGAGTTGGTTGACAAGATATACGAGTTCATAGAGGTTGATAAGGGGCGATTCAAATTGAATATTTTGTATAGGCATATAGTTAGTCGTGATGTTTACTTGGCGGGCATTCCATTAATGGATGATGATAGTATGGATGGTGTTTTTGATTTGTTTGATACAGATCCCACGTTTTGTGCTAAGTTGTCCATCGAGATGAAGGAAATTCCTCAGGTACCTAAAACCAACATCAATCTAGAGATGTATGGTATAAGGCCAATTATGTCTTTGATGCAATCGTCTATGGATAATGAAGCACGACAGTCCTACCAGCAAAGTCTCTTTGATCATCCTTGGTCATTTGAGTATTACAACCTGACAGGTTCATTTTCAATATCAAACTCAATGCCATCTGACCAATCTATTGGTGCGCACATCATATAACATAGACACTACAGTAGGTGAAAGACCAAGTACCCTGCAAAATAATAATCAACAGATAGAGAAGGGCTTGATAGGTGAGGGCTTGAAAGGTGATGATGATGATAGTGACTCATCGTGACATGCATTGGACGTGGATTATGAGTCAAAGTCAGAAGATGTATCAGAGAATGAATCTGACGATGACTTGGGAGCAAACAACGATGAATGTCAAATGCAAGACGATGTTCCCATGTATCAACCTAGAGGCATGACATTTTTCAATGATATTAGTAACTGCGGTAAATACGATCCCATGGTAATTACGGTAATTACGCTCATATGGACCGTAGTGATAAAGATAGATTGGTTTATTGAAACGAAGAAAAAAATTATATTCAGCTGCACATGTGCTTTGATATCTAAGAGCAAATTAGTAAGGCAGTCAGAATGTGGTCTGTAGATCAAAAACAGAAATTCAAAATGATAGAGAGTCAGAAGAGGACATGGGCAGCTAAATGCAAAACTGTGTCATCTGGTAGATTAGCTCCAGGAGAGTGTGATTGGAGTATTCGGGTCCGTGGCAATAAATCTCTTAACGTATGGAAGGTCACAAAGTGGGTAAAAGATCATGTATGTCTCGAAGAAATCACTGAAAACAACAAAGAAATCTAACATCTGTAGTTATTGCTAACCAAATAATGCACTTAGTTGAAAATTATCCTGGTTACAAAATCATACAAATTCAGGCATACATCAAGAACAGTTTGAAGGTTGACATTACATACAAGAAGACTTGGTGTGCTTGAAAGAAAGCGATTGTACTAGTATATGGAAGTTGGGCATCTAATTTTCAACAGTTACCTTAGTATGTTGAAGAAATACTCCACTCTAATCCACAAACTGTGGTGCAATGGCTACATCATCCCAATAGTAGCGAGCATGTCAAAATATTCAAATACATCTTTTGGGCATTTCGCCCATCGATTGATGCATTCCACAGGTGTAGACATATCCTATCTGTTGATGAACTTCACCTATCTGCGAGGGGAATATCAGGGTAAATTACTTATTATTGTGGCTTTGGATACTAACAATCAGATTTTACCTGTTGCCTATGCAATTGTTGATGAGAAAACAATTCAAAGTTGGGATTGGTTCATGGAGCAATTGAGACACCATGTTGTGCGTGACTTGGAGATTGTTTGTATACTATCTGACCAGAATTGTGACATTCTTCATGCTATGGGTAAGTTCCTCTTATGGCAAGAACCATTTGCATATCATAGATTCTGTCTGCGCTATGTTCGAAGTAATGTGATGACCAAATATAAGAATACGGAAATGAAGAACCTCTGTTGGTCTCTCGGTGTCAAGATACATATGCCCAAATGGAATAAGCACCAACAAACGATACAACTTCAAAGTTTGGAGGCTTGGACGTATCTTGCTGAGATTAGCCTTGACCGTTGGTGTCTTGCTCATCATGGAAATTGCAGGTAGGGAATACACACTACAAATACTTCTGAGAGCTATAGCATATAATAACGTCTTGCAAGGAGTTAGAATACTTCCGATCAAGGCTAGAATTGACAGTACATTCTATCGTTTGGTGAAAATATTTGTTGATAATATTGCAAGGGGTGAACATTGTTGTACGTCTATTACACCAATGAATTGGAAAAGATTGTTGGCAGCAGACAAAAAAGGTAGAGGACACACAATTATAGTTTTTGACCATTCCATTGGTATCTATAGAATTAAGACATCCCATTGTGTGACTGGTCATGGTGGTAATGTACAAGTTATCAATTATGTATAGAAGACATATACTTGTGATAAATGGCAAATGCACAGGTTCCCTTGCTCGCATGCGATGGCAGTTTGCAGGCTTAAGGGTGATGAACTTACACGAATAGTTGCCGAGTAGTACACCACTTGCATGTACTGGGAGTAGTACACCGTTTGTAGATTTATTTTACAGTCCAACCTGAGGAGCTGCCACCTATTCAATGGCAGATACATGGTGAAGAGAGTATGTTCATAGACTGCTAGGAGCAGGCCGAGTATATGCAAGGCATATCCAAAATGAGATAGATATCAGGGATCCCCATGTGCCCAAAAGATGTACGAATTGTCATCAGCCCGAACATAATCACAGGAGTTGCCCTTCGTGATAACAATAGTGATTTGTCTTTTCTATTGTATTATTTATATACTTGTTGTATTGTATCAATGCATTTGTTTGCTTTTTCTTTATTCGTTTATTGAAAACTTTGTATTATTTTTATTAAAGAGATATGACTTTTAATGTTTGTATATGACATTTAAAATCTATGAATTTAAATCCCTACTATGTATGGGGTTAATTTTTCACTCTTTTTACATTACTTTGTTAGATGTGGATGATCGGCCGTGCAAGCTTGTTCATCCTTGACCATATATAGATTATATTATATCACGTGTAACATTGCATAGGGGTAGATCTATTTTTGACAATTTTATCAATGATTTCACACTACAGGTTAAGCATTGTGATAGTACTTTTTGGGTTCATAGACCCTAAATACCAGATCGCATACGGCATTCTATTTGTTTGGAAGGTTTTGAGGGTGTCGCATTGTTAGGACGTATTTCAGTGGAGAATGCTTTGATCACTAGTCTTGTTGAGCGATGGTGATCTAACACACATTCCTTGCATCTGCCTATTAGAGAGGCAGCCATCACACTACAGGATGTAAAGGTACTTTGGGGTTTGCATATTGACGGTCCACCTGTGATGGGTAAAAAACACTACTCGTACTCCAGATATTGGGGGCCAATTATGTTTTGAGTTATTGGGCATTATTCCTACTAGGTCAGATATCGACAGAGGTCGTTTGAAAGTGACAAATTTGTCTACGGCATTAGATCGTCTCTCCCTGATGATGCGACTAACGAGATGTGTCGACAGATGACACGTTTATATTTACTTGTACTTATTGGAGGTTTTTTGTTTTCAGACAATTCAGGAAACAAAGTTTCATTATTGTATCTATCCATACTTCGAGACTTGGAGACTGTGGGACATTATCCATTGAAGTTGGGGATCAGCAGTCTTAGTCACACTATATTGCAATATGTGTGATACTACCTTACTCATCGCTAGAAACATCTGTGGACCATTGTTATTAATTACTAAAGGTACATTTCAATCCTTTACATTCATTTATTCTGTACTTTCTTCACATTTTATAGAATACATACTAATCGATAATTACAGTTATGGGCTTGAGAGTGCATTCCAACTCTACAGCCTAATCGGTTAGAGCTGGCACAATAGCGTCATGGAGCATATAGATCCAAGTATGTATTTTTTTCAACTCTTAACTTAAACATGTTTATATTGGACTTGATATTTATTAATTTTTATTGAAAGTGGGATGTTGGATTTGATTTGCACAACGCTCCTAGGCATGTCTTATTTGTATTTCAGGATCAGCTACATAGTTGTGACCTAATGAGGTATATCGATCGATTATATTTTCTTTTACACTTTGTCTTTGTCATATTTTGCTAATTTAATTACCTTTTGTCGAATTGGTTGAGTATTAGTTTATATGGAAGCCATACCCTGATGAGGTACTTGATATGTTTCCACATTATTGCACTGTTGGTCATGACATATGGCGTGCAATTACTTATTTGATATGTTGGGAGATCATGAAATGTTATCTACCTCATCGGGTTATGTGACAGTTCCGACTGCACCAACCTATACTGGATCAGAGATTGATTGGCAATCAAATTACACTTAATTTGATAGACCGCCATGGTCGGGCCAACAATGGTTGAGAGTTGACTCACTAAGATTATATAGACACTTGGAAGGCAAGAAGGGACGCAGTTGAGATTGGTCTTCAATGTGCAAACACTACACATGCATCACATTATTACATGCAATGGCATCGATCGAGAACGGTAGTCTACATATCCAATCCAAGTCATCGCCCTATTTTTCTAGAGGGGTACCATGAAGATCGTGCGCACGCAAATTATATTGTAAGTAGTTATTCATTTTGTTACCCTTTTCATTTTCAAATGACTTAAGCCAGTAATACTAATTTTAACAACTTTTATGATAGATGAACTCTATGGCTAGATTGTAATACATGTCCTTGGACCACCTGATTGAGGACGATGCTTCGAACTCCAATACTTGGGCACAAATCAAATATTTTGCTTTTGAGTCACTACATGCAGTAGGCGAGTCAAGTTGTCTTGACCTTCGGCCTCCATTAGTTCTTGATTACATTCGACATCCACATCAAACACAGAATCCACATAGAATAGATCAAGCTCCACAGTGAGGGAGGCAACACGGTGGTGGTCGTTGCTATCATCGAGTTCCATCACCTCAGCCCCATGCAGATATTGGATCCTTTCATGTTAATATGCAATTCGAGAGTGACACTTCACAAATACTTTCACCATTGTGCACTGTGGTGGGACCATATTCTTTTGGACTGCCATCCAGTGGTCTAGATCCGGATCATACTAGTCCTAGTGTTTCAAATGAAGAATATGAACATGAACAAAACATGGCTTTATAGTCGCAGTTATTACTTACCCTACTTAAGAGCAAGCTACCTAACAATTCTATGTCCATCGGTCAAAAATGGTTCCTAAACCTAGGGAGTGTGGCATAGGGGAGAGATTTGTAGATCATAAACATTGACATGTTTTATTACTATTAGCAATCATTTGCAATTGATGTATGTTATTTGTATATTTTTGTTTGCCCTTGTCGGGTGTTTTTTATATTAGTAGCTTTTGTTAGTTTTTTATTTCTGTTATTAACCCTTATCGGGCTTTTAATGATATTTTTTGCCCTTGTTGGATATGGTTGTTGGTAGGGAGAATGTTCATAAAATAGGGGGTTATGTCAAAAAATTTTCAAAAAATATGATAAATTAATAAATTTTCTTTTTTACAAGACTTCATTTGTTTCATCTTTTTGGATTTGTGTTATATTTCCATAGAGTTAGAGTTTATGGTTTGAAGATAAGAGTTTAGCATTCCTATATATGGTATTGGAATAAGGGTTTAGAATTTAGCGTTTAGGGTATAATTTTGGCCTTAGGGTCAAGTCTTTTTTTAAAATAATAAAAAAATCAAACATTTTTTTTTTGTAATACTACAAAAAAAAAAAAAAAATCCCCATGACCTTGCATTTGTTGAATGCGAGGTCGTGGAAATCATTTTTTTTTTTAAAAAAAATCCAATTTTACTTGTCCTCGCATTCAATAAGTGTGAGGTCAATGAACTTGCATTCCTTGAATGTGAGTTTCTTCCTGCTTGAATATCGCTTTCAAATCAGTGCACAAAAAGAATGATTCCGAAAATAGGCACAACTTCAGAATTTTCTCTAAATATTTTGTATTGCTTAAGAAATAGCAATCTTAGTAATGGTTAAAAAATTACTAGACCCTGCCCTGATCTAACTCGTCAGTGGGCCAAACCTTCTTAAGTGCAGTGGATTTTGCTTCAATATTCTGTTTATTTAATTTTTTTTTTTGGCTTTAGTATGTTAATTTTAAACCTTTATTAGTTGAAATGATTTTGATGTTCAATGGGTCAATTAGAAGGGGAAGCTAAAAAGTGTGCAAGTATCTAGTTAATCGAATATTTTGTAATTAATTCTGAATTCAATTTGGTTAATTTTAAATTTGGTCAGAAATTGGTTAATCGCATTCATGAATACGGTTAATGAATTCGAAAATAGTAAAAATGTTTTTAAATTTGGTTAAATGATTTATCAAATTTAATAATTAAAAATAAAATTTTATTAAAATATTTTGATCTATAAATAGTACATCACTAAAAATATAAATGTAGTTGTTCAACTAAAAATATATTTATTGATAATTATTATAATTAGTTTTAATTTTTTAGCTTAATTCATACAACTATTATATTCTTATATATTAATTTATACTTGTATTGCTAAATTGGTATATCAATAAATCACATTAAATAGTCTTGCGATACATATTTTATTAATGCTTGCATGTTACATGATATTATAATATTGTACATAATTATATTGATTATTATTCAATTAAGTTACATGATATAGTTATTTATTTATTTATTTTTGTAATCATTTATCAAAAGATACAACACAACGTATCAAATTATGTGACAAAAATAAAATAAAATTAGGAATTTTTTCTTTAAAAATAGTTTGTTTTTTATTTTTATTTTTTTGTATAGGATTTTAGCCCAATGTCAAGGGTCTAAATAACTCAATTTGAATTTGGTTAATCGAATTCAAAACCAAGTACCGAATTCAAATTTGATTAATCAAATTTTCTAACAAATTGAATTTGAAATTGGAATTGACTAAAAATTTTAAAATTCTTTTTGAACTTTGATAGATTTTGTTAACTGACTAATTAATCAGTTAATTGATGTTCACCCTAGGGTCAATAGGAGGCGTGGTGCACACTCTAACTCATCACGACAGAGTTAAAGGATCATTTCGTATGGAACAACCGTATACACTGGCTTGATGTGGATAACATGAAGAATTTTCCCTTTCTCTATAAGGGTTAGTTTCGGAGTTTAGGAGAGAATAAAAGAGAAATCTTAAGTTGGAAAAAGAAAGGAAGAGAAGAGAAAGGATGATAATTTTTTTTAATCTTGCTGGGGAATAGTAGAAGAGGAAAGAAGGGAAAAGAATTTGTTGTTTCATGTTTTGGGGCAAATATGACAATTTGAGGATTTTAAGTGGCCAATACTGACTTTCCTTCCATTTCGGTTATTCGGTTTAATAAAACCATATAACCAACTTTTTTTTATTCGATTTATCTAAAACCGATTATCCAAAAAAAAAAAAATTTAATTTAATTTGTTTGATTTATTCGATTAAACCATTCTATGAACACTCTAGCCCATATACTTCAATCACACCAAAATCTCCCTGGAAAAGTGCCGTAACTCACATAACTCCAAACACCAGCGCCCAACTCTACTCCCATTCCCTTGAGCAAAACAGCACCATCACTGCTCTATTTTGCTACTCCATACATCGGAATTGCTAAGCAAAGAAGAGAATAAAGAAAGCTACGAGAATTAGGATGCTGATTGAAAATGTTTTGCTTGACCAATCTAAACAAATTGAACATAAACAAGCCATTTTGGCATGCCAATTATTTGATGAAGTGCCCAAATGAACTCTTCAAAGACACGGATGGCAAACTATAATTTTTGATTGGATCCAATGATGATTTTTAGACTAGTCCGTACCACAATTATGATTTTTAGACTAGTTGTTATTTTTCTTTCTAATATTTTGGACTAGTCTGTAACACAATGATGATTTTTGTTCCAAAATTTGAAGGGGATTAAGCAAAAAAAAAAAGAAGGTGAAATGGCCCCAATTTTGCCCCCTTTTGGCCAAAATTTCTTGGTTTATGTATAATTTTGATGCTAAATTTGTGTCCCATGCAAAAAATCGAGCTTTCAAATTAATCGCACATACAATGACTGATCAAGTCATTGGTAGTATTGCTATATGAAATTATAACCCAATTGTAATTTTGTGATTTTTAAACTGGAGTAAAATTTTGATATTAAAAAGAGATTTTGTTGAATTCAAACTATGAAAAAGATAAAACATAATGAATATAATTTATTGCACATACAACAAAAAATTTCTATTATCTTATTACATTTCTTGCAAAATTTAATATAAATATAAGAAATTTGTTATATTAAAATAATGGTGAAATATTTTATGGTTGAAGAAATAGCACCTCATATCCTACTCATTTTCTATTCAGCTTCATCTAGCCAACAAAGTAAGAGTCTCCAGGCTTAGCTGCTTATTATTATTATTATTATTATTATTTTGGTAACTTTGTGGCTAACCTAGACTAATTTTAATATACCAAATTATTAGTCATTACCTTAACCATGTTTTTGCTTAGAAGAGTCCACTAAACACTTTGTTTGGGTGCAAGATCGAGGTTTCAAATCCCCACCTTGTATTCTTAAAAATAGAGATTAGATCTCTTATCCATTGGTCCCGTTGGACCTTCCCTTTTCCCGTAGTAATAAATATAGTTAGATAGATATAGGTTAAACTGTTGCAGTTTGAAAAAAAAAAATCTATCTACTAATATATCTATACTATATTAAAAGAGCCAATATGATTTAGTGATTTAGATTTTTTTTTCGAAGTTACCCTTATTATAAAATTTAATTATTTTGTTATGTCTCCTAACATGAATATTTTTTTTATAATTATTTAGGTTATTTATGTAAATATTCCTAAGAGAATAAAAGAGGAAATAAAACATACTTTTAAGGTTTTATATTAGGAAATAAATTTGATTGAAGTAAATTTCCTTGTGTAATATAATATTAGGAATGAGTTTTAGAATTTAGTGATTTAGATTTTCTTTCCGAAGTTACCCTTACTATAAAATTTAATTGCTTTATTATGTCTCCTAACTTGAATATATTTTTATAATTATTTAGGTTATTTATGAAAATATTCCTAAGAGAATAAACAAGGAAATAAAACATACTTTTAAGATTTTATATTAGGAAATAAGTTTGATTGAAGTAAATTTTCTTATGTAATATAATATTAGGGATGAGTTTTGGAAATTAGAGAAGAAAATAGGAAATAATTTTATTGGGATAGATTTTAGAAATCATGAATAATAAAAAAATTAAAATTCACTTGAAAAATAAATTTACATATTTCATTTATACTTATACCCTTAATAAAAAAAAAATGTAAAAAGTACACAGGAAATAAAATTAAATTTTTTAGACCTATAATACATTTAAGTTTGATTAAAGCAAATTTCTTCATAGAGTAGAATTCGGGATAGATTTAAACTTACAAGATGAATATTAAATAAAGTTATTAAAAAATTAATTGAATATATACTATAATAAATGAAGGAGTTTGATTTAGTTTTAGATTTTTTTTCCAAGTTACTCTCACAATGAAATTTATTGGCTTTGTTAATGTTCCCCAACTTGAATGCATTTTTTTATACTATTTATGTTAATACTTCTCAAAGAATAAAAGATTATGTAAAATCTACTTTGAAGACTTCATATTAGAAAATAAATATGATTAAAATAATTTTTCTTATGTAATAGAATATTAGGAGAACATATATGAATTTTAGTAATTAAAGAAGAGCAACAAATTTTTTTTTTTTTGGGTTTTAGAAATTAAGAAATAATAAAAATACAAATTTACTTGGAAAATAAATTTACATGATTCAACTATATTTTTGGACCCTTAAAGAGAAAAAAAATCCCAAAAGGTATAATGAAATAAAACTAAGTTTTTGAGATTTAATTTAAAATAAATTTAATTGAAGTAATTTTTCTCATAAAGTAGAATTCTGAGATTGATTTAGAATTGAATATGAATATTAAACGAAGTTATCCAAAAAAAACTTAATGGAATAAAATTTCTCATTAAGTAGAATTATGCATATGATTATCATCAACATATATAGGTTGGTGGATACATTAATAGACTAGAAAACATTTATATACAATTAAATAAACTAATAAATAATTAAAAACTAATAAAAGAAAAAGAAAAATTAGTTTGACAAATAAAGGAAAAGAAGGAAAACAATGTTATTTTAATTTCAAAGAGTTAAACTATACCATTTTGGCCATTCAAACTAAACAAAAATCTCAATATGATCTTTCAAATTGAAAACGTCTCGATTTCAGGCTCCAAATTAAAAAATATATATACTACAATATAGTCCACCAAATTCAAAGAATCTCAATTTGATCCTCAAAAATAAAAGAAATGTCCCAATGTGGCCCCTAAAATTGAATAAATATCAATTTGACCCTTCAAACTGAAAATCTATTCTACTTGGCCCTCGAAACTGTATTTCGATACAAGAAATACCATTAACCTTTTAAAAGCTTTCAATTTTGAAATATACTTTCAATCTTAATCTTTACATTACTGTTGAAATAAGATTTTTCTACAAAACAGAGAGTTCCATATGGTATCCATTTTTCAATGATGAATTTTATTAAGGGTAAATTATCGTAAACCTCCATGTGGTTTGCCTAAATAACCCCTGACCCCCATGTGTTTCAAAAATATATCTTAAACCCTCATGTACTTTGGACTAAAGGGTTAAATGGATTTTTTTGAAAAACGTCCAAACTGACAGTTGTTGCTAAAATTACCTTATTACCCTTATATTTAAATTAACACCAACGTCTTCAGATCATTCATTTTCCCTATTTGCCGAGTCACGAGGGAGAGAAAGCTCTGGATGCCAGCACCTTCAAAACCCTTATGCCCAAAATTTTGAAAATCAAATCTTTTCATCAAATCCCAATAATCATATCACATTAATCACAAATCAAACCCATTTCAAGAGTTCGAAGCATGGAATCAAAGGGAAGACCAAAAGTTGTGGCGGCAAAGAGTGGAATCAAGGAAACATTTGTAAGTCCTAATTTCAGTTTTTGAATAGGGTTTATCCATTAATGTTTTAAAATTTTTTATGGCGCCGAACCACAGTAGAGTACATGAAATTTGTAGTTTATGAACACGATTGTAGGGTTATTAGATTGTGAATTTGTTTCTTGGGGTAGTACACATTTAGGGCTTTTGTATACAATTAGAACTTTTGATTAAATTCATCGTAAGCCCTGGTAGGTTGGGAAGTGTTGATTTGGAGAAGAAAAAAGATCTTTTGGCTGGGTAATTGGACTGCGAATCTGTGACTAGACAAAAAAAATCTTGTTTATTGTATTGAAAAAAGAGGTCGTTTGAAAAAAAAAGAGGTCTTTCATGAGTTGGATAGCATTGATTTTGATTTAAAAAAAAGGTGTTTTTCGTTTATTGTATTTTGATAGTAATGGACATACTTGTTTACTGTTAGTTTTCATTAGTGATCCCTTTGTGTTTTGTGCTTATTGTATTTTATAGTGATGGACCACCATGTATGTGAGTGGCTATTGTATTTTATGGTGATGGACCACTATTTATGTCAATTGTTAAGTATTTTTTATGCCATGTTTTGTGTGGTGAAGTACAATAATGTTGCATTTCTTTTCAGGTGAAACAATGGGGAATACTAATCGAATAATGGGAGCTGTACCTGAGGAGTTAATGGCAACTTTACCTATTAAGTTAATAGGAATAGATAATCAGAAAGTCCAAGATGGCGTGCACATGTGGCTTGGTGGCCATATTGAATGGGAACCTAAGGTTAGATATGTTGGTGAAAAAAGGCAATATTCGAACGTAGGAGAATAAGTGAGATTACATTTGATAAACTAGTGGCCATGCACAATAAGGTGGACCCAGGATCTGAAGTCAACTTCTACTTTAGGCATCTAGATTGTACCCTTGATATCACAGCTGCATACCTGAAGTTTGATGAAGACGTAAAGCTTTGGGCAACAATTTCGGATCACTTGCTCATCTGGAGGTGTTTGCTGAAAAAATAGACCAGGCATCTAGATTGACTTCAAAGGAGCAATTAGGGAATGCAGAGCAAGTAGCAGCTGTAGAGTAGGCATCAAATCAGCAGCAGGCAATAATACAAGAAAGAGAAGCAAGAGAACAACAACTAAAGTAAAAGGAAAAAATGATGAAGCACAAGCAGCAGAAAAGAGTAATAATAATGATGCAGAAGTAGCAAAAAAGAGTAATAATGATGAAGCAGCAACAGAGAAGAATAACAATAATGAAGTAACAGGCAATGTTAAGCAGCAGGCTAAAGAGGAAGAACTTGAATGGCTGAAAGAAGGACTTGAAACCGTGGAAGATGAAGACATTTTTCGAAATGAAAAACAGAACAATAAACGGGGTACCACATCAGAAAAGCAACCAGAAAATCAACGACTAGAAGATGACAACCATGCAACTAAAACAACACAAGACAATAATGTTGGGTTTACAATACTTGATGTAGGGCCTGTTGAAGAGTGGAATGAATATGTACCCAATGAGGAGGACCTACTAATTCAAGAAGGGGCTAATAGTGGAATGCCGTGGGAAGACGCTATGGAGTTCAATCCTGAAGTGGAATTTAGGAAACCAAAGTTTGACTTGGTTGTTGGACAAAAGTTCAGGAATTTTAGAGTTTTTAGAGAAGTCTTGTATGAACGGAATATAAGAGAAGGTTATGTTGTGAAGCCTACAAAAAATGAGAGCAAGATGATAACGGCTAAGTCTGCTAAAGGGTGCAGCTATTAGCTGGAGAATCCATGCATCTGAAATTCGAGGGGAGACCACTTTTCAAATAAAGACCCTTAGTGGGACACGCACTTGTGGAAGGGAATACAACAACGAGCATGTCACCTCAAGGTATTTAGCCAAAAAATACCTTGATAAGCTTAGAGATGAACCTGATATTGGAAATATATCATTTGTTAAGGATGTTAAAAGGGATTTAATGGTTGAAATAAATCCTGTTTAGGCATTCAAATCTAAAAGAAAAGCTAAGGAAATGTTGTCTCTGTGATGGGGAAGAGTATAAGAAGTTGTGGGAGTACTGTAATGCATTGAGAAAGAAAAATCCTGGGAGTTGTTTAAAGATTAAATTGGATAGACCCACAATTGAGGAGAAAGAGATATTTCAGAGACTGTACTATAGACTCAGCACTTGGAAGGATGGTTTTTGGCTGGTTGTAGACCTATTATTGGTCTTGATAGGTGCTTTTTGAAGGGTCCGTTTGGTGGTCAGTTGCTAAGTACTTATATTGAATTGGTAGATATGGAAATGATAACATGTATCCAATTGCCCTTGCAGTAGTTGAGGCTGAGACGTATGATTCATGGAGGTGGTTCTTGAATGAGCTCAGGACTGATACAGGGATAGATGATGGAGTTGGATGGACTTTTATATCAGATAGGCAAAAAGAACTTGTTCGTGCCTTACAAGAAGAAGTCCTAGGTACTGAAAACAGGTACTGTCTAAGACACTTGTACTAGAACTTTAGCCAAAAGTTCAAAGGTAAAGAACTTAAAGATCTTTTCTGGAAGGCAGTTTCATCTACTAACCCCCAAGATTTCAACAGAGCAATGAAAGAGCTTGAAAAGCCTAATCTTAAAGTAGGAAATACAGTGAATGCAGCATGTTGGTTAAGAAAGATTTCTTCTCATTTGTGGTCAAGGTCTCACTTTGGTAATAGTTGTAGATGTGATATTCTAGTTAACAACTTGTATGAATCTTTCAATGCATACATTCTTCAAGTTAGGGACAAGAGTATAAGTTTAATATAACAATGTTTGAGTGGATAAGAAGGAGAATTGTGCAGAAGGTAAATGTGAAAAGAAAGGGTATGAAGAAATATGGTGGTCCAATATGTCCAAGAATACAAGAAAAGTTAGAAAAAAATAAAGTGGATCGTAGGTATTGCTTTCCCCTTCTATGTGGGGAACAAAAATTTGAAGTGGATTGTGGAAGAGGAACTTATGTTGTGGACCTCATAGAGAGAACCTACACATGTGGGTCATTTCAACTTTGTGGCATTCCATGTGGACATGCAATTTCAGCAATTCACATTGATAGAGAGAGGCAAGTTGAGTTTTATTTGGATAGGTGTTATAGTAAAGAAACATACCTAGCTGCTTATTCTTTCAATTTGGTCCCAATTACATGAATGCATTTTTGGGAACCTACTGCTGATGACCCTTTTGACCCACCACATGTGAGAAAGCAACCTAGCAGACCAAAAAATTGAGGAAAAAAAACCCTGAAGAGTCAAGGAATCCTTACAAGGCCTGCCAAGGAAAGGATTGACTGTCACATGCACAGAGTGTTTCAAAAAAGGCCATAACCTAAGATCTTGTAAAGATCAGCCTCACCCCAAATCAAAGTACTTCAAGGTAATTTATATATTGAACATTGAATATTCAATAAGTAAAAGTAAGGGTTTTATACACCGAATTTGTGTTTATTGTAATCTTAGGCTCCTAAAGATGGTTCAACAACTGCAACAGTTGCTGATGGTTCTACTATTGTTGGTTCTATTCCTATTACAACTGCTGATGGTTCTGCTGTTGCTGGTTCTGGTTGTACTGCAACTGCTGATAGTTCTGTTGTTGCTGATTCTATTCTTATTGCAGCTGCTAATGGTTCTGCTACTGATGGTTCTGCTGCTGACGTTTCTACTAGTGGTGCTTCTACTGTTGTTGCCTCTTCTGATACTTTTGCTGTTACTTCTAGAATTAGAAATGTTGGTTGAAGAGGTCGTGATAGGAGGAGTTTTAATGCTGCCAGTTTTGCTACAAGAGATGCCATCTGTGAATTCTGCTGGAAGGGCCAGTGGTAGCAGAAAAAAACTATCAAAGGAAGGGGTGTAACTGCAACTAGTGCACTTAACAAAATTAATGGAACTGGTATGGTTGAAGTTGCTGGTTGGGATGGTATGGGGAGAGGTACTATTGCAGGGATGGTTGGCAAAGGTTCAGTTGTACAAGTTCTACATTTGGTGCTGATATAGGTTCATCTGATGCACCTGTTGGTTCAGCTCAACAAAGCATTGGAAAACCACTTGCACGTCCTACCCAAACTATCAACAAGAAAGTGCATAGCAAGAAATGAATCAACTTTCTGCTACTTAGTACTCTATTTTATTTTATCAATTACTATTGTTTAGCGTATAGAAGTATTATGCAGTTAATTAAGTGTTTTTGCTAGTGTTGACTGTGTTTCTGAACTGGTTTCTGGTTGAGGCAATGAACTGGTTTTTGTATAGGTGCTGAGCTGGTTTATTTCCAGTTTAGTTATTTGCTGCTTTAACTATTTCCAATTGGATAATATTGTGCTTTGCTAATGTTGATGTTAAGTTGCTATTTTAAAATCAACATAATGTTATTTTTACACAAGTTGTTGCCACAGAACTAAAATAAGCATGTTCATTACACAAAGTTAGAAAAATTCAATACAGAATATTGCTTTTACAATTCTTATTTTATTACATTAACAACAATAGAAAGACATGACAACAACATACAACCAAGCATCAACACCTTCATCATTCCAATCATCTCTTCTAAGTTCTTCAACCTTCTTTTAAACCTATCATCAGTTTCATTTTTGACACAAGAAGAGAAGTTAGTTTGATCAACCTCTTCAGTTTCATATGTAGCCTTATTAATTGGGTTGCACCATGCCCAAAAGTTGCATTCCTTCTTCTCACAAACAAAATACAACATGCCTTTTGTTGGTTTTTCTGAATCAACTATTTTCACCATTGCTTTCTTTCTGCATTGACACCGTTGATATTGGTATCGCAAATCACGGGTGTCCCATCCACTACTTGTAGTTCATAGAATGTGACATTTTATCTTCAAATTAATATAACAAAAACAAATTAAACGAAGGAATGCAAAAGAGTAAGAAATTTAAAGATATATGAACTAAGTTTTTTTTTTTTTTTTTTTTTAAAAATACGCGGAAAGGGTGAGAGAATTACCTTATCAGTTTTGTGTTTGTATTTCTTGATGGTAAATGTTGCATATGTGTAGGAGAAGAGAGTTTATGATTATATAAGTGAGAATAAGCGCATATTGGGCATAAAAAGTAACATTTTTTGAGGGAAACCGTTTTTCAGTCAACAACACGCATTTAAGGCGCGTGGTCTACAAACACTGTCAGTTTGGATGTTTTTCCATCCATTTAACCCTTTAGTCTAGAGCACATGGGAGTTTAAGGTATATTTTTTAAACACATGGAGGGTTAGGGGTCATGTAGCCAAACCACATGGGGGTTTACGGTAATTTACCCTTTTATTAATTATACAAGTGTGCAAATAAAATATTTTTTAGGATTAGGAATGCTAATTAAATAATAAGAGGAGTTATCTTTAAACAAAAAAAGTACGATTTATCAAGTATAAAGGTTTTGGATTCTTTGGAGAGAATAATTCTGAAATTTTTTCTATTTTTGATACAAGAAAGAAAAAAAAAAAAAAAAGAACAAAAGAGACATAAAATTAGTTAAAAGCCTCAAGACTAGGGTGATTCAAACCCAATATAACCCAACCTAAATGAATTTGGCACTAAATGGGTTGGGTTATCGAGTTTCGAGGTTACTAGGGTTGAACTACCCGAAACATATTGGGTTGGGTTTCGTTTTTCAAAAATTCAACCCAAACCAATAACTCGATAACTCTATATAATTTATTTATAATTTTTATTTATAATTATTTTTCAAACCGTTTCATATAAATTATACTTTATTTACTTTTCGTTGTTCACCTAACATTCATTTAATATGTTTGAAAACTTTTTCCTTTTCATTCTTGAGTTAACCATTTAATTTTTTACAAAATATAATTCATAATAGAAATATGAGATGATCTTATACTATTGTTTTTATCAATTTTTTAAAAAAACTTTAAACCAAGGAACTCGAAAACTGAGTAACCCACCCGAGTAATACTTGGGCTGGGTTTACTTGAGTTTTGATATTATTTGGATCGGATTGAGTTTTATTTTTTTGCACAAAAATTTGAAAACCCGCCAACCCAATAACCTGAAGCACGAACACTCCTACTCATGGCCATCTAAATTTGAATTAAAAAAGACATTATTCTTCATGAATATTGTCAACGTTATTCCTTCCACCAATTCTATTTATTTTGTCTCTAACATTGTTGTCTAGGTTTTGTAATGATGAAAGATTCGTTGTCTAGAATATGAAAGAATTTGACAAATTCGTTGTCCAGAATATGAAAGAATTTGACTTTTGTGTAGTGTACTAAAAAAACAAATATAACATAGAATCTATCTTTTCGATTATTATTAAATTGATTGGATGAATAGGAAAGGGGGTAAAAATATAATCCATACCTATTTTATTCTTTCTTAAAAAAACATAATTCTTATCTTGTAGTTCTTACTTGGCTTTTAGTTCCCTTTTTATATATTGAATAATTAGCATATATTTAATCTAATTTGTGCTTTTCCTATAATTAAAAATTAGTTCTTAAAATTATATTAGCTAAAATTCTTAATAAATAATTATTGTCCTCCTACAAAATATTAGATAATATCTAATAATAAATATTAGTAACCGTATAAATTACATACTAAAAAATAGGAATATCAAATCAGTTACTACTTAGAATTTAACTAAAGTGTATTTGTCTAATAAAACCCAAATTCTAAATGTTTATTATTACTTTTGAATTATTACTATACAAGTTGATAGCTACTACAACTATCTATTGTTGATCTTATTCTATCAAATAAAATTTATAATATTGAATATATACCATTTAATTTACTGCTGTTGAGATTAATAGTTTTAACATAGTGATTTAATCACTAAATTTCACACCGTAAATTGTTATATGGTGGTAGAAAATATGAACCTGTGATTTATTCATTATTTTTATTTTTTATTTATTTTCAATATATAATTCCTATTGTTGTACAAACTATATATTTAAAAGAGATTTGGTTTCCTAAATTACAAATGGCTATTTAGTATTTGCACATGAATGGTTCCTTCATCAAGTTAATTCCAAAAGAGGTATAGGGAATCAAGAATAATCAAATACCCTAATACGCTTGATAAATCTAAAGTTGTTAGGGTAGAACTTGAATAATTGAAGAGAATAAAAGGTTTCAATTAACTCTATAAATTGTTAATATTTTTAAGACTACACTATCCTCTTTGATTACTAAACTTACAAAATGGATATAATTATAAACTTTTATATATTTTTCGTCATACATTATCCTCCAATTTGATAATACTTTAAACTTTCCTATTTTTCAAGTTAAATAGAGTACCAATGAGTTCATTGTACAATGATTCAATAATTCTCAATCGAAGAAATGAATTTCTATTTCAAAAATTACAAGGTAGATATGTTATTCAAAAGACACACAATTATTTAATTTTTATGAAATTGTTTGAACTATTAAATTAAACAAATATCTTATATTTCTAACAAAGTATATGTAAAGAAAATGTACAAAATCACCTATGTGCAAATATTTCTCTGAACTTAGACAAACTACAAAAAATTCTTTGACTTAGTTGAAACAAAACTTATATAAGCAAAAAATTAAGTGAACTAAAGAAAAAAATCAAATAGTTAGTATCTCCAAACTTATTTTACTTTTTCATTTATAACAACAAAAATCAAACAATTATTATCTCGAAACATGCAAAGCACGTGCTCTCATACTTAGTGATTTAGATTTTCTTTCCAAAGTTACCCTCACTATAAAATTTAATTATTTTGTTATGTCCCCAAACTTGAATGCCTTTTTCATAATTGTTTAGGTTATTTATATAAATATTCCTTAAGGAGTAAAAGAGGAAATAAAACCTACTTGTAAGACTTCATGTTAGGAAATAAATTTGATTGAAATAAATTTCTTTATGTAATAAAATATTAGGAAAAAGTTTAAAAATTAAATAAGCATAGGAAATAATTTATATGTATGGATTTTAGAAATCAAGGAATAACAAAAAAAATAAAATTTACTTGAAAAATTAATTTATATATTTCATTTATATTTTTAGACCCTTAACGAGAAAAAATCTTAAAATCTGCACAAGAAATAAAACTAAATCTTTTAGACTTATATTTAGAATTAAGTTTAATTGACGCAAATTTCCTCATAGAGTAGAATTTTAGTATATATTTATAAATAAAAGATGAATATTAAATATTTATTAACAAATTAATTGAATATAAATTATAATGAATGAAGAACTTTGATTTAGTTTTAGATTTTCTTTCCCACGTTACCCTTACTTTGAAATTTAATAACTTTGTTATGTTCTCAACTTGAATGTCTTTTTATAATTTCTCAACCCATTTATGTAAATACTCCTTAAAGAGTAAAAGAATAAATAAAATCTACTTTTAAGACTTCAAATATTAGGAAATAAATTTGATTGAAATAATTTTCCTTATGTAATAGAATATTATATCTGAATTTTAAAAATTAAAGAAGTTTCAGAAATATTTCTTTGGGATAAGTTATAGAAATCAAGCAATAATAAAAATATAATATTTACTTAGAAAATAAATTTATATGTTTCACTTATACTTTTGGACCTTTAATTAGAAAAAAGTCCTAAAAAGATACACATGAAACTTTATTTAGAATTAAATTTGATTGAAGTCATTGCTCTCGTAGAGTAGAATTTTGTGATAGATTAAAAATTGAAGATGAATATTAAATAAAATTATCAAGAAAAAAACATAATGAAATAAAATTTCTCATCAAATAAAATTATGCATATGATAATTATCAACATATATAGATTGTGGATACATTAATAGACTAGAAGACATTTATATGCAATTAAAGAAACTAATAATTTATTAAAAACTATTAAAAGAAAAAGAAAAATTCGTTTGACAAATAAAGAAATGGAAAACAAGGAAACAAGGTTATATTATTTCCAAAGAGTTAAATATCATTTTCAACATTCAAACTAAACAAAAATCTCGATATGTCATTTTAAATTAAAGTGGTCTTGATTTGACCTTCCAAATTAAAAAGATATTCCAATATAGTCTTCCAAATTCAAAAAGTCCTAATTTTTTCCTCAAAACTAAAACAAATGTCTCAATGTGGCCCCTAAAATTGAAAGATTACCAATTACCCTCCAAATTAAAAATCTATTCTAATTTGCCCTCCAAACTGTACTCCGTTGCAAAATACTATTAACCTTTCAAAAGTATACAAGTATAAAATATATTCTCAATCTTAATGATTACTTTACTCTTGCAATAAGTTTTTTTTTTTTTTTTTTGGTATAGAATAGAAAGTTCCATTTGATATCCATTTTTTAAGGATGAATTTAAAAATTATACAAGTATGCAAGTAAAACTTTTTTAGGATTAGGAATTAAGTTAAATAATAGTAAGAATTATCTTTAAAAACAAAAAAGTAGTACTTATCACATATAAAACTTTTGGAATCTATCAGAGAATTATTTTGAAATCTTTTTCTATTTTTGATACAAAAAAGGAAATAAAACAAAAGAACAAAGTAGACATAAAATTGGTTAAAAGTTTCAAGGCCATCTAAACTTAAATTAATAAAGACATTATCCTTCATAGATATTGTTTCTTCACTTTCCTTCTGCTAATGCCATTTATTTTGTCTCTAATGTCATTGTCTAAATTTTGTAATGATGAAAGAGATTCATTGTTTAATATGAAAACATTTTGGTTTCTGTGTGGTATACTAAAAAACAAATATAATGTTGAACCTAACTTTTGGATTATTGTTAAATTGATAATGAGTAGGAAAGGGGTGAAAAATGTGGTCTACATCTATTTTATTTTTCTTGAAAGGACATAATCCTTTTTTCACAATTCTTACTTTATTTTTAATTCTGTTTTCATACATGGATTAATTAACACATATTTAATCTAAGTTGACATGCTTTTCGTATAATAAAAAATTATTTCCTAAATTATATTAGCTATAATTCTTAAGAGAAAATGCACAAATAGTCACCAAATTATTAACTTGTTGTATATAAGATCACTGATTTTACAAATTCGGTCACTGATACTATCTTAAATGTGTGTTTGGAGTCACCCGTTTTAAATTTGGTCACTGAACAACATTAAGTGTGTGCATGCAGTCACCATAGAAATAGAAGCACACACACTTAAGGTAGTTTAGTGACCAAATTTTCAAAATAAATAGTTTAGTACTCCAGATACATATTTAAGGTAGTTTAGCGATCAAAGTTGCAAAACAAATACTCCCTCCGTCCCAATTTTTTTGTCGCTGTTTGATTTTTTTGGTTAAAAAGAGTAATTTTGTAATTAGTAATTTATTTAACTTTATTCAATTTTTAATAAAATTTATTAAACAAAAGTGAAATTTATATCATAAACTAACACACACAAATTAAATTTTTTAAAAAAAGTTAAAGAAAATCTATATAATATTGAGGTATGAAAATTTAACATGTTGACCAAAAAATTCAAACAGTGACAAATTCAGTGATCTTGTATACAACAATCTAATAGTTTGGTGACCATTCATGTATTTTGCTAAATTCTTAATAGATAATTATTGTCCCCTTACAAAAATTTATTTTTATTGTCTTTAACCTTGTAAATATCAAATGTTATACATTAGTAACTATATAACTTACATACTAAAAAATAGGGATATTAAATCAGTTACAAATTAGATTTTAACTAAAGTGTACTTTATCTAATAAAATCTAAATACTAAATGTTTATTGTTACTCTTGAATTATTACAATACAAGTTGATATTGTAGCTGTTGATCTCATTCTATCAAATAAAAGTTATAATATTGAATATCTATCTTTTAATTTATTCTATACAAATTGATATTTTTAACATAATAAATTAGTTACTAAATTTCACACCGTAAATTGCTAAAAACTGGTGACTATTTTTCACATTTTGCTTCTATTTTCTTGATATAATTCCTATAGTTGTGCAAACTAAATATTTAAAAGAGATTTTATTTCCTAAATTAAGAATTACTATTAAGTATTTGCACACAAATAGTTCCTTCATCAAGTTGGTTCCAAGAGAGGTATATGGATAAAAAATAATCAAATACCCTAATGCACTTGATAAATCCAAAGTTGTTAGGATAGAATTTGAATAATTAAAAAAAATAAAGGGTTTCAATAAATTCTATTAATTATTAACATTTGTCAAGACTACACTATTCTCTTTGATTACTAAACTTATATAATAGATATAATAATAAATTTTAATATATTTCCTGTCATATATTGTACTCCAGTTTGATGATATTTTAAACTTTTCTATTTTTAAAGTTAAATAAAGTACCAATGAACTTATTGTAGAACGTTTTAATAATTCTCAATCGAGAAAATACTTCTATTTTAAAAATTGCAAGGTAGATGTGTTATTCATAAGAAACTATTATTTAGATTTAAATAGCTATGAAATTGTTTGAGCTATTAAATTAACAAATCCCTTATATTTCCAACAAAGTATATCTAAAGGTAAAATACATAAAAATTACGTATAAGCAAATATTTCCCTAAATTCATATGAACTACAAAAAATTCTTTGATTTAGTTAAACGTTGAAACAAGAATCAAATAAGTAAACAATTAAGTGAACTACAAAAAAATCAAACAGCTAGTATCTCCAAACATGCTTTACTTTTTAATTCATAGTAATAAAAATCAAATAATTAGTATCTCCAAATGTGCAAAGCAAGTGCACCCATACTAGTATTTTAAAAGAAGGTATATTACTCTCGCCCCAGAATTAGGTATGCTAATGCAATTTCAATAGTTTATAGTAGATTTGAGTATGAACTTCTTTAAGCTTTGCCAATTGAGTTAGTAATGTTTGGAAAAAAATTTTTGCTACTCACTCTATATTGCGAAATGAATAGTACAGATCGTTGAACGATTAAAAAATAATGAATATTTCTTGATCTAAATTTTTAGTCATTTTAACAGTTATCATATCCACTGTACATTACGAAATAAGTAGTTAAGAATTAAACCCAGTTTGAAAGCTATACCCCAAGATCATCTGAAGTCTCAAATGTCAAGGTAACTATTTGAGACAACACGTAGAAGAACTATCAATCATTTCAATGACTTTATTTGCTTCAAACAAATTTTATTTGTCAATCCAATGAACAAGTATTCAGAGAGTTTAATTTAATAATTTAGATTTTTTTTTCAAAGTTATCCTCATTATAAAATTTAATGACTTTGTTATGTCTCCAAACTTGAATGGCTTTTTCATAATTGTCTAGGTTATTTGTGTAAATACTCCTCAAAGAGTAAATGAAGAAATAAAAGTTACTTTTAAAACTTCATAATAGGAAATAAATTTGATTGAAGTAAATTTTCTTATGTAAGAAAATATTAGGAATGAGTTTTAGAAATTAAAGAAGAGTGAGAAATAATTTTTTGGGATGAATTTTGGAAATCAACGCAATAATACAGAAAATAAAATTTACTTTGAAATAAATTTACATTGTTTCACCTATAAATTGAACCCTTAATAAGAACAATCCTTATAAAGGTACACATGAAATAAAATAAATTTTTTGGGACCTAACTTAGAATTATATTTGATTGAAGATAAATATTAAATAAAGTTATTAAAAAAGAATTTAATGGAATAAAATTTCTCATTAAATAGAATTACGAATATGATTATTATTATATATATATTTATATATAGTATAATATATCATATGCGTATATATATATAGGTTGTGGATACACTAATAGATTAGATAATTTTATAGGCAATCAGAGAAACTAAATTAACAACTATTAAAAGAAAAAGAACATTTGTTTGACAAATAAAGAACAAGAAGGAAAACTCCATGTGGCCTTTTTACATTGAAAATATCTCAATTTGACCCTCCAAATTAAAAAAAAAAAAAAAATCCAATATAGTACTTCAAATTCAAAAAGTCTCAATTTGGCCATCAGAACTAAAACAAATGTCCCAATATGGTCCCCAAAACTAAAAAAATTCTCAATTCGACCCTCTAAACTAAAAATCTGTTCTAAGTTTACATCCAAACTATATTTCAATACGAAAAATACCATTAACCTTTTCAAAGCATAGATTTTAAAATATACTTTCAATCTTAATGATTATTTTACTATTAGAAAAAGCTTTTTGTATAAAATTGTGAGTTCCATCTAGTATCTATTTTTCAAGGATAAATTTTTAAAATTATACAAGTATGGAAATAAAAACTATTTTAGGATTAGGAATTAAATTAAATAATAGTAGGAATTATCTTTAAGCAAAAAAAAAAATAGGACTTATCATGTATAAAACTTTTGAACTCTTCTGAGGGAATAATTCGAAAATCTTTTTCCTTTTTTGTTACAAAAACCAAAAAAATAAAAGAACAAAGGAGACATAAAATTGGTTAAAAAGCATGAAGGCCATCTAAACTTGTATTAATAAAGACATTATCCTTCATTTGTACTATCAACATCTTCACATTCCTTCTGCCAATACCATTTATTTTGTCTCTAATATTGTTGTCTAGACTTTGTAATAATGAAAGAGATTTGTTGTCCGGAATATGAAAAGAATTTGCCATTTGTGTGGTATACTAAAAATAAATATAATGTAGAATCTACTTTTTCAATTATTTTTAAACTGATTGGATGAATAGGTAAGGGGTGAAAAATGTGATTGTGTACCTATTTTATTTTTCTTAAGGAACATAATTTTTATCTTACAATTCTTACTTTGCTTTTAGTTCCTTTTCATGCATTAAATAATTATCACCTATTTAATCTAAGTTACGCTTTCCCTGTAATCAAAATTAGTTCTTAAATTATATTAGTCTAAAATTCTTAATAGATAATTATTGTCTTTCTACAAAAAAATTATTGTTATTAAGTTTGGACATGTAAATATCTAATGCTAAATATTAGTAAACATAGAATTTATATACTAAAAAATAGAGATATCAAATATCAGTTACTAATTATATTTTAAATAAAATGTACTTTATCTAATAAAACCTAAATACTAAATGTTGTTGTTACTTTTGAATTATAGCTATAGAGGTTTATAGCTACTGGACTGCAGCTACATGTTGTTGAATTTAGTTTATCAAATAAACTTATAATATTGAATATCTACTTTTCAATTTGCTACTATAAAAATTGGTAGTTTTAACGTAATGAATTAATTAATAAATTTCGCGTCGTAAGTTGTTAAATGATGGTAGACTTTTTTCTACCTTTTTTCTATTTTCATGATATAATTCTTATAATTGTGCAAACTATATATTTAAGAGAGATTTTGTTTCCTAAATTAGAAATTGCAATTTAATATTTGTACACAAATGAATCCTTCAAGTTGGTTCCAAGAGAGGTATAGAGATTTAAGAATAATAAAATACCCTACTACGATTGATAAATCCAAAGTTGTTAAGATGGAAGTTGAATAATTGAACAGAATAAAAGATTCTAATATTAAAGTCAATAAATTGTCAATATTTTTCAGGACTACACTCTCGTCTTTAATTGTTAAACTTACAAAATGGATGTAATAATAAATTATAATATTATATCTAATCGTACATTGTGTTCCAATTTGATGATATTTTAAACTTTCCTATCTTTGAATTTTAATAGAGTATCAATTAGCTCATTGTAGAATCCTTATTCTATATCGAGTAAATAGATTTCTGTTTTAAAATTTACAAGATAGATATGTTTTTCATGAGATACAATTATTAGCTTTTATGATAATTGTTTAAACTATTAAACTAAACAAAATCTCTTATATTTCCTATCAAGTATATCTAAAGAAAATGCATAAAAATCACCTATGAGCAAATATTTTTCTAAACTCATAAGGACTATAAAAAATTCTCTACCTTAGTTAAATATTAAAACTGAAATTATATAAGCAGAAAGCCAATTGAACTAAAAAAATTCAAATATTTAGTATCTTTAAACATGCTTTATTTTTTAATTCATAGTAATAAAAATCAAATAATTAGTACCTTAAAACTTGTAAAACACGTGCTCTCATACTAATATAAATAAAATGAAATACCATATGTCTTTCTTATGAAAGAGAAAGTTTGTTTAATTTTTTGTGAAGGAATGAACTTTTATGTATAGTTACGCACTAAATAACAAAAAAAAAAATATAATAATAAAAAATTAGTTAAAAAGAAAAGAATAAATATATTAAACAAATATTTTATTATTTTAAGTACATAATTCTTGCTTCAAAAAACTAACAGGCAAACTTCATAAACTTAGTACTAGGGGCGAGCATTAGTTAACCAATCGGTTAGTCGATGAAATAATTCGGCCAAAATTAATGAATCCTAAAATTATTAACCAATTTCAATTTCGAATTAAATTCAGAATAAAATTTGATTAACCAAATTCGAGTTCAAAAATCGGTCACGAATTCGATTAACCACATTCGCTAAGTTTTTCATTCACGTTGGATTGAAATCCTTTAGATATTTTAAAACTGAAACCTATCTAAAACAAAACACAACTAACAACAAAATAGTCCATAATTCAATATAATCAAAACTATATTATTGTACTTGAATGGATGCAATATTTTCTTAATATCATTTGTGTAACTGTATATGTACTCCTTTATAAGTAAAATTATTGTATTAGTTTGTAAGACTGTATTATATAAAAGTATATTTACTTAAATAACGTTGCCAGCTCTTAATTTACTTTGGAGGCAAGTACTAAAGATTTTTCTTAAAAGTTCTTGAGTTCGAAAATTTATGCATATATTTTTGCCAAGAAGTAGCACTTATGTATTAGACAAAGTAGACTATCGAATTCAATTCAAAATCGACAAATTTCAAATTCAGAACTCAATTCTAGTTTTGTAATCGATTTTCGATTTCGAAATTCGGTCAGATCAATTAATTAATTGAATTCTAATTAACCAATTTTAAAATTTCAATTTGAAAGTGAAATTGATTAGTCGGTTTCGTACTCAACCCCATTCCATAGTACCATATGTTATCATTTAGTTATTATTCATAACCTCCAATAATTTGTTATTTAATTTTTTAAAAAATAAAATTTCAAACAAATCAAAAGTGTTATATGTTCGATGCATGAGCCTTTTTCTAGTCTAGAAGATAAAAGCGTGAAAATTTTTTAAGCATACAAAAAAAAATCTGAATGTTGGAGATTTAGGTGTAAGGAAAGAAGACAAATTTTATCAAACCAACAAGTATCTAAATTAGACAAAAACATTTTATGACTAACATGAATATGTGTTTCAAATATTAAACTGCGCCATAAATATGGATGATTCTCATGATGAAAATTGTGATGCACATGTCGAATTCTGTGCAAAAAGTTAGTGAATTCATAGTCAACAGATAATGAAAAAAATTATAAAAGTAGAGATTATAACTTTAAAGAAATAAGAAGAAAGGTTTACATCCAATCCTATACCTCATCACAAAATGAATTATACAAATATAATTTCGCAATAAATGGACTATCAACCAAGAACCTAGTATGATATTTAAGTTTTCATCATTATTTGGTTGTGAACTTATATTAGTTAATTATATGCATGTGTTAGGAACAGGAGAGTATTAGAGGATATGTATATTATATATAAATCAGGTTTCAATACTAATTGATATATAGGGTGCCTTTATATAGGCTTATAATAGAATATTTTAGATCATATAAACATTTTAAGTCTTGTTAATCAAGACAATTAGATACATGGTTAGTCTTGCTAATCAAAACAATTAGGCTGATAAGCTAATCACCTAATTTAAAAGAATAATTAGGGTAATTACATCAATCATATATTTACATACCAAACCCATGAACTTATTATCCTAGGTCGGAGCAAGTTGATAGGATCCCCTTTTTTAAGTCCCTGTGCCTCTCGTGTGGTGACATAGGGGCGAAAAAAAGAAAGAGAGGGATGGGGTTTCTCTCGCTTTTGGCATAGTGGCTCCAGTGGAAGGCTCGCATGATGGGCCATTAGCTCAGTGATAGAGCGCACCCCTGATAATTGCGTCGTTGTACCTTGGCTGTGAGGGCTCTCAGCCACATGGATAGTTCAATGTGCACATCGGCGCCTGACCCTAAGATGTGGATCATCCAAGGCACACTAGCATGTGTACTCTTTTTGTTTGAACCGGGTTTTGAAACCAAACTTCTTCTCAGGAGGATAGATCGGGCGATTCGGGGGGAGATCCAATGTAGATCTAACTTTTGATTCACTTGTGGGATCTGGGCTATCCGATATATACATATCTTGGCATCCTCCCTCAAACTCAATATGGTTACAAAAGGCCAAATTGAGTTTGAAATGAAACTTTAAAAAAAATAAGAAAACCAAAAGAATCCAAAGGCTAAAAATTGAGAGAATCCGAAGGTTGAAAACTGAAAGAACCTAAAGGTTCAAAACTGAGAGAAACCGAAGATTGAAAATCGAGGAGAAATCGAAGATACAAAACGAGAGAAGCTGAAGATTCAAAATTGAGAGAGAGAGAATTTGAGAAGGTTCAAAACTAATCGAATAAAACCAAAGATTGAAAATTAGGATACTCGAAAGTTGAAATCAGGAGAATTTAAAGGTTGAAAACTAAGAATCGGAGCGAAAGATATTTATAAGCGCTTAAATAAGTAGAAACTCAAAATATATTTACAAGCGGAGGCAATGATATCATGTTAGGAACAAGAGAGTATGCATATTATGGCATAAATCAGGCCTAATATAATTAGTACATAGGGTGCCTATATATAGGCTTACAATCAAATATTTTTATATAATCTAAACATGATAAGCCTTACTCTTACTAATCAAGACAATCAGACACATGATAAATTTTACTAATCAAGACAATCAGACTAATAAAATAATTTAGAGAAGCAATTAAAATAATTACATTAATCACATATTTATATACCATATATTAATATATACATATTTTGACACCCTGTACGGAATATTCTATGATCATTGTCAATAGGATTGTATGAACGTGTATTGAGCCATGACTTACCGCTATGGCCTGTGTGCCTAAACAAAACATGTTGAGCCATGACCCGCTATGGCCTGTGTGCCTAAACAAAACATGTAGTAGTAATATGTGACATCATCCAAAAAAAAAAAAAACGTCGTCAAATGATTACCAATTTGTTATCGACAATTTTTTCTTTTTTGACGGAAATAATCGTCGTGTTATTTGTGTATGGTTTGGTAAAGCTCCCACTTCGAATGCAATTGAACAATCTTGTGATTTGTCACCAAATTACCTTTTCCTTCCTTTGAAGTATGAACTTTGACTGGGAAAAAAAAAATCTAAACAACTTATGCTTAAGAAAACAAATATTCCCCGATGTTAATTATGCTGACCACTCGAATCATTAACAAACTCTATTTGTCATCAAACGCGTTTTTCTCTGACTTGTTTTTTTGCATACAAAGGTTGAATTTAATTATAGGGTTAATAACATTTTGATTCAATTTAAATCTCTTACCAATATATCAAAAGATTGTTAATTGATATCTAATTTGATTTAGTATTTGCCTTTTCTTTCGATCATAAGTTACCCCCAAGAATATTATTATAAGAAGTTTTTACTTGAGAATGAAGATGAATGCTTTGTTGTCATGTTTTAGTTTTTATTGAAGGAAAGGTGAAAGCATTGTAGTTTGGCAGTAAAAATAGATATAATGATATATTAGTTGCTTGTAACTATTCAAGAAACCAAAAAGCATTTTGTCTTTATTAGGTTGAACCAACCTTTAGTATGATTAACAATTCAATATTTTTTTTATTTTTTGAAAAAGTATTTGAAACATATTAAAATTTTAGCATTAATTATTATAGAAACTTGAGACTTCGAGAACAAAAAATAAAAAACACGGGACAAATTACCATAGAAAAAAAATTTTCAAACTCAATTGATCGAAAAAAATCAATTATGACAAGTGTCCAAAACTGAAATTTAGGGTGCAAAATGATAAATGGATATAAGTTAAGGGGTGCAAAATAGAATTAGTCCTATCTTAATAAATAAGTAAAAAATGGCAAATTAAATTAAAGACTAATTCCATTTTGCACCCCTTAACTTATACTCAATTCTCACTTTACGCTCTGAATTTCAGTTGTGGACACCCCCCAAAATGCTCAAATTTTGTTGCACTTTAGCCCCTCTTCAACATTGTCAAAAAAGTTAATGGAATCTTTATTTTACATGTAAAAACATTGTTGTACATCCTACTGAATTTGTCAACACATGAAAAATTTTCGTTAATTGTTTAGACAATGTTAAAAAAGGACTAAAAGTGGAACGAATTTGAGAGTTCGAGGTGTAAAGTATTCAAAAATAAAATTTGGGTGTAAAGTGGGAATCGAGTATAAGTTGAGGGATACAAAGTGAAATTAATCCTTAAATTAATACTACACTTAATGTAAATTCGCTACTTACCTTAAATTTCTGACGACCGCACTGGTTTGTTCTTCTGCATATATTTGAAATTATCATCAGTAATTAACCCTGTAAATATTTTTCCACGTTTCATAATAATTTTTTTTTTCCAAACGATAACAGATTCGTATCATAATAATCAAGTAGTCAAATATTTATTCATTATAATTGAACAGTCGGATGAGTTTGTGTTTATACAAAGAAAGGGGAAATACATTTTTGGTCCCTCTTGTTCGGAATATATACTAAACTAGTCTCTAAAGTTTTGAAAATTTAATCCCAATGTTTTGGAATTTGAACAAAATTAGAATAATTAATGAAAAATTAAAATTGTTAACAAAAAATGGCCAAGTGGGTGTCATGTGGCTGTTAAGTTTAAAATAATAATAATAATATAAATTTCAAAAGAATTGTAAAAAGCTGGTCCCCAAAGTTTGTCAAAAATGCAGAATTGGTCCCAAAAGAAAAAAAAAAGACTAATAAAATTTTCTTTAACGCAAAAATTCTAATAGTTTCAATGTCAAAGCAACCTGTGCCATCGAGGATTTGAGGAGATAGGAAAAGATTTGTGAATATTAAATAATTTCAATTAAATAATGATGTATCAATCTAAGGCTCGTTGTGCGAAATGCAACGTTAATGTTAATTAAACCTAGAGCCAATCAACCAAATTTGGTGACACAAATTCTAGGGAATTAACAATATTAAGAGTCATATTGCAAGTTCTTTTGATTCCTTATAAATATTTCTTTTTTACCGTAATAAAAAAATACTAATATATAAAGTGGTAATAAAATTTCATCATATGTATAATTATTTTGTGTCCAAGAAAATCGTCCGTTGTCTAAAATTCTATTTCGACCTGAGAACATGATGATTTAATATATTTACTGTTGATATTAGTTTATTAAATTCAATAATTGAATGTGGTTCACTTTGTAAATTATTATGTCTAGCAAAATTTAGTTATTATCGAAATATATATTCACCCTAATAATGCTATATATTTTTATAATATCACTATAATATTATGTGAATTTAATTTCTAATAATAATATTTTACAGTATATGTATATGATTAATTTCTTAACAAATATGTATTGTATCATTGTATAAAAATTCAAACATTATCTATTTTCAAAATTTTCATTTCAAGTCTAATTAATCATTCAGTATAATTAGCCTTGATTGATGTGATCATTTTTTAGTTTAGATTGTTTTTAACATTAAAATTTTTTTCCTTTCTCTTCAAATCCTTGATGGCACGGATTACTTTGACATTGAAACTTTTAGAACTTTTGCAATAAAAGAAAATTTTATTAGTTTTTTGGTCTTTGGGGGCCAATTTTGTATTTCTAACAAACTTTGGGGATCAATTTTGTACAATTCTTTAGCATTTAAATTTTTTATTAATTTTTTAAAACTTAATGGCCACGTGACATGAATGTGGGAATGTGGCAATTTTCTATTAAAAATATTAATTTTCTTCTAATTATCCTAACTTCGTTCAAATTCTAGAATATTGAAATTTAAATTTGTTTTATTCAAAATTTTAGAGACTAATTTAGTAAATACCCCAAACGAGAGGGACAAAAATACATTTTTCCCTACAAAGAATCAATATTGGCACCCGTTCGGAAAAATGTATTGGTAATCACTTCAAAGTGTGAGCCACCAATGAGGAGAGATGATCATCTCTGTTGGTTTCGTTTGAACAGTTATTATGTAGAATATTAATCAAAATATTATATGAAATAAATACTATAATATTTTTATAAAATATGATATATGAAGATAAAAGATGATTGCAAAACGTATTAAAAAATATTTTCAAAATATTTCTTAGAGAACAATGAATAGTAATGCTATTGAATAACAATCCAAACAGAGATGGATATTCTTGTATTATTATATAGGAAAATACTTTACAAAACTACATTTCAAAGCCAATCTCCAAAGTCAATCCATGTGTCAAAATCCTATTGACTACCCAGCCCCCTAATTTGAGATTCTTGGTCGGATATCGTTTCTTCTTTTTGAATCTAATGACACATAAGTAACTTTTGTTTATCACTTTGTATTTGTCACTTTGTATAGGTGCATTCTCTTATATATTTTTCTAAAGACAATGGGAAAATAGTCCATTATAAATCCATGCATTACGACTGAACGAAATAATATTTATAATAGTCGTTGAGCAAGTGCTAAGTATCTTGTTTGTTTTTTAATAACTAATGAGAGAAATAAATTTGGATTATATGACCCATTTTACTAAAAATAGGAGGGTCATATTTTTTCAAATGGGAGCCTCTTATTAATTCTTGAGCAATTACTAGTATGCTTATTAGTTCCCTAATGACCAAAGTAAATTTTACTAGAGCGGATTTGGAAAAAAGGCAATTTGGTTGACATTTTCTCTTTTCACAGTCCTAGACGTATGCATATCTCACTACAGGTAATATTTAGGTGGACCTAATTTTTAACCTTACTTGTAGACCTTGTAATGTGAATTAAATTTTAGGAAAACTATGACAACATCTTATGTAAGCAAGATTCTATGAGATTTAATTCTAACCACAAGATCTACAGGGGGGTCAAGATTCAGTCCACCTATATTTCCATCTCAGTAATATCTTGGTATCTACAAAGCTGCATTAATCGATTGGAGAATTTTATAATCTCTTTTTGGGAACAATTCCCTTGGCTTTAAAAGACTAAACAATATAAGTTTTTAAAAGATATGGTATTGTATTGTACAAGTATTTAAAACACAAGGGAATATTTCTATAAAAGGGACGGTAGAATTTTTCAAATTCATAAGTAGCGAGAAAATATTCCAAATTCAGATTCCGAGAAAATTACCTCATTAGTCCTCCAACTATTTCATTAAAGCTAAAATAGTCTCCTAATTTTAATTTTAGCCGAATGAGTCCCTAAACTAAATATTTGTGTCTGATTTGATCCTTAAATGGTGGTTCTGCCCAAAATATAAATTTTTAAAATATTTACGGTATTAACCAAGGGCATAAGACAGATCATCTTGTCCTATGATTTTTGTTTTTAAAAAAATACCTTATTAGTCCTCCAACTTTTTTATTAAAATCAAAATGGTCATCCAACTTTAATTTTAGCTGTATTAGTTCCTTGAACTAAATATTTGTATCCAATTGGATCCCTAAATAGCGGCTTAACCCAAAACATGAATTTTTTGAATTTTTACCGGTGTTGAATAGGGGTATAGCTGTTAAATCATCTGGTACTATGATTTTTATTTTTAAAAATAGTTTTAGACTTTATAATAAAAAAGAAAATATTTTAATAGATTAATGATGGTCTAGATGTTAAATGTTCGAGATTTTATTCGTTGTTAATGCCAGATCAAAACATATTGTCACGCTATTTTCATTTTTTCTTATAATTTCATTTTATTTAAACTAAAATCTTAAAATCATCCTTGTCTTTCTCCTTACACCAATGCACCACCACTGCTACCCCTCTGTCCCCCACCAATGATGCCTTCCTACTCCTTCTGTTTGCCATGACCATTTCCTCCTTTCCCATCCCCTATCTCTATTTTCTCACTGCCCTTTATCCCTCTGTCGAAACTATCACCAATTTCTACCTCTCTCAATCTCACCCCTTCGCAATCATACCGCTACCATCTCTTCATTTCTCAGCACCTTCTCTCTTTTCCCGTTGCCCCCACCATTTCTCACAACTATTACCACTTTATTTACTTCCCGTTTCTCATTTCCTCCACCCCAGATGCCGAACTTCTCTCTACTGCCTCCATTATTTCTTCTGAAATACGTCTATATTAATGATTTCTTTGAAATCCAATCTGTAACCAACAACTTTCTCGCAAAATACTACTTGATTTTCTCCTCCTCCTCCCAATTTTGGCAATGTGAGCTCAACAGCAAGAATGCAGTTATCTTCTGGAGGAACTCCATAGATCATTTTGGAATTGGAGATGAAACCAAAATTATCTGTGATTTATAAAAGCTATCATATTAATATCATAATACTCCTCGACATTTTTGTTTCTAACGATTATAGGATTAGATAATTTGACGATTATATCCCTAGTCAACACCGATTAAAATTAAAAAAACTTTATATTTTGGGATAAAGCTGCCATTTAGGGATCAAACTGATAATACAAATATTTAGTTCACGAACTAATTTGGCTAAAATAAAAGTTGAGGAACCATTTTGATTTTAATAAAGTAGTTGGAGGATTAATAAGGTAAATTTTAAAAACAAAAATCATACGACCAGATGATTTGATAGTTATATTTTTAGTCAACAACGCTCAAAACTAAAAAAAAAATATGTTTTGCACTGAGCCGCCATTTAGGGATCAAATTGTATACAAATATTTAGTTCAGGGACTAATACGACTAAAATTAAAGTTGGGGGATCATTTTAGTTTTAATGAAAGTTGAAGAACTAGTGATGTGATTTTCCCTTCAGATTCCCATATAGGAAGTGTTGAGTTCAAACTCAAGTCACTAATTTGAAGACATGATTTTTACATAGGACAAATTTAGTCATAGCTACTTGAAGATAAAACTTAGAGCGTTTCTAAATTCCCTTCAAGATATCATACTCTTAATTCAATGTTAGTCATTGAAGATTGTTGATACTAAAAAAAGTCAAGGACCTATATAAGTTAATTAATATCTTAGGTTGTCTAACTAATAGTAAAAGCAAAGGTAAGGTCGTGTACAGTACTCACGTATAGCTGATCTGAAATTAGAACTAGGGTAGGGTTCGTACCTTGAGAGAAAGTCTGACACTCAAGTTAGATACTTATATAAGAATGAATAATTTAAAAACAAAAATGAGAGCTAAGAATAGAAAATGAGAATTATTTGTAATGTAAAATTGAGAACTTATCTTGTAACTTGTCTATTTATAGTAGTAATTGATGGGCTTATGTAGTGAACGGTTTTAAAATAATTACTTGGCACATGAAGGCCTAATGGACATATTTTGTGTGTTGGTCGAAATTTATGCCAAAATGATTGGAATACCCCAAGGCTAGTTGACCGTTACGCTACAAATCCAAATATCATTGGATCATATATTTGTGCATTATCAGATATGTAAAGGAGGTTAAAGGAGTTAGAGACTCTTGGATTATATTGAGTATAAATAACTTACTGTGGAGCTCTAATTTCTGCACAAATTATTCCTTAGAAATAGGATAGCTGGTGATCTTGATGAATGAATTTCCTTGTCATGCTTTATCTTATATATATATATATATATATATATATATATATATATATATATATATATATACGAAAATACTTACATAGTCTAAAATCTTTGACCCCACCTGTAGACTTTGCGGTCAAGATTAAATCTTATAGAATCTTTCTTACATCGGCTGATATCATAGATTCATAACATTTAATCTACACCACAGGGTTGGGTCAAAGTCCAGGTTTACCTAAATATTTCCTATATATATATATATAAAAACTAGATAAGAACATAGCAAACTTCCTCTACTTGCCATGTGGTGCTTTATGATGACGCAGAAATGACATCTAAGGGTAGTGTGCGATTTTTCTTTTTTCTTTTTTGGTCGAAAATTATATTTTATACTTTTTGCATAAATGTAGGCTTTGGAGTATTGTTGGATAGTTTTGTCAATTTACTACCCTTTTCCTATAAAAAGGTGCCACTTTTAAGGAAAATGGCTTTTCCTTGTTAAAAGACCAAAAATACCCTTCTAAGGAAAATTCACTCATATCATCATGGAGAGGATTATTTTAATGTGGTAAAGTGATTTAGATAAATTTAAATCAAAGAATTAATAGCATCTATTATGGATTCTGTCCATTTAAAAATTTACCAATTATAGAGTTCCACATCAAGAAATTGGCATCAAGTTGCAACAGGTTATGATGGGATCGAGTGGCATGCCCAGGGCACGAATCAAAAAATTAAGCCATAGTGATGAAGAGTACCATTGGAAATCATCATTTCCATTTGTAAACCAACCATCACAACTCCCCCTAAAACCAAAAAAAAAGGAGGACATGATTTCTGATTTGCATTTGACTAATAGTGTTAATTACTTCAATTGTACCCATTTGCACTCAGAGTAAATGTTAGGTCAAATATTCCAGTGCAGGCTTAATTTTTATGTTTTAGAAACCATAAAAAAAAGGACAATTAATTTAGGTATGGACTATAATATAGTTCTTTGTTAGTCCCAATTAAGATTAAAAGGAATTGATAAGAAAGACAACGTCATACATATATAGGTAAAGAAAATACCAAATGCCAATATCTTTTTTTCCCTTTTGCATCTTGTAGTTGAACTATATCGGAGAGATTCGTTTTTTTAAAAAAAAAATGAAATGCTTAATTTTTGCAGCAATGTTCCCAAAAAAAATCTATGTTCTAGATATATGTCTATCCCAATTCAAGCATAGTAAATTTTGGGTGGCACTGCAATAATCCCAAATACTAACGTGGACCTAAACTGAAAGCTGTGAACCAATAAGGTTGGAGAGTATGATGAGGTTCCTCTTACCATAAATGAACTGAGTAAGGGGAGATAGGAATTGGACATCACATGGGAGTCACTATCAAAGGTGTCACAACTTAAATTAAATGGATACTACAATCAGAGAATTCTAATAATGTAAGGGAGAGGGTTCTTGTGGGATGGAAGCAGTGAAAAAATAATTCATTTCTTTTCAACCCTAGGTAAACAAAAGAAAAGAAAAGAAGAGAAGGGGGGGAGAGAAAGAGGTCAGAAACACACATTCCTGAATAGAGAGAATGGAGGGAAAGGAAAGTAGGAGACTCCAAAAAGCTTATTACTTCTAACATGAATAAAGGGTTCTTTTCATTTTGTTTGTTTGGTTTATGATAAGCTAGCTAGCTCCAATATCCATTCCATTGCATTCATTGTGTGGCTTGAGTGCAACTTCCCCAAAGTCATATTCAATCCCATTAATAGTTACTTTCTAAAAGAACAGATAGCTCATTATCTCTCTCCCTTTTTCCCAAACTTGAGAAAAAGAAATTGGATGGTTAATGGAGCTAATTATTTTGAAGGAAGTGGACATCAATAGTCAATTCCCTCTCCCCCTACCCCAAATTCTAAAATGAACCGATTATAATTCCTAATCGTGAATATCATGGTACAAGTGACGTGGCCGCTATTTTAGAACTAAGAGATCCACAATAAAGTTTTATGGATTCGGTCCACTAAAAAATATCCCTCCCCTAACCATCGTGTTATTGATCAACTTGAGCCCTCATCAGCACAGTTTCCCTACAAAAAAGGCAGTAAATTAGTATATTTACCTTATACTACCAAATAATAGAGTTTGCTGTTGTTGGATGGTCAATTTTGTTTCTATAAATACGCCCCTCCTGCAGCTTCTCAATTCCATTTTCTGCAAAAGTCTCCTGTTCGCAGCTACCATATTTCTCTTAGCATTATTAGAGTATACCCATAGAATAGAATAGAGTTTGAGTGAAATTCTCATTTCTCAAATTCCCTTCTTGTTTTTTACACTAGCTATAGTCTCTCTTTTTTACTTTCATCAGGTCAGTATAGTGCTCAAAAGTTCAATGTGTATTGACCTAAAACACACGCAATACAAAGTGACTAAAAATCTCTTGCTTTGCTTATTTTGGATGCCTATCTATATTTCTCTTTTACTACTAGTATAAAAAAAAACTCATCATCCTCCAGCTGAAATTCAGGCTATTTTTTGTTATCACTTTACTAACAGAATCATCAAATTGGTTTTGCTTATTTCAGCTTTTGAAGATGGCTTGTCCTAATCAAGATCAATTTGATCATCTGTCCTCCTCTTCTCAGCTGAGAAAAACTGGAAGAGGGAAGATAGAGATCAAGAGGATAGAGAACACTACAAATCGACAAGTCACCTTCTGCAAGCGTCGTAATGGCCTACTCAAGAAGGCTTATGAATTGTCTGTGCTTTGTGATGCTGAAGTTGCTCTTATTGTCTTCTCTAGCCGCGGTCGCCTTTACGAATATGCCAACAACAGGTTGAGTATTTTTGTTTCTTTAAATTCTTGATTCTTGAATTTTAAGGTTGTTTTGACAAGGTTAAGGTTGTTCGATGGTTTTCTTGATTTTAGTTAAAAAAGAAAGTGTTCAAGTTTCCATTTTTTTTTTCATGAGTTTATATATTAGTACTATTTAGAACATAGGAAGACTAATTGATAAACGGATGGAAATATAATGGAAATGTATATGTCTTGATTACATCAGCTTCTATCAAAGAATTTAAATGGGAATTTTTTTTTCTGCAAAGGAAACATAATGATTTTGGTCCAGTTAAGATTGAGTTCTTCCCTCACAAAGATTCACTTGTGTTTCTCTTTTGTTTTCTTTCTTTAATGAGCTTTGCAACATTTCACTTTCTTCTCTATATTTTCTTCCCAGTTTTTGTTTGATCTAATCCTCAGATCTGCTCTAAAAGATGAAAATAGAACTTTTTTATAAAACTAATAGTTCTGAAACAACAATTCAAAGTTAAGAAAAACCAAGAAATTCTTGGAAATCTGCCTCCTCTTGTCATCTCCATTGTTGCAATCTTTGCCATTTTTTTCTGTTTTCCTTTTTTTCCTCTCTCTCTCTCCACATGTCACTTGTAAGCTCAGAAGAAGCTCTCTGCTGACTGCTGCTCCTCGTCTTAAGCTGTCATGTCCTCATTAGTCCATTCTCTTCACCTTATGACTCATCCTCAGTAATTAAATAATAACTTGTCAGTCATCAATATATGAAAAATTTAAGATGACAGTTAAGAATGACCAATGAAGCGTTAGATTAGGGTTTTCAAAAGCTCAAAAGGAACTCATCAAAATCCCATCTTTAGATAGATTAGGGTTCTCATGACAATTGGGATTTCTTGGATTTTGTCATCCTAGATGACCATTTTGCCCCTTATATATAGCCTGTAGGCTCAAAGTAACTAAATTTATAAAAAAAAAAATGATTAGTACTATAAGGTTGCTAGTACAAGATTTTAGGGTTTGATATTTAGATGTGCATACATCACAAGTTAGGCCAGAATCTCTTTGCTGGTCTGTCATATTCTCTCCTTCCCGTCCTATGGTTGTCTTCCGTCATATCTTCAGTCAAAGTTTTATCTGAAAAGGTGAACTTTTTACTCTTTCTACATTGGCAACTTAGATTCTTCTAGTTAGATAATTAGATTTCTTTTCTTTAAAACTTTGCCTTCCTTCTCAAGCTCAAAAATAAGATCCTGCATAGATCACAAGAAGGTGAAGAAGCATATAACAAAAAAATGGTAGCTAAATTTGGTAATTAATTAGTCCTTTCATAAATTTCCCCCCCTTTTTTTTTTCTTTTTTACACCTCTACTTTTTTCTTTTGTTTATTGTATAGCAATTTTAAAAAACATAGCAAAAATGGGTACGGGGGAATCAAATGGTACCAAAAAATTAAAAGGTCCAGTTGGGTTTTTTGCACTTTTTTTATGATATGTTTCTTGCATGGGGTAAAGTGAGCAAGTTTTTTGCAAAAATGGCTGCTTTCTGAATTCTGAAACAGACAGCTTCAGCTCTCTCTGATGTATTCTGATCAGAAGAGTTGACAGACAAAGAAACACTTACTACTCACACAATAAAACACACACAACACACACTACACACAAACTGTGAGTGAAGGAGAAAAAGAAAAAAAAAGAAGGCAGTATTTTATGTATTTTTATGCACTCAAGAAACTGAAACTATGAAAGCAATATCGGGATTTTGGACAGTAATACAGTTGAAAGAATCGAGGGGTGGATAATAGGATAGTTCAAGAGGGTATTGCACTTTGGATTAAAATGTGTTGACACGTGGCAAGAATGGGGAATATAGGTAGTCAAGCCAATCATGTTGTAGGATCTTGTGCCACCGTGGCAGAGGACAGCCAATCAGTGGCTCGACAAAATTAAGGTTACATTATACTCAAAGTGTATGTTTTTGTGTTTTGTCCTAACTGATACAGTTTTTCAGAATCTGCTGCAAAAGTGCAAAATTTTGTGTACTGTTGTTGATCAGACTTCAGCCAAGAAACTGGTTAAAGAAACTCATCTGAACTTAATTTAGTTCTTTTTGGATCATCGATTGATTTATTGATTTATTTATTTATTTTTATATCACTGGAAAATGCTTCTCTAAGTGATCGATCTAGTAAAAGAAGTCTAGCACTTTTGATTGTTTGCAACTGGGAACAAGATATAATTTTTTTTTTTGCAATGTATAATTCACACGAAAAAGATTGAGTTCAATTTTAGAGTTGGAAGCTTAAAGAGAAACTAATTAAAATGATTAAGGAGAATTAGATACGATGTTGAGGTCAAACATCTAATAGCACATTTGATCTTGTAGAAATTGATCAAAATAAGGCAAAAGGATTTAATTAAGAATCCAAATTTGATAGTAATTTAGAATATATGAAAAAAGAAAAGAAAAGGAAATGTCTTGTTTGGCTCTCCTGTCTCCATGTGATTTATTTATTCCTTTAATATTTACATAGAAATTTGTATGAAATCAAGAAAGGAAAAACTGCTAAACAGTTTATCAAATTACTTTATAAGTATAATAAGTATCTCTAGTTCTTTTATTCAGTTGTAGATTGTAGGTAGCTTTGAATTCAAATTTTTATAAGAGGAAAGAAGCTACTACGACATATGTTCTTACTCTATTTTACAAGAGCAATACTTCTCAATCCTTTAGGTAATTGGACAACGAAATGTTTTGCAATTTTCGGTTCTTTATTTAGCTTAGCTAAAAAACTTCTTCCTTATCCTTAGTAAACAAGTCCCATCACCCACTTGGATACTAGACTTAATTACTATCTCTAAACTTGGATATTTACTTTTCATAATTCCTTGTACTATCTCTTAGTAGAAGTTTGTAAGAAGGGATTATTAGAATATAGAACAGTCTAAGTCAATGTAGCATCTTTTGCCACGTGTCATCTTGTTATGCTGGATTAATTCTATATAGGATTGCTCCCACTGTCCCACATTACATCCTTAAATTATTGTACATCATTAGGTTTTTCACTTTAACTTCAATGAATAAGAATTTCCTTTGTAGGTGTATTAGCTTTGAATTCATCATATATATATATATATATAGCTTTGAATTCATCATATATATATATATATATATATAATTAATATTGCACTTGGTAGCTAGCTAGGTGGATTATCATAAGGAATGACAGAAATTTCCCCTCGTACTATCCTATGTTAGATATCGGTCCTTTGTTTCTTCCAACTTCATTAGGAGTTTGTCATGAACTAGGTGATTTGAAGTTGAGTTGAGGATATATTCAACAGATTATTAACAGTCTTCCATGCATGCATAGTTAAGAAATCAAAGGAGCATTTTTTGCACAACAATTTTAAGGCCTAAAGAGTTACTATAGTGAGAAATGCACAGAAAATTGCGAGAAATATAGTAAGAGATCGATTTCAATGGATATTATAAATGACCAAAGTATGAAAAACAATTCACAAGACAACTTCATCTACATGTGCTTTATTCATATTGGTGAATCTACTTCCCGGAAAAGGTTGGATAATTGGCTAAACTTGAATTAGATATTTATTTTCAATATATCCTTTATATCTTCCAAACTTCCATTGCTTCATTTTTTTACAAAGATCCAGCGTTCAGATACGTAATGTCTACAAGACTTGTTTAATTAGGTCCCTTTCTTTGGTACCTTCGAGTAGTTTAATTTGTTGGAGTATAAGTTTTTGCACCACTCTCTACTCATAAATTGGTCGTGACTTTCAGTTCAAGAAGCATATATATGCTAGCAAACAAAGATAGAAAATACTCATATAAATTGCTTTAGGGAGGGGTACAATGCTACTGATAGTCTGCTAGGTAATTACACATGTAAGTAGGTTTGAGGACAAGAAAGTGTAGAAGACCTTTCCCATGGTAGAATTAAAGTGTATCTGTATTAAACCTGTTATTCTAGAATGGCTGTGTGATATGGTGATAATCTATATTTATCCAACTACAATTTCACTGGATCTTTTAATTTTCCAATACTCAAGCTGAAGCATAAAGTAACAAACTAATCTTAATTCTGTAAAGTGTAGAGAATGCCTTCTAATCCAAAAGTTTCCTACTTTTTTTTTTTTTTTTTCTTGAATTATATGGGTAATAAGCTGACAATATTAGATCTTATAAGATATTCTGACCACATTCTTTCCTAGAACAAGTTTTAGAAAAGATGGTTATATGATTTCTCCCACAAAAATTAATGACAAATATTGAGAGCTTCAAGTACTAGATGAAATTTCAAGGTTTAAAATGTTTTGAATATATTCATGTCAATTCTTTTTTTCCACTATATCTCTTTCACTTTTTACTTTTATTTCGATATCAAATCAGAGATTTTGACGTAAACATGCATCTAAAAGCTCTTCTTTCTAATTAATCTGTCCAGTGTCCATATTCATGCATTCCATTTCTTACCATTTGCTTCTAGTCTTATATGCAATATGTCTAGAGTAACTCAAAATTAACATAACCTACTGAAGAGAAGATTAAAAAAATGGAGAAAAAGTAGGGTTTAATGAATCAAGTAAGTGATATGAACATAGTCCTTACTCCAATTTGCACCTCCTAACTTATAGTCAATTCTAATTATTTTGTATCTCATACTTTAGTTTTAGACATATTCCATTACAAACTTTTATATTTATCTCATTCAATCCAATTTTTATTATAGTTAACAAAACTAATGGATGTTCCAACCATGCACTTAAAAGTGAATACAAAAGAGATCCAAAAGTTGGGGGTGTGATATGTTCAAAATGTAGAATTGAGGGTATAAAGTGGGAATTAATCATACATTAAGGGCTATAAAATGGAATTAGTAACGAGTATCTCAATTAGTACAGTATGCCCTAAACAAGTGTGTGACATACACATACCGAATACATATCAATTTTAATAACGGTGTTAAATTGAATTGAAGTTAGATAAAGTAAGAATCTATTACAAGTTAAGGGTGCAAAGTTAAGTAAACCTTATTAACATAATAATAGTTGGAAACCATGAATTTTCCAATAATATATCATTCAGTTTGAAATAGAAGTTTAAATTAGTTTTCCCAAAAAAGAAAATGACCAGGTATAGGGTCATTCTTTTTAAAAAATGATTATCTGGTTAGTTTCTTGGCAAAAACCAATTTATTAGTATTTTACATTACGTATTTGTATTTATTTAGTCTCTCATTTTTAAAATAATAATTTTTAGTCCCTCATCTTTTACATTACCACACGATTGTATTTATTTACTCTTTAACTTGAATTAGTCAGTATTGTTCACATGACATAATTTTTTAGGACAAATTTGAAAACTCGCTTTTCCCTCTTAGTACAAATCACAAACATCAAATCGGTCGTAAAATATGACGGAATATATCACAATTTAGTTCATGAAATGATCATTAATACAAACAAAATGCAAACCCCAAAATGTGACGACCCGATCTGATGCATATGCTTTGTATTGGGAGGGAAAAACGAGTTTACGAATTTTGCCCTAAAAAATGTCATGTGAATAGAACATTACTAATTTAGGCCAAAAAGAATCCGAGATTTGGTTCAGTGATCGAAATGCAACATTTCATATTTGTGAGGGACTGAAAATCATCATTTCAAAGTGAGGGACTAAATAAATACAAATGTGTAATGTGCGGGACTAATAGAGTGATTTTGCCTACTTTCTTTTTAATTTACCTTATTAAAAAATATATATATTTACTCTCTTTTCGACTGAATCATAGTTCAAGCTACAAGACAATGTGTCTCATATTAATCTATAATCAACCATCCCCTCAAGTTGTCATAAAAATTGAAAGAAAGGCTGTTTAGGTACTGTTAGTGGCTATTTGTTTGTCTTTTGGCTACTTATTGCTAAAAGTGTAGCTTGGTTTGCTATTTGCTTATTCTAGAGTGGTTAATGGTGTTGTCGTGACGTGTTATAACTGTGTTTTTGTCATCAATTCTCAATCTTAACCCTCTAATTTTAACTAATTTTATATCGTATTCGTACCATTTTAAAGATTAATATCCTATGTATTTCTAGTTTTGATGAGTAGATTGGTTCGGCTATTGGCTTATGCATTTCTAGTTTTAACCTGTCTTTGGCACTTCTGAGTGAAGCAGCTAGTAGTAATGACATTTATGATGAAAAATCTAATGAACGTTGACTTGTGTATCTTCCTTTTTCTTTTTTCCCCCCCTATGTTTGCAGTGTCAGGGGGACCATTGACAAGTATAAGAAAGCATAAAGCTGTGCTGATTCTTCAAATTCAGGATCTGTTTCTGAAGCAAACACCCAGGTATACTACTTTTGTACACTTAGTACTTACATTAAGCTGAAGAGAAACATTCCAATGTAAATGATTCACATCAAATTCAGGACCACAAGTAGTATATTACCTTCGTTTCTTTTTAAGTGTCACTTTCTTAAAAAGATTTTATTCCATTTTAAGTGACTCATTTTATAAATCCAATAAAGTATTAAATATTTTTTATCAATTTTTATCTTATCTCTTTCTAATTTCATTAATTACCCAACTTACAATTAATATTGAGACTCTTTTAATTTATCACTAGTCAAAGGGCAAATTAGTCATATAGGATCAACTTTACTTAAAATTTAGGATATTTAATAACAATCTTATTTTATTTGCTAAAGACCAAGTAACACTTAAAAGAGAATGGAGGTAATATCATATATGGCTACAAAATGTTGCATTAATATTGAAAGGATATAAATGCTGTGTGAACTCTTTATTTACTGCTACTATAAATACTCTTTCTATCAGCTTAATATTTGATAATCTGGTATTTACTCTTTGGTGGCAATTTCTCATGATGAGACATGAAATATTTAAGGTACTTTTATCTTGTAAGAAAAGGTGAGCTGTTTATATGTTTTCATGAAAATATATATTATCTTGAGAAGATTTAATTTCGGTTGTGTCTAAATAAAATGCCGAATAATTTTAGGTGAAAAATTTTCAATTCAATTATCATAAATTTATATTTGCATGGTATATTTGCAAGAATAAATTAATTTCTATGAATAAGTATGACATTCTAGAGATTTTCAATATACTTATTCTATTTCAATGCTTCAAATGAAGGTACTTTTGAAATGCTTTGTGGTTTGTAGCAAAGAATTAGTTAATACGTGTTTGATATGTGTTACTAACCTTTTTAGGGATTATGTTTGGAATGGTAGAATTGAAATTTGAATTGTATGAAAGATTTGAAATTAATAAGTTTGAATTGGATGGAATTGAAATGATTTGAAATCCAATCATGCATTTATCATTTAATAAAATTTCACCGTCCTTTCGATAGAACCATCTATTATACTTTAAAAATTTATACAGTACAACACATATGATTTAAAAAATTATATTTTATAAACTCTTAAAACCAATCCCTCAACGAAACTATAAAATTCTTCATTGATTTAACCATTTAAATCTCACTTAATAGTTAGTGAATTCAAATCCTTAATTAAATTTCTTAACTTGTTTAGATAATCTGAAATCCAAATCCATCCTAACACAACCTTAATGTTTTGTTCCTTTATTCTAAATAGCTGATTTCTTACTGATCCTCCAATTTTTTAAAATTACTTTTTAGACCATGATGATCATTTTTGGTTGCCTCTTTTGAACTGCAACAATCACATCTATGGAAGAATAAATCACCATTTGTTTGTTTGTTGTCCTTCTACACCATCTAATATTATTATGATACATGCAGACTTCAGTTAGGATTTTCTACGAATACAGGCCACCAATCAAACAAACTAAACGGATGAAACCCTATCATCAACATCCTTCCATTACCTACTAACACTTTGTTTTTACTAGACAATGTAGGATCTGGTAAATATGTCCTAAGCTTGTAGTTTTCTTTTCAATCCAACAAAAGTACCTTCAAACTTTAATCAATTCTACATCTACTCAGTTTTATCAGCAAGAAGCTGCCAAACTCAGGCGACAAATAAGAGAGATACAGAATTCTAACAGGTAAATCTTTACAAATACTAAAAAATTTACTCACTGAAGATACTTCACCTCAATACATTCTTGTCTCGGAATCTCTAGACACATCCTTGGTGAAGGAGTAGATGCATTAAACTTCAAAGAACTGAAGAATCTGGAAGGTAGAGTTGAGAAAGCCATTGGCAGAGTCCGTACCAGGAAGGTAAATGGGCTATATACGTTATCATATCCAATGGATATGGTAATATGCTAAATCTGTTTGTTACTTGGAGACCTTCATACTTAAGACTTTCTTTAATTGTTTTGCAGAATGAGTTGGTGTTTGCTGAAATTGAGCTCATGCAGAAGAGGGTAAGTATTCATTGTAGTCTTGTGTTTTCAGTCCTTTGACAGCTTAATTTACTCATTCTAGTCCAACTCGTAATATTTTGAAATCAAAAAAAGCATCAAAAATAAATGAACGCGCGGTTTGAATAGTTATTATTTAAGATATTATTTAAAATATTATTTAAAAAAATAATATAGTAACTTTTAGAATGTAACGTATATGAGATGAAAAAGTAGTTAAAGGATACGTTAAAAAATTATTATGAAATATTGCCCCCTTGCTTCGCTCTTCCTCTCGAGGGAAATAATCATTGGGGCACTCACCCAGTGCTTCTGTCAGGTGCTCATTTAGATAATAATGAATAATAAGTTTTTCCAAACAGAGCAATATGCATAAATGGTTCATTATCTTAAAGGAAGTAGGAGTGATTGAAGTTATGCCCCTGTTTGATAAAACACTTACACATGACAGGTAAGAAAAAGTAAACATAAATAAGAGTGCATATGACTCTGTTGATTAACATTAGTTAAGAGACTGTAAAACTAAACCTAGGACCCTCCTTATGATTAAGACACTGTACTTCTTGAATTTTGTGCAATGTTTTCCATGAAATATTTTGGTTGCACACCAAGGTTTACATCATGATATTTGGCAGACAGTTGCAAAACATTACTCCACTGGATATAAGAAAGTAAATTTCTGTAGCAGATTCTTTTACAAGTGATAAAAACTTTTCATAAACTCTAGAATTAGGGTTTCATTATCCATTTTTTATGCTTGTTTATTTTTGTTGGAGTGGGGCCTGAGGGAAATATTTTTTTTTTTTTGGGTTTGGTGGGGTTGGGGGGTGTGTTTGTTTATTGGGTTACTCCTGCAAGTAGCAAGTAAGCTCCTCCTTCAGCTGAGGACCCCCATTGCATAGTAAGTGCTAGTGCTAGCCAGGAAAATTAAGCTAATTTTTACTTGAAAATTAAAAAATGATATTAGGGCAGAGTGGTATTGATCAATAAAGCAACCACATAGAATGTTGGCTGCCAAATATTTTTAGAGGTAGTTGCTATAAAGTGATCTCACCTTTAGTATAATTTTTACAGAACCTGACATGATCAAGACAAGAGAAAAAAGGACAAACAAAGAACATCACAAATCGTAAATTAAGTTGCTACATGAGGCAGTACACAATCTGATATACTGTTGAAATTTTTTAGTTCTTATTGTTAGGTATGCACAATAAACGACTAAACTAGGATTTGTCAAAGAACTTCTGCTGAGCACAGATCAGAAATGATCTTTTGTTATCTGAGGGTCTTCTTGACTAATCTACATCATCTAGTTGAGATTAATGCAATCCGTTCCCTACATTTACATCTTGAGCAAGATTTGTTGAAAGCTATATTTAGGGCTTTGTGCACAATGCTTAACTTAGAAATGAATCACTTTGGGCAGGAAATTGAGCTGCAAAATGCCAATATGCTCCCTGTATACCTGAGAGCAAAGGTCTCCAATCTTTCTTTTACAAAATGTCATGTACAGGTATCCAATTACTAGTACATATATATATATATGTTTTGATCAATTATTGCCATATGATGAATATTACAGATAGCTGAAAATGAAAGAGCTCAGCAGCACATGAACCTAATGCCAGGGTCTGAATACCAGCCTATTGCTTCACAGCCTTATGATATTAGGAACTTCCTCCCTGTCAACCTCCTGGAACCTGATCAACATTACTCTCGCCAGGACCAAACCGCTCTTCAACTCGTGTAAGATTCCTCCATGAGATGTACACAAACCACTAATTCCCATATATTCGCCATTGATCATAGTTTTTTCAAAACTTTAGTTCTTCACATGTCGAAAAACTGAGATATCTGTAACTTCGGTCTTTTTTTCCTTTGTGGCTGCAGCTAATATAAGGGAAGTGTATTCCATTGGGTAGTCTTCTATTTTACTCGGACTATATATCGGAAGAGCCCTGAATTTGTAAAGTTAAATGCTGATCTTGTCACTTTATGAGAACAAGTTGTATGCAGTTTACCAACTACTTATTACTTTCAGTATGTAATTGTGTACAAGATGATCCTGTTTTAATTGTGGACAAGATATCTTTTTTCCATACATCCTCCCTAACTGCATTGCTCATATTTTACCAATTTTATTGCACAAAACGGGTTCATCTGCCAATGTTCCTAATGAATCTCTTTTCAAATGCTTGATAGTTTTCAACTGTATCAATATAAATAGAAGGAAATATCAATAAAGGATGTATCAAGAAAATATGGTCTACCACAAGATCTAAAACTAAATAAATATATAAAAGAAAAAATCAAACCGAACAATGTAGTAAGAATTAGAAGTCCTTGGCCACTCTAGACAGCAGCTTCATCACTATTTTGTAAAAATTGATATAAAGAAACGTGTAAGATAATTTTACACTTACAGTTGACATCTTTGGTCCTATGACCTCCTGAGGGGGATAAATATCTAGGTCGTTGTATACAACATATCATGCTATCTTCACCTATTTCTATTTTATGGACAAAGATAACAATCTCATGTTGTACAGAGACTAGCATGAGCAGAGACTGAAGGCAAAACCTTCTTCCCTCTGTCTACCTTTATGGCATAGTGCCGAAACAAACATGTGATGAGCAAGAGAGAATTTTCCTATTCAGCCCATTATTCGACATCTTTTAATGATTTTATTGGAGAAATTTACATGCCTATACCAGAATCTTCGCATCTCAGGGACCCCAATCTCAAGCCAGGGCTTTGCAGGCCCGCTGAAGTGTATAACTGCTGCTGTTCCCAACATATACTCGTCAACTTGTAAGGACCGGTGACCCAGCCCAGACATATGCCATGAAGGATCAATGTGCTGCATGTGTCCTTCGAACGCCAGTAAAGCAGGAGGAAGTGCTCCAGGGTGCCATAGTGTAAAACCATGATTGAGGTTCTGCAAGATACAATGAGAGGGATGAAACAGCAACAAAATTTTATTTCTCTATCTAAAGGGAGAATAATCAGATCACAAGGTTGCTCCAAACAAGGTTATTGTTTTTGCCTAGTAGAATAGCTATTTGTAACAGCATTTTAAAAAATAAATAAATAAATAAGTTCATAATCTAAAGAAGAGAAGTCCAATCTCACTAGCTAAATGTAATTTAATGTGTATATCTCCTTCTGTTCCTCCTATTTCTCCTATGTTTTCAGACGCCCGAGCCTCGGTTGAAAATTTTCCAACATAGATACTAAGTTGAACCCCATGATTTTGTACAAAGGATGTGTTTTGATCAAGAACTATAAACAGAAAAAATTGGATTATGATGAAAGTTCAGACAGCTAGGCTCAGGCCGAAAGGAATGGGAAGGGTGTCCTCCGGCGAGTTTCTAGTAGCAGACCATAGTTTATGGAACACCAGACAAGTTAGTGAAGTCAAGAAGATACAGCTCAAGCTACTGAGCTCCAGCAACACTTTAACCTAGCTGGTCAAAGTAAACTCACAAGCTTAAGCCATTGATGATAGGTTGTGGTGATGTAGGTCTTTCTCCATGCTTGAAGATCAAGGATGTTCATTCCATATAGCCATGCACAACGATCAGAATCCAACTTGGATGATATCAATGGGTTTGTAAAGTTGAAGAAGTCCTTGTATTTTCTTCCAGGGCAACAGTCACGTCCACACCATGAGTCAAAAACTGCACCAACAACCTTTCCCTTGAGATCCAATTCCCATAGAGAGGATAAGTCATGTTGTACAACAATATCGTCATCCAAGAACACTATCTTGTCCAGATCTGGAAATAGCTGTGGTGCCGATCACAATCAAATATACAATCATATCTTCATTGGAAGTTCACATTGAGTCAAAACAACCTTAAAGTGAGTAGTTACCTCAGGAATATAGATGCGGAGGTGATTCAAGAGAGAAACAAAGCTGGGGTTTAGCACCTCTAAGTTCTTCTCCAGATCTTGCTGATATTCGAAGTCTTCCGTCCTTGAGACTAGCATATTTATTCTTCCAAATCAGGTGATGAATCTCTAACATCTCCTTAACGGCAACATTAACTTTATGTGGCCAATCATATTGATGGAGCCCCTTGACTTCCACCACTGCTGAATTAATAGAGTTTGCTGCAAACCATGCATGCATTGCTGTATAGGTCTTCTTATCAGTAACTACATGAAAAACCAATTTTTCTGGGTTGCATGAGCTTTTGACAGCAGAGGAGATGACAACGGAAGCAGCAAGGACATTGTCAGTTAAAAGAACAAGATGATGAAATGAGGGGTCAGCGAGGTGAGGGACAAATTCAGGTGAAGGTAAGCAGGAGCGAGCCATCGCATTTACAGCATATTCTTCAGCTAACATAAGAGAAAGGCATTGCTGGCTCTTTGGTATTCCATGAGAAGCTAAATGCCAGTTGATGTACTGATGCCGCCTAGCAGATTGAACCATTTGCTCCATCTTAGCCATCTGCACAAGTAGGAGCTACTACATAACGTAAAGAAACAAGGAAGAAAATTGATAAATTGAATCTTCTTTTAGCTTACTACAGAGACTTTCATTCTTGAGGCCATGTCTTCTTTAACAATACTACCTTTTTGCAAGATGCACTCACAGCCTAGCACTATAGCAAAATAAAAGATCAACTCACAGAAATGTCATCCAGGACACTGAGAACTGATTTTCAATATTTAAGAATAGATCTCTCTGACTAATAATGCCTTAGCACACATAGGCAAACCTGACCTTGGGAAAGCAGAGAAATGACATTTATGTAAGCAAAAATAGGCACGTCTTAAGCCTAATAAAGAGAATTGCAAAACGAAAAAAAATTAAACCTAATAAAGAGCTAGATTTAAAACCAATATATAGAAACAATCACAAATGGCCTATTACAAGGGTAGCGAAAATGCTTTGTTGCATCATGCAGAGTTCTGTTTCTTGAGCTAAATTTATATCAGACAACAAATAACATTTTTCCTTATTTAATTCTATTGTATGTATCATGTGTGAGATTATGCTGAAAAAAATATTTGAAGCGTCAGCTAAAAACACTGGTTAGATGGACCACAAGTTCCTGCCTGATAAAAGTCTATATTCACTTGATTCCCAGAATTTACATATACATTCCAGGTGCATCAAACATCAAATCGTACTCTAAGCATCAAATCGTGAATCAAACATGAAATATGTGCCAAGTTAGACTACATAGATATTCACTTATCTTGAGTAGTTTAAAATATGAAGTCTGATTTAACTATGAAACAATTATTTAGTAGAAGATGCATATATAACTGAAGTATTCTTCAGACAATTGGTCTAATTTAAAGCAACAAACTAATCCAGATTCTCTATCAAAAGGCTTGGATGCCAACTTGGAAATGAATATACATTTGGAAGAACTGTACCATTTTATCCCTTGTTCTTTTAGTACAATACATGAGAAGTCCCAAAAGCAAGCTCCTTCTGTTTACAAGTCTTTGTGGATACCTAGAGGCAAAATGAACTACCATTGGCAAGGGAAAACCATTATGGAGGTAGTATTATATTTTTACCAAAATAATCAATTATTTACCTTGACACAAATTTCATCAGGGTTGAACAACAAATTTGAGTAACAAACGGCAAAACAGTATACTGCTGATGCTCTGCCCTAACTACTGAATCTATGATGTTTGGTCCAAATTTGTTAGGAAAATACACTAAAACTGATTAGTTGGTGCTCTATGTAAAAACTTTTATTTGCTAAAGGCTCAAAACAGTGTAAACAGGGAAAAAAAAATTGAGGCATGATATGAAGGAATAAAGCATGGGAGCTATCTGTGGTCCAATGGTGACAAATATAGAATGCAACATATCATGGTAAAATATATAACATTAGTACATCAATTAGGAATGCCATCCAATATCTTTCACGGGTACATGGGAACAGTTGGAAAGGAATTTCCAACTCCGAAAGTTTTGTGTCCTTCTTACGAATAAAATTTTAGTGGAGACCTTTATTGCTGATAATGTGGCATGCCAATAACCAGTCAAGGTAGGTGCATTGATCAGTGATTAAATTATATTCCCCAAACTGGTGCAAACGACACAAAGTTTCCTGGTTCCATAAACTAACTACTAGCATGTTACTGAGACATGCGATTACCATCCAGCCACCAGGTATTAGACATTTCCTTTTTCGGTTTGATATCTTTTCCCTTCAAAGAAAGGTCTTTTTGATGTTGCATAAGTTTCAGAGAAGAAAATTTACATGTAATTAGTATTTGATACAACGTATATTTGTGAACTTGGAAATAGCACAGTCGGTTGTAAGGGCAATGGTTACAGCAAATTACGACTATCCAAAAGCAAATTAAAAGGGCTACTATGAAACCCCTTCCTATTATCTATATCACAACAAGAGAACACCCTCAAGTTTTAAATGTTTCCCCCTTTTACCCCTATGAATCTAGTTAACAAAGTATGGTCTAGTAGTCTACAAGTATAGGATCATCACATAAGAGAAGACCTCGCCCCAAAGTGGGACCAGATCCTTAAAAATATGCAGGTTTTGATTCAGAGAAAGGAGTAGGTTCCAAATACAGATAAGGTTACAGACAAAACAAACTAACTAACAAATGAAGAGCCATAGAACCACAAAACCAAACACGGCTTTATAGTGAACGTGGGAGGATATGTTTGTTACCATAGCTTCAGTCTTGAAAGCAAAGGCTTTTATGTCCTGTTTGTTTGATGTGACATCCTTCACAAGATCCTTAAATGACGCTGGCAGCAAAGTTGGATCTTCTCCTTCTCCAGTTCCACTCTGACCATCCATATTTGTTGTCTCCAGTAAGGCCCTCGTCAGCTCTTCTCTGAGCTTTTTAAACAGTACCCAAAATTCATCATCACCAAGACAAAAATAATCAAGTTATCTTGTATCATATGCATGACAATTCTATCTTGAAAGGGTGAATTATTCAATCCCGTGTTGACAAGTGAAACCTTAGAAAAGCCATCATCTTCCTCACATCATCATATTGAGCTTCATTTTAAGCTTCATCCAGAACAAAATAATAGTAGATGAATCCTATTATCTTGGGTTTTCGAAACCACTATAATTTCTGCATTTTTACTTTTATCTTGTTCCATCCCTTAGGAGTAAGAACTAACTGCCGACTCGCTAGCCTCCATCTTTCTCTTAAGAATACTTTTGGGTATTTGTTTTTAGGATCTTTCTTCAGTAAATCGTCCGTTGTATTTGAAAAAGTTGTATAATATAAATTTTTAAAACTTATAGAATAATTATTCGACAAGAATTTTCAATGTTTATATGGTTCTTATTTCTTTTTTCAAAGGAGTTGTTTAGTTCACAATTGGGAATCGGAATTAGGATAAAAATAATAAATTTCACTATTAGTATGTATTTGTATCATTATTCTTTACTTATTTAGTTTGAAATAGAGGTATTATTATATTAATGAATTAATTAATTTAAAATCTAAGTCACAAATAAAAAAATAAAATAGTAGAATTATTTCTATTACTTTCATTCCAACAAAAGGATTCCATGATGCTAACCAAACAACATTTATGCATATAATTACATTTAATTTTCATTCATTCTCCTCGTATCCAGAAATCAAACACTCTTAAATTATGTTGTCAAGCAAAAATGTAGGCAGCACTATCTGTTGTTTGGAATGACCAGATTAAAGACAACTTTTTCCAATAAAATAGTAGTACTACAATTACCCAACAATGAGAACTGGGCATACAAAAAAAATTTTTTTGAGAGCATTTTTAACAAATTATAGGTCAAAGAATTTTCCAAATCAACATAGGTCCAATATATAGTTGGAAGCGCATATGATACAGCCGCCTGCAAATCCAGTGTAAATTTTTCTCAAGAAAGTGTTTTTAGAGTGAAAAACAAATCATGATATAGGCATATTTGAATTGTTCAAGCAATAATTTATGGGCAAGCATCATATTACTATGACAAAACGTGCAAGTCATGAGAAACAAGGAAAAAGACAAATGCATATTTAGTCTAGGGAATTTACTAAACTAGTTTCCAAAATTTTGAATAAAACAAATTTAATTCTCAAAGATTGGAATTTAAATAAACTTACGACAATTGATGGAAAATTAAAAATTTTAACAGAAAATAGTCACGTGTGTGTCACGCGGCTGATAATCCTTTTTTTAAAAAAATTAATAAAAAAATTTAAATGTTAAAAAAATTGTACAAAATTGGTTCTCAAAGTTTGTCAAAAATGTAAAATTAGTCCCCAAAGAGAAAAAACTAATAAAATTTTCTTTTAACGCAAAAATTATAAAAATTTCAATGTCAAAGCAACCCGCGCCATTGAGGATTTGAGGATAGAAGAAAAGATTTGTGAATGTTAAAAATAATCTCAATTAAATAATGATCATATCCCATAAGGACGAATTGTAATGAACTATTAATTAGAATTCAAATTGAAAATTTGAAAATAGATAGCATTTCATTTTTTTAGATAATAAATGCATATTGTTAAAAAAATAACGACATTTACTGTAAAATATTATTATTATAAATTAAATTCACATAGTATTATAATGATATTATAAAATATCTAGCATTATTAAGGTGAATATACATGATAATAACTAAATTTTACTAAACATTATCATTTACATAGTGAACCACATTCAATTATCAAATTTGATAAACTAATATCAATATAAAAGATATTATATCATCATATTCCTAGGTTGAAATAATTTTAGACAATGAACTATGCTTTTAGACATAAAAAAATTATACATATGATGAAATTGTGTTATCATTTTATACATTAATATTTTTTTACTAGGATAAAAGGGAAATATTTATAGCAGTTGGAAAGAACTTGCGATATGATGCTTGATATTGTTAATTTCCTAGAATTTATGTTACCAAATTGGCTAATTGGCTCTAAGTTTAATTAACATTAATGTTATATTTCTTGTAATAAAATAATGATAATAATACGAAGGAAAAAATTATCACTATAATACTATGAAAATTTAATTAATATGTCTAAGGATAAAATTTTCTAGTAGATGTATAAGATTGGTTTATTAAGAAATATATATTTATTCTTTGAGAAGTTCAAAACTTGATCTATTTTTAAAATTATTTCAAATCTAATCATTTAGCACAACTAGCCCTTTTGTCCTGTTTCACCTAGTATTTTTTTAGATGCGATCATTATTTAATTAAAATTATTTTTAACATTCAAATTTTTTTCTCTCTCCTCAAATCCACGATGATGCGAGTTACTTTGAAATTGAAACTTTTAGTATTTTCTGGTTAAAATAAAATTTTATAAGTTCTTTTGTCTTTGGGGATCAATGTTACATTTCTGACAAACTCTGGGGACTAGTTTGTGCAATTCTTTTAACATTTATATTTTTATTAATTTATTTTTAAACTTAACGGCCACGTGACATGCATGCTGGCCATTTTCTGTTAAAAATTTTAATTTTCCATCAATTGTCTTAACTTTGATCAAATTTTAAAATATTGAAGACTAAATTTACCTTTATCAAAAAATTTAAGAATTAATTTAGCAAATACTCCAAATAAAAGGACCAAAAATGCATTTTTCCCTGAGAAACAATAAGCATTTTTTCGTTTGATGATTGGAAACTGGAATATGCAATAACTACAGTCAGTTTGAAAATTTAAGGGTTAAATAAAAAAATATCTCTCTTGCACCTCAATTGTACTTTACCTTCCTCAACTTATTTAATAAGTACTTTACCCCTTGTCCCTTACTTTTTTATGTTTTGAGACAAAATTACCCTTACTATTTTAATAACTTTGTTTTTCTTTTTCTTCCTCTCTTCTGTCCAATTTATTTATTTTCTTTCTCATATTTTTCCTTTTATCTTCTTACCCATTCTATCTTGCTACCGCTAACTTATTATGCTACTAGGAATTAGTTAGTTTAAAACACTAATTTTTTTACATGTGTATAAATAATTTATAAAATAAATAAGTTTCTTAATACAAGCAACATATATTTTAATAGTATAATATGGATTTAGTTTGAGTTTTACTAATGCTATAATAACAAATAAAAAAAATATAAAAAGATAAAATAATTTGTCAAAAAATAAAATATATACATTCTATGTATGCAAATAATTTTTTTGTACCATATCATTGACGTGTCATATTTTGGTTGAATTTACCGTAACTCTAAAAACCCTTATATTAGGCAGTTGTAATATTTTTTTACTGTATTTTTCGATATTACACCATAAATAAAATGTTGTACACGCTTTTTTATTTTATAATTTTATTTGTAACTATAAAATTTTTAATTTCCTCTAGTTCAAAAATATTATTTTTTATTTGTTAATCTTATTATTAATGGTTAATCACAAAGCTTATATTACAACAAAATATATTTATTGTATTAAAACATGATTAATCTATAAATTAAATTGTTTAGACGCATGTGAAAAGTTAGAACTTTAATTAATTGATTATTAAAAGTAATGTCGTTGTTTAGCAGTATAAGAGAGAACAGTGAAAAAAAAAAAAAGAATAAGAAAAACAAGATAGAGAAAATAAATAAAAGGGAAAAAGAAGAAGACAAAAGAAAAATAATAATAATTAAAATAATAGGGGTAATTTTGTCCCAAAACATAAAAGAGATGGTAAAGTACTTATTACTTAAGTTGAGGAGGGCAATGTGCAACTGAAATGTAAGTTGAAACGAGTTTTCTGTATTTAACCTAAAATTTAAAGCTTCTCTAAAGTTGAAAAAAGTAACTTTTTAAATAGGTTAAAAAGTAAAGCTGGTTTTGCCCAGGAAATGACTACTTAAAATTCCACAAATTTTGTTCACCAAATACATAATATATTGGAATTTATCACAAGTAGGGGTGTTCAAAAGTCAATCAAGTTAAATTAGTGAGTTGAGTCAAGTCACAAAAAAGTTTGACTTAACTTGTTTAATTTTCAATTCGACTTTGACTCGAATTTGAATTAACTACGTTATTCCTCGACTCAACTTTAATTTCAACTTTCAAATTAAACTACTAGTCGAATACTAATATGTCCAATATTAACTGGTTTGACTAATGTACCAGTCAAACAAGTCATTTGACTTTGTCGGTCAATCGAACAATTGTATTCCTTTTGATATTATAGCATCTATTATAATAATATATTAATATATTTGTATACATAATATTTTAGACATAATATTTTCTATTATTAATAATTAAATACGTCAATAACTGATAATATTCTTTTTTCTTAATACTTACATATTTTTTCTTTGTATTCTTTTTAGAGTTATCAATATAAATATAATACTTCACATGATGTACAATTTATGTACTTATATATTTATATAAATGTACAACTTATTAATGTCACATTTTTGTTTCAATAACTAATTAAATGGATTACTAATTTCTTTTTAAAACATATAATACTAGAGTTAAGTAATTATATATACTTTAATATTTATTGAAATATCTATAGTATAATATATCTATAGATACATGTTTCGATGTTCATATACTGAAATTTGTATAACTTGTACTTGTAATAAAAATATCTAAGAATGTTTTACATAGTGTTTGATTTATATACTTATACTACATAACTTACTATTGTAACATTTTTACTATTAACAAACATATTAAATACACTACTAACTTATTATTAGTATAAATAGAGGTAACAAAGATATGTGTGTAAATTTATACATATAATCTATTTTAAACTTGCTTATATAATACATTATGAATTGCATTTTGGTACACAAATTTTGTAAACTTGCGTATAAAATACATTATGAATTACATTTTGGTACACAAATTTTGTTGAATGATGTTATTGTAATTTGGTTATGTATTTTTTTTATTATCTATAAACTTGATTTATTTTGTATTTCTATTATACGATATTTTGAATTTATAAAATGATATAAAATTTGTGGGATGATATATACTAAATTTCAGAATCAGAATATAGAATAAAAAAATTTATGTTTGACTTATTCGAGTTACTGATCGAATAATTAGTCGAATTTAAACGACTCGACTTTAATTGAATTTAAATTTATATAACTCGTATCGACTTTGACTTTGAAATTTTTGAATAAAAAATCAAATAAATCAAAACAAGCAAGTCAAAAAATCGAAAACTAGTCCAATAAACAGCCTTAACCACAAGAGACAATTATGATCAGGATTTTATCTCCATATTTTTGTGGATCAAGTGGGGCTTATTTGATGGTTCTTTTATTAGTATCTTTCCAACATTGAAGCCAAATATTTCACGACAAAATTCAGGCACACAAGCCAACAAGTCTAGTAGCTATGAGCTAAAAAAACAAGAAAAAAAAGAAAATTACTCCACAAGGCTTTATCCAATTATACAAATGTATCCCACAAGCACGGGAGCCACCAGCGCTTGAAGGGGGACAATTGCCCCCTCTACTTTAAAAAATTACAAATCAGATTAGTAATATATATATATATATATATAATTTCTCACTTTTGTACTTCTTGAATTTTTTAAAATTCCCTTTTTCGTTTAAATTGCCCCTGGTTTTTTTTAACACTCTCTTTAGCATATATTGTCCCTAATTTCTCCTTAGGGAAATAAAGCTTTTGTTACTATTCTATACAAAAACTGAAAAAATCCATTGTAAGAATCAGGAGGATTGTGAAAAGTTGTAAATTACAGTACCCGTTTCTACCCACACGACACTTGGTAGTGGTACATCTACCATTTTGTCGTGCTAATTTTAACTTCTAAGAAACTTTTACAACTTCTTTTGTCTCATTCAAGATGTGATACTTTTTATTTTAAAATATTCTAAAATATTTATAATATTAAGAAAGTCAAAAAAATTATGTATCTCTTTTTTTAATATTATCCTTTCTTTACTTTTTGATAATACAATATTCAAATTCAAAATTTGAATTTTGAAGACAAAATTAAAAAGGAAAACACTAACAATACAATTAAAATACTATTCTTAATAAGTTAAATTTTCAAGATGAAACAAAAATATAGAACGAAGGGAGTAATACATAGTTCAATTTTTTTTAAAAAAAATAAATTATAATTCATGTTACACTAAAAAAGAGAGCGGACAAATTTGTCAAAAGAGGATGGCAAAAAAAAAAGTAATAACATAGATACCAGAGAAGAATCATTCCCGCCGAAAATCCTCCACCCCATGCAATCTACGAAAAGAATCACCAAGAAGTTATCTTTTTATTTTAACCCAAACAAAAGTCAAATCTACCAAAACATTTATTAAAAAAAAAAAAAAAATCCAAAGGTAAAATTACGAAAAGAACCAGGAAGACGAGAAAATTTACCTAGAGGAGAAGTGCAAGTCGATTCAAGAACGAGAAATGCAATTCTAACAAAAAGAAAGGGCAAAAGTAATCCTAACATCAACACTACCGGCAACAACACTCTCCGATGATATATCCGCCGCGTTCCACCTCCTGCCACCGCCGATCCTTTCCCTCCTTTCATTCCTCGTCCTCTTCCGGCACAACCGCCCGCAGTTGCCCAACTCGATATCGTCACTCTCTTTATTCCACTCGCCGATGTATAAAACTTCATTTCGCCGATTCAATTTTTATATCTGTGCATTCTCTTTCCGCTTCCTTTCCCTGTAGAAACTTCTCATCTCACTCTTTTTTCAACTACTTTAGCTCCGGGCGGATCCGTATACCGGAAAAGAACCACAAATTTAGCTCAAAAATAAGTTTAATGAACTCACAAATTTTAATCGACTCCGTGGATTGAGAATTTCACACTTTTTAGTGTGTGTTTGCCTGTTTGGGGTATATATATATATGTGTGTATGTATAGGTTGGATTGGTGAAGGGGGAAGTTGAGTTAAATTGCTGGGGAAATGCTTTTCTTTTTCTCTTTTCTTCTTGAGAGAGAGGAGAGTTTGGTGAGTGAGTGAATGGGTGGGTGTGGGGCCGATTTGGGGGAATAAAAGGAATAAAAGCCAAAACTAATGCCGCGTTGAATGCCGCGGGAAATTGGAGGATCTATAGTAGCAATTGAAAATGATTGTTTTGGATTGTATTTCCAAATTATAGCAAATCGAAGTTATTAAAAATATAAAAGAACAAGACCAAAATTAAAAATTAAAAATTAAAAATTAAAAATTAAAAATTAAAAATTAAAAATTAAAATTGCAGTATTTAAAGTTGTTGACATCCAAGCTGAACAGTCCAAAATATGATACTATAGCAGTTCAGAAATTGCTTGAATGGATACAAAATCGGGATTGGATATATTTTGAAAAAATTCTACAAATTCGAACCAGTCAATTGTGTTTTAATACTTAAAAATAAAATTTTTAAAACATATTAATTGCATTGTGCAAGTATTTTAATCACAATCAAATGATGCTCTGGATGAATGGAAAGATTTATCAATATTTTATGTCAATTTTTTTCGATCATCAAAGTTGGAAGAGTATCATTTGTCATCATGTGATAATATCACAGTTTAGAATGAAATGCAATTTAAGTAGAAGAGAAAACCTTCCTTTGCACATAGCTAAGTTGAAGGTCAAAACATGACCTTGCTCACTAGAAACATCCCTAATTGTTTGACACATCGTTTATGACCTATTAATTATGAGTTCAAGGTCACTAGATAATGGGAAGAGAGGGGAATTTTTTTAAATATATATATAATGGGAAGAGAGGTGGATTTTTTAAATATATATTATATAGTCAAAATCTTAATGCCAATAGAAATTTCACCAATTGACATAATTATCACCCAAAGTCAATATTTTTATTTACTTATCAGTTGACTTGAAGGGTAATTTTGAAAACAGTAATAAAATTGTTTTGACATTGATATTTTGACAGTGATAATATCAGCTGCCTTTTATTAAGTCTTATTAGATTTTACTTAGAGATTATGTATAGCGTTTCCAGAAATCACGTCAAATAAGAGGTAATGAATTAATTAATTATCCATCAATAGGCATAAAATTTTTCTTAATAATACCAGTTCCATTAGATTCTGAATTCTTGAGAATTTTATATTACTTGGATTTGAAATGAAAGGCTACTAAATTTAAAAGAATCTCAATAGTTAATTAATTCTGTCAAGAGACTTGTGTCTAAGGGATGCACATCACAATATCTTTTTTTTTAGAAAAAGGTAATCAAAAAAGGGATTCAAATGTTTCCCCTACAACTTTGTAACATTTGTACATAATTATGCTTTAACTGTATATATCACTTGGCTCTCGCGAAACCCTATTATCTAGTTTCAAGTAGGGGTGTTTAAAATAACCCGTTAATTTAAAAAATTAATAAATTGGTCTATTTGAACCGAAAAGAAGACTAATCGAACCAAGCTAAATAACTAGTTCGAGTATTGGATGATTCATAGACATACTAGTATCGGGTAATGGTTCACAATCTGAAGAACCACGAGTTACTCAAACTGATCCACAACAAGGGAAACTTACGTAATTTGCCCTACTAGGGCTTTGATGTGCTTGGAGTCCTTCTCCAAGTGGGATCTGTTGGCCCTAAAAGCAACCTAAGAGGGGGGGGTGAATTAGATTGTCTCTAAAAACAAACTTTTTTATGTGCTTAATAGAAATTCAAACTTTATGCACCAAATAAAAACTTAAGCACAATTGACGACAGAGATAGATATTCAACAATTTAAGCTTAAAGAACAAATAAGAATATTGAGATTAAGAGAATCAAACCAAACTCCCTAGCTTCTCAAGCTTGGAGCTTACAACTACAAAGAGCTTCTTACAAGGCAACTACCAAGTTCACAACTTGAAGTTTAGCCACTAAAAGTCTCTTCAAAGTAGGTGAGACAATAACCTCTTGTACACAAATGAGGATCACTCTTGCTCACACTAATTTCCTTTAGTTGAGCCAAGAGTTTTACACTCACAACCTCCCTTTGTTACAATTGTTATCTCTCCACTCTTACACTTGAAGAACTCTTACACTTCTAAGCTCTTTTCTCACTACCTACACTATTACAACACTTGTACCCACTATTTCTCACAAATAGCTCAAGAATGATTTGTAATCAATGTAGAAGTCCCCTTTTGTATTAAATTAGACCTAGGGGTATTTATAGTTGCCAAATATCTGCTTCCAACAACTTCCCAACGGCTATTTTCTGTTTTGGAAAACTAGCTGTTGGACCTTTCGGACGGCCGATGCAGCAAGAGTGCGTCCGAACAAACTAGCCGTTGGACCATTCGGACGGCGGCTGCTAAATCCTGCGTCCGACACTGCGTCCGTTCTCTGAGGGTATTCATTCGGACATCCGAGGATGCGTCCGAACATGCGTCCGATCGAAGCGAAGTCTTCTGGAAATATGATCGGACGCTGTTCTTCGTCCGAGACTTGCTTCAAATTCTTTGTGTCGAACGATTACCATCGTCCGAAGCTCTTGTGGTTGTTTTGTTCGGACGATCATTTGCGTCCGAACCTACTTGTTTTTCTGCACACTTGTTATCGAACCATTAGTATGATTTGTTCATCATCAAAACATGATTAACATAACTGGGGTTCAACAGGATCCACAAGTCAAACAATCTTAAACCTAAACAATTGTAAGTGCCGTGTGTGTACTTATTTGTGTGGTTTGTTTTTTTTTTGCACATGACCCTAGGGAGACAAACATATAAAAAGACCCTTGACTACTAGTCTGCATAGTAATGGGAGGTTGAGAGAAAAAAATCAGTAAGAAAATTTTCTCCAGGCAATAGCAAAGCAACAAAATTTAGGGGAGAAAATTAGCAGTTCGTGCTTCGATCCGACAGTGAATTTTGCTCCATTTGTAGTGAGATTTCAATATATTATTCTCGCAGCATGGACTACATTCTATACGGTCAGATTGTTATTTTCTCTTATTTAGTGGTTGGACTTTTATACATGTGATTTGGGTTATTATATACTGTCAAATTATTTATTTTATTTTTGGTAGTGAGTAGGGATGTATTTGAGTTCCAGGTATTTATTGGAGACTCGTTTTGCTGTACTCATTGATCTGTTGATAGTGAAATATTTTTAGACTAGGTTCTGTGGTTTTTACTCTTCATATTGAAGGGGTTTTCCACGTAAAAATCCTATGTGTTTTGTGCTTGTTGATTTCGTTTATTTATTTGCTAATTGGGTCAATCCTACGATTTATTCAAGTGGTGAAAAAATTAATTGGGTAATTATTTCGTTGCGTTATTCCTGTTTTTCCCAACAAGTGGTATCAGATCCAGGCTATATCTGTTCGAAATTTTTTTTACTTGAATAAATATGGAACCTAATTACAATAGGATGATTAGTTTGAATAACCCTAACTATCACAAATGGAAGGGCAAGATGAAAGATCTACTTTTTGTGAAAAAATTACACTTACCGGTATTTTCTAACGAGAAATTCGAATCCATGACTGATTCAGATTGGGCTTTTGAGCACGAGATGGTTTGTGACTTCATTCGGCAGTGGGTAGATGATAATGTTTTAAAACACATAGCCCATGACAAACATTCTAGGACCCTATGGGAAAAGTTTGAGTCCTTGTATGTTTCAAAATCTGGCAATAACAAGTTATTCTTGCTCAAACAAGCTATGGATTTGAAGTATAAAGAAGGATGTTCTATTTCTGACTACGTGAATGAGTTTCAAGGATGTTTTGACCAATTTCCAGGCATGGGTTGTCAGATTTGAGAATGAGATTATGGGACTTTGGTTGCTGAATACTCTACCGGATTCTTGGATAAATTTTCGTGTCATGTTGACTAATTCTGCTCCTGATGGTACTGTGTCCTTGAGTTATGTGAAGAAGGCCATTTTGAATGAAGAGGTTAGATGAAGAACTCAAGAGGTATCGAGTTCATAGTCCGAGGTGTTAATTATAGAAAACTAGGGGAGAGGCAGAAACAAAGAAAATTGAGAATCTAGCAGAGGTAAGTGTAGGGGCAAATCGAAATCAAGGTATGAGAATCTTGAATGTCATCATTTTGGCAAGAAAGGACACATCAAAAAAAATTTGCAACAAGCTGAAAAGGAAGAACAGAGGTAAACAAGAAAAGAAGGATAGTGATAATGGTGATCGTGTTGCCACCACTAATACTGAGGATTTGGTGACTGTCTTGGATGAAAATATGATCAATGTTGCCAGTGATGAATCAAATTGGGTTGTTGACAGTGGTGCTTGCTTCTCCTTCATGTGACATCAAGGAAGGATTTCTTCATAACTTATACTCCCGATGACTTTGGGATATTGAAGATGGGTCATGATGGTCAGTCGAGGATAGCTGGAGTAGGGACTGTTGTGTTGAAGACTTGCACTGGAGTTAACATTGATTCTGCGAGATATCTGACATGCACCAGATGTTCGTTTGAATCTAATTTCAATTGGTGTGTTGGATGATGAGGGTTATATTAACACACAAGGTAATGGGCAATGCAAGATAACCAAAGGTTCTTTGATTGTGGGAAAAAGAGTTCGGGCTTGTACTGGACCAAGGCTTTCGTGTGCATTGATAATGTCAATGCAGTTGAAGTCAGTTCCTCTTAGTGAGAAGGGACTAAGTTGTTTGGCCAAGAAAAATTTACTTTCCAGGTTAAAGACTGCTAAACTGGAAAGATGTGCGCATTGCTTGGTAGGGAAACAAAATAGGGTCTCCTTCAAGAGTCATCCTTCAGCGAGACAAAATTACATGAATTCGTCAACCCATTCAGATTTCTGTGGTCAGATGAAAATGAAGACGTTTGATGGTGCACTCTACTTTGTCACATTTATTGATGACTGTTCAAGGAAACTGTGAGTGTATGCCTTGAAATCAAAAGATCAGGTGCTTGGTGTCTTTAAGTAGTTTCAGGCTTCTGTTGAGAGGGAGACAAGTAAAAAGTTGAAATGCATTCGCACTAACAATGGTGGCGAATATCTTGGACCATTTGATAACTACTGCAGACAACAGGGTAAGATAGCAAAAGACACCTCCCAAGACTCCTAGTTGAATGGCCTGGCAAAGAGAATGAACAAGTCATTGGTGGAGCGAGTTAGATGTTTACTTTCTGAAGCAAAATTGCCACATACATTTTGCTGTGAGGCATTATATATTGCTGCACGTGTTATAAATTTATCTGCTATTGTTGCTTTGCAAGATGAAGTTCCTGATCGTGTGTGGTACGGAAAGGAGGTATCTTATGACCACTTGCGCTATTTGGTTGCAAAGCTTTGGTTACATGCATATGTCTAAAGATGAGAGGTCCAAGTTAGAGGTCAGGACTAGATAGTGCGGCTTTGTTGGCTATGGTTATGATGAATTTGGCTAAGATTTTATGATCCGACTTCTAATAAACTTATGAGAAGTCGTGATATTATTTTCATAGAGGATCAAACAATTGAAGATATTGACAACAAAGAGAAGTTAGAGTCTATAAGTACTGATGCCCTTGTATACTTAAATCCAGTTCCAACTTCTGCGACACGTGTGCCCGATGTAGTTGATAATGAAAATCATGATGAGGTTCAATATCAGAATGACCAACGTGAGGGTAATTTGACTATGCTGCTAATGATGCAGATGATCCTACTGGTGGAGTTAAAGAACCTGAAATTCCACTAAATAGATAGACAAGGGCTAGAGTTTCCTCTACTCGTTATTTATTAGATAAATACGTGCTTCTCACTAATTGGGGAGAACCAGAGAGTCACGATGAGGCCATGGAGACTGAGCAGAAGGCAAAATGGTTGTAGAGACTATGGATGATGAGATGAAATCATTGCATGATAACCACACATTTGAATTGGTGAAGCTACCGAAGAATAGAAGAGTTTTGAAAAATTGGTGGATCTATAGATTGAAGAATGAAGAAGGATCTTCACTTCCATGGTACAAAGCTAGATTGGTAGTCAAGGGCTTTAGTCAAAAGAAGGGTATTGACTTTATAGAAATTTTTTCTCCTGTTATGAAGATGTCTTCCATCCGAGTGGTACTTGGTTTGGCAGCAAGTCTTGATCTTGGAGTGGAGCAAATGGATGTCAAAATCGCGTTCCTTCATGGTGATCTGGAGGAAGAAATTTATATGGAGCAGTCGGAAGGTTTTGTGGTGAAGGGGAAGGATAATTTAGTTTGAAGGTTGAAGAAGAGCTTGTATGGCTTAAAACAATCTCCTAGGTAGTGGTACAAGAAGTTTGAGTCAGTGATGACCCAGCAAAGGTACAAGAAGACTACTCCCGACCATTGTGTATTCGGATGTCATGCAAAAGTTCTCTAACAACGACTTCATCATTTTATTACTTGGTGTTGATGACATGTTTATTGTTATTCATAATTCTAATAGAATTTACAAGTTAAGGAAAGAGCTAAATAAGTCTTTTGCTATGAAAGACTTGGGACCAGCAAGGCAAATTCTTAGTATAGAGATTACTCAAGATAGAGTGGCCAAGAAGTTATGGTTGTCTCAGCAAAATTACGTGAAAAAGATACTCCAACGGTTTTGTATGGATAAAGTTAAAGTGGTAAGCACTCTTCTCGCTATACACTTAAAGTTTAGCACTAGATAGGCTCAGTCTAGTGATAAAGAGAAAGAAGACATGCAACGTATTCCTTATGTATCGATAGTAGGGAATTTGATTGATGCAATGGTTTGCACTAGGCCAGACATTGCCCATGTAGTTGGTACTGTTAGCCGGCTTTTAGAAAACTGGGCAGAGAGCATTGGAATGCTGTGAAGTGGATTATGAGGTATCTCCGAGGTACATCGTTTGAATTTGAATCTGTGTTTTGGGACTGATAAACCTATTCTTTGTGGTTTTACGGATTCAAATATGGCCGGGGATATTGACACGAGAAAGTCTACTTTTGGGTATCTAATTAAATTTGAAGGGTGGTGTCTAGTTCCTTAAGTAGAAATTAATTTAGAGCAAACAAGTAATAAGAAACTTCACAAAATCACTATTCTCTACCTCACTTAGTATAGGATGAGTGGGTATCGTCCTGCAAGGATTGTTGGGAGGCAATTACCAAGTTTTACGAGTCTTTGTGTAGTTAAACAAGATCAAAAATGGATGATGAATTTACTCTACTCAAATCATAATTCAATGTAAGCAATTAAAACTTAATTTCAAACTAGATTATCTACTAAAGAAAATAAGTGAACTAAATAATTACGAAATTAAAAAACTTCTTAGTCTACTCTAGTAAAAGCATGTAAAGAAAGCAATTATTTCTAATCTGAATTAATTGGAATAGAACTAAAATTAAAGAGCAAGTATCTGATTTAATCCAATAAAATCACCACAAGAAGACATTCCAAAGCTAGAAATTACCAATTCTAAACTAGGAATTGAAAGAGTTAAACTTGAAATCAAAATATATTTGAATTTTTGGTAAACATAAAGGAAGCCCACTAAAAATTAACTTGAAATTAATGCAAGGAATAAAGGATTTTTAACTAGAAAGCAAGAAATAAGCAAGATCCCTAATTTTTCTATAAAAACCTACAATTCATGCAAAGAGATTTCGACTAAATTAAACTAGAAAGCAAGTAAAAATTATATCTATTTGAAACTAATGAAAAGCCCAGTAAAATTATCTAATCAAAATTTAAACTTTCTTTGAAATAAAAACTAAATCTAAGAGACAATTAAAGAGAAATTTTTATTTAACAAGAAGCTTGATGTTCAAGATATCCTAAACTATCCTAAAACTTACTATCTACTATTAATCCTGCTTACTTCCCACAATTGTTTTAAATGTAGCTTAAATAGTACAAGCCCTGTAGCAAAATCAGAAACTAGTTCCTGGACTATTACAAAGTCGCCCCTATTACTTAACCATTAGCGAGTCGAGATCGCGATATGGAATTATTGAGATTGCAATCTCAACTCACTAATGTTTTAAGTGATTTTCCCGAGTCAAGATAGCGATCTGAACTCTTAGCAATCCTTTTATTCTTTGATAATTGCACTTTGGTCCCTTGAGCTTGTTTAATCCAGCTTCTAACTTCTAAATTTGACCTGCACAAAATTAACATAATTAAACAATTAATGATATTAATAAAAACTTAACATATTTCATAAGGACAAAAATATAATTGCATATGAAAGGAATTAACTTAAACCTAAAATTAATTACTCAAAATTCAGGATTTACACTATTAAAATGCTACAATTTAGAGTAGAATAACTCTAGTATACTTGAGTTATCACACACCTCAAATTTAGCGTTTTGCTAGTCCCGAGCAAAACAAAAACTAAAAGGAACCTATTGACACTAAAACACATAAACCACCACCAAAATTGACGTGACACTTGATGAATCATGGATGTACTTAGAACAATTAAGAAGTCTCTCAAGAAACGTTCAATACTTTATGATATGTGAAGTATCTAAGCGAGTCAATCCAAAATTGAAATTTTGTTCTACATAGATGCACACATTCATTCACTACAAAAGATTTCATGTCACCAAACATTACCATTATCAAAAAGTGTTACCAAAATTTTTCGTTCTTTCCATTTAAAACATCATTTTACTTCTCAAATCACAAATATTATGAAGTTAGTTAACTATCTTGACTAGGCATCATGAAAATAGAAGTTCATTAGGAATCAGTAATATGAGATCAATGATAAGTATTATAAACATTTACTCCTTAACTTATTGGTATACTAAAACACAATTCCTAATGGTTTAATTCGGAGAAACAACATGGGTACATGTCGGAATCTCGTACTTGCCTTATTACACTCTATTAGCTTATTTCGGATAAATAACATGGGTACATGTGTCTCGGAATTGCGTACTTGCCTTATTCCTACATTTTTTTGGGTCCTATACCAAGGAACGAAGGTGAAATGTACCTAAAATTAATCTCGAGTATCAATTATTCACAAGTTAGAAGAACATTCCCTATGCAGACACACGAAATGTCCCAAAATTCCTTCTATTTCATTTAACTCATTATTTTCTGAAAGATAGATCAACTAATCAAATAATATAAGTGATTTGATTGGCAACAACAGTTCAAATAAAATTTCCTAAAATTTTAGCACTTCATTTTGAAAAATAGTAATGCCAAGTTTATGAAACCTTTATGTTGCAAACGAACTACTCACTCACACAAAAATATGTAGAATGACTCAATCAAATATTTCCATCATAGAGTATTGAATGTAGAAATTTCATCATCATTGAGTATCCAATTGATCAATTTCTATCAATTATACATCAAGTGGCAAAAATATGTGCAAAAACAACCATTCCCAACACGAAAGAAAATAAACACCCGCAAACAGTTGTCCCTTTTATTCTAATTTATCAATAAATCATCATTCCACTTACCCAAAATGAAACATAAATACATGTCCAAAAATAACAAAAATTACTCATACCAAGACCTAATTTTAACCTAAGAATTAAAATTGAGAAAGAATGCTAAGAGTAATAAACCTTGCCATGCATCTCACTTCAAACAAAATCAACATTCAATTCAATTCAATTCATTAACAAATCCAAAGATGGCCTCAGCTTAGGGCCCTTAGCCATTCTACTCTTATTAAGCCATGCCCAAAACTGCACCACGTGTCAAACACGAAATTTCCAAAGAGATTCAATCCGTGAAACATCAAAATATATATCAACTTGGTGTCACCTTAGGGCCATTAGCCAAACTACTTAAAAAGGAAAACTAAAATTCTTCAAATCCAAAGACTGAAAGTAAAGTAAAACAATAGTAATAAAAAATAATCAACAATCATGGTGTTCAATCAATAAAAACAAAGAGAATTGTCATCATTCATCAAATCAATCCTAGGGTGAGGGTTGGTATTCATACATGCTCAAGCAAATGGTGGCATTCATCTTCTCATTCCATCTCTTCTTGACCCTCCTCATCGTCACTAGGTTGGGCCTCTTCATGTTCATCATTCATGTCCCCTCGTGGACAATACTACACACCACCTCTTCATGATGTGTAGTATTGTCCACGAGGTGAACCAAAGTGCCATAGCGGAGATGGTGGTGGCCTAACCCATGTGGCAAGTGATTTCGTCTTTAGAGTTTCTCCAATGATGGTCAAGTTGTTGTGCATCACCATTTGACTGTATGACCAGTAGCCTTGCCGATCATTCCTCTCATCCTCATTCACCGGAGCATTGAATACAAAGCCTGGGGGTATCGGAATCAATGAAGCACTCTGAGGCTGCGGTGGTAGCGGTGGTTGGATAGGGTGCTCCTCCTAGTGGTGTTTTTCATACTTTCTCACCATTCTGTAGACATATTCCCGGTTGATCATTCCTTGTATGGATGTGTCATTTGTTCCTTAGGATCAATCCGGAAACTTGCTATATCACAAAGATGGTGAATTAGACTTAGGGTATAACATATAGGTCTCCCTGACCTTTCCACTCTCCAAGAATGCCTGCCTAATAAGATGACCAATGTTCTCCGGCACCCTTGTCATGATGGCATAAAATAATAGTACTTTATCCCTCTAGATAAAACTCACCGCATTGGACCCCCAAATTCAGTAGCTAATGAAGTAAAACCATAACTTTGCTACCAATGAAAGTCCTTGCCATGCAAATTTCAGTTCAATATTAGAGGAAGTACTCTTAATCCAATCAACCCTCCTATCACAAATGGCATCTTTAATAGCATTCATGTTCTTGTCTTTATTATTCAAGAATACCAAATATTGATTAGAACCTACAGGGGGTATGTTGAAATATGCATTAATCAAATCTGCACTAAAATCTACTAACACCCTTCTTATTCGTACCTTGCCATTCTCTAGTTTACACAGATCAATGCAATGAAAATTGTTTACTAATTGGAAAGCCCCGGGTTCAACTAGAGTGTTAAAACCCTCCCAATGGCTTGACCTAATTTGTGCCTCAATAGTTCTTCTAACATCTTCATAATCAACCCAATGCATTGAAAGGTCGAAGTTCCGCTCTCTAATTACCTCATGTTTCTTGTTATTCTTTTACAATTGTTTAACCTTATCACTCGAGAACTAAGGTTCAATCTGCTCGCTCCCCTCAAAAAGTTGTTCTGAGCCCCCTTCTACACTAGTCCCCTCTCCGGATTTTCTTTTTCTCGATCTAGTTCCTCTTCCCCTCATTCTAATCCTACGTTCGGCACTACTATAAACTCCCTGAGTCATTATAACAGTCCAATTCAATCAACAACTCAGATATTTACCCTCAATTCAAAATTCACAGCCAACAAAATGAAAATAAAAAATGTCCAACAAACTTCAGAATAATTCAACTCAATTCAAACAATTGAACAATTCAATATCAAAATTCTCCTAAAAAATATTTTGCCCCAATTATTGTCCAAAATTGAACAATTGAATACTACCAATTTCACTACAAATTAATCCACAAAACCAACAATTATCTTTACCAAATTGACAATTGAAACTAAAAACCAAAGGAAAGTTGTTGCCCGTTTTTTGGATTGAAATTTCCCAAAACTTCTTGTATGTCAATTCTCCTTGAAGTCCAAATTTCTCCGAGAATCCTCCCACAAAATGCTATCTTTGATGTTCCTAGAGGAAAATAGGATGATGTTAGTGATGGGTGTGGGGATTGAAATGATTTTTAGTGAAGATGATGGAAGAATTTCGAGGAATTGGGTTAGGGTTTTCAGGTGAGAGGAGAAGAATAGAAGAAATTTATGAGGAAAGAAGAAAAATAAGTGGAATTTAAAAAAAAACATTTCTGTCATTCGAGATCGCCATGTAGCCTGATGTCAAGATCGTGATTTCGATTTTGGTTTCGCAATCTCGATTCAGTGCAAAATTTGCCTTTGCAAAAGTTTGGATTTGAGATCACAATCTCAACCAAATGACCATTATGCCCTCCAGAAGTTTGAGTTTGAGATCGTGATTTCAAAATTGAGATTGGGATCTCGACTCAATTTCTGCAAAGTGTAATTTTTACACTTAACCAAGATTTCTCAATTCTTCATCACTTTCCTCCATTTGCAAGGACAACCTACAAACACAAAATTCACAAGTTAGGATGACAATTTTCACTCATTCTTTAGTACCATTTATTCAACTAAATGAACATTGGATTTTAACTAAAATTCTAACCTAATTGAAACTAATTCTAACCCAATTGAAACTAACTTACTCCAAATTGAAATAATGAAAAGTCACACCAAGAAAAACACAATAATAATTATGTCAAAGACTTGGGTAGCCTCTCAAGAAGCACTATTTTATAGTCACTAGCTTGACTATGGCACGACTTTATTCTTTTACAAGTTGGATGATCTCTCGTTTGCTTTCAAGAATTTCTCCAAGGTAGGGTTTGAGCTTCGGTGACCATTAACCCTGAAAGCTCCCTCTTTCCCTTTTATTTCCACCGCTCCATGAGCCAAAGTTTGAATCACTTCAAAGGGGCCATTCCACCTTGATTTGAGTTTTTCCGGGAATAACTTGAGCCTTGAATTGTAAAGTAGCACCAAATCACCAACTTTAAATTCCTTCCTTAGGATGAGCTTGTCATGCCATGCCTTAGTTTTCTCCTTATAGATCAAAGCATCCTCCTTTCATAAGCTTCCTTCAAATCAAAATTCATGTTCTTGATTGCCCAATATACTCTATGCTCAAGTTCCTCCTGCAAGTGACATGCTTTTCCATACACAATATAATATGGGGACATGCCTATGGGGGTTTCAAATGCCATCCGATAGGCCCACAATGTGTTATCTAACTTAAGTGTCCAATCCTTCCTAGCCTTATTCACCGTCTTCTCTAAGATCCTCTTAAATTCTCGGTTTGAAACCTCAAATTGACCCTATGTTTGGGGATGATAGGCTTGTAAAGCAACTTTGTGTTTCACACCACACTCTGTCATCAAGGCCTCAAATTGTGAATTTTTGAAGTGAGAGCCCCTGTCACTAATGATAGCTCGAGGCACTCCAAACTGAGAAAAGATATTTTTCTGAGGAATTTGGTGACCACTTTGGCTTCGTTGGTTGGAGTGGTGATTGCTTCAACCCGCTTTGACACATAATCCACCGCAACCAAAATGTACTTGCTGGAAAATGAGACCGAAAATGGTCCCATGAAATCAATTCTCCATGCATCAAATACCTCCAACTCAACAATTCCATGAAGGGGCATTTCATTTTTCCTTGAAATATTTCCCACCCTTTGACATTCATCGCACTTGAGCACAAATTCCCTAGATCCTTGAATATAGTTGGCCAATACAAACCATTTTGAAGAACCTTGAAAGCCGTTCGTTGAGCCCAAGGGTGTCCACCAATCGGAGATGAATGACAATGTCTCAACACATTGGTAAATTCACATTCCGGGATACAAAGATCTCCTAAGAACTTGATCATTTCACCTTCGGAACAAATATGGCTCTTCTCAAAAGTAATGTTTAAGCTCCGCAAAGAATTTCCTTCTCTCATTGAAATTTAGCCTCTTTGGTATTACCCTTGCCACAAGATAATTCACAATATCCACATATCATGGACTCACTTCCTTCACCTCAAATAATTTCTCAATTGATGATTCTTCATTGATGGCTCATTCTTCATGATTGACAAGTCTAGAAGCTTCAGTCCTTGACAAATGGTCGGCTACCATGTTTTCCACACCCTTCTTGTCGACCACCAACCAATCAAACTCCTGCAAAAAAAGTATCCATCTCAATAAACATGGCTTGGCATCTTATTTAGAAAATAAATATTTTAATGCAGAGTGATCGATATGAACAATTACCTTTGATCTAATCAAATATGATCTAAACTTATCAAATGCAAAGACTATAGCAAGTAGTTCCTTCTCCGTTGTAGAATAATTAAATTGTGCATCATTTGCACGAAAGTCCTACTTGCATAGTAGTGACATGCAACATCTTATTCACCTTTTGACATAAAACGGCACGTATTGCATAGTCACTAGTATCACACATAAGCTCAAATAGAAGAGACCAATTTGGTGCTTCAATGACCAATACAATCACAAGAGCATGTTTTAAGTCATTGTATGCTTCCAAACAAGAGTCATCAAAATATAAAGGACAATCTTTTTGAAGTAATAAGTACAAAGGTCTAGCAATATGCGAAAAATTCCTAATGAATTTTCTATAAAAGCCCACATGACATAAAAAACTTCTTACCGCCTTAACATTAATTGGAGGAGGCAACTTTTCAATTACCTCCATCTTTGCCCTATCAACTTCTATCTCCTTTGATGAAACTTTGTGACCCAAAACAATTCCTTCCGTCACCATCAAATGATACTTTTCCCAATTGAGAGCCAAATTAGTTTCTACTCACATTTTTAATACTTTGGACAAATTTGCAAGACAATCATCAAATGAGCTGTGACACCAAATACACTAAAATCATCCATGAAGATCTCTATACTCTTTTGAACCATGTCATGAAAAATGGAAAATATAGAATGTTGAAAGGTTCTTGGTGCATTGCAAAGCCCAAAGCGCATTCTCCTATATGCAAAGGTTCCAGATGGGTGTGTAAAAGTTGTTTTATCTTGATCCTCTGGATAAATGACAATTTGGAGATAACCGGAATAACCATCAAGGAAACAATAATATGCAAAACCGGCCAACTCTCAAGCATTTGATCAATAAAAGGTAAAGGAAAATGATCCTTTCAGGCGGCTCCATTCAACTTTCGAAAATCAATGCACATTCGTCAACCCGTAACCAATCTAGAGGGGAGAAACTCATTGGTTTCACTTATGATTACGGTAATACCACCTTTCTTTGGAATGACTTGAGTGGGACTAATCCACTCACTATCGCTAATAGGGTAAATAACATTGGCTTTCAAAAGTTTGAGAACCTGCTTCCTCACAACTTCTTTTAAAGTAGGATTCAATCTCCTTTGAGGTTGCCTTACCGATTTATTTCCATCATAGAACAAGATTTTATGCATGCATATGGAAGGTAAAATTCCCTTAATATCATCAATGGACCAAGCAATGGCATCTTTATGCATTTTAAGCACCACAATCAATCTATCAAGTTGCTCACTTGTTAAAGATGCATTCACAATCATCGGGTATGTCTCATTTTCACCAAGATATGCATACATTAGGTGAGTAGGAAGAGGTTTAAGTACCAATTTGGAGGGTTCGTTGGTCGGAGACCCCCATTTACCTTTTTCTTGATTCTCCTCATTGTTCTTTTGTAATAAGGTCTCATCTTTCAAATGATTCACATGCCTTATCCCTTCTTCATCATCTTGATTTAGTGCATTTGACTCCAAGACCTCTTCCTCCATTGAGAAATTCTCCATTGCATTCCTACAACAATCATCAATTAAGTCATCTTCCACATTTATATTCATGACATCTTCAAAAACTGAATGTTGGTGCTTATAACCTTTAACGAACTAAAAACATTGAATGTAACAATTTCATCATTTATTCAGAATTCCAGCTTCCCTTCTTGAAAATCAATAAGTGCACGATCGGTAGAAAGGAAATGTCTTCCAAGAATGATTGGCATCTCTTCATCCTCTTCCGTTTCAAGCACAATGAAATCGGCCGGAAGCTAGAGTTTATCAATTTTCACAATCACATATTCAATTATCCCTTTTGGAAACTTTATGCTCCGGTCTGCAAGTTGCAATGAAATACTTGTTGGCTTCAATTGTCATCCATTCAACTTCTTGAACACCGAAAAAGGCATGAGATTTATCGAAGCTTCCAAATCACACAATGCTCTCCCAAATTGTAAACCTCCAATTTCACATGGTATAGAAAATGATTCGTGGTCCTTGAGCTTTGGTGGCAACCTTTTTGTTAGGAGTGCAATACAATTCTCCGTTAAGCATATGATTTCATCCCTATACAACTTCCTTTTTGAAGTAAGAACTTGTTTCCATGAATTTGGCATAGGTGGGCATGTTCTCAAGTGCCTCCATGAATGGAATGTTGATTCAAGCTTTTTCAGAATCTCAAGAAACTTCTTGAACTTCTTTGCTTTTTTTTCATCCTTTAGCCTTTGAGGAAAAGGCACATTAACATGTTTCGGCTCATTATGTTTTGGATCCTTGCCTTCATTGCTTGGTGAATTGGGCTTAACAGACTCATTCATCATTTTGGCTTGCCCATTTGAAGACTCCCATTTTTCTTTCTCTTCATCCTCAACTCCTTCCTTTTCTCCATTTTTCAACAAAATTTTCCAACCCTTTCTTCCAACTCTTTACCACTCCTAAGGGTGATGGCCTTGCATTGTTCTTTGAGATTTGGAATAGTATCACTTGGGAGCACCCCTAAAGGTGTCTCATTATTCATCCTTGCCAATTGGCCCAATTGAATTTCCAAATTCCTTGTAGATGCCTTCAAGTTCTCATAATCCCTCTGTGTTCCTCATTTTTCCTAAATCCATTTCTCTTCTCAAGTACTTGGCCTCTCTTTTCTAACCATCTTCACCCATATTCTCTCTTTAGGTCTATTGGTCATGATAAATTGGTTGGAAGGAATTTGCATATTGAAAATGAGGCCTTGGTGGTTGGTTTTGAAATGAAGAATTAGAAAACGATTAATATGAGTTGGATTGGATGTGGCAGTTGATAAGGTCTAAGTGAGGAACTTGAGGCTTGAGTATGTTGAATATTTTGAGATGGGGTATTTGGTTGGTAAGGAGGATTGGATTGATTGTTGGTGTTGCTCCATGAAAAATTAGGATGGTTTCTCTAAAAAGGATTATATGTGTTCCCATAAACTCTGGATGGGTTCCTTGGAAATGATGATTGACTAGACACATAATTGAGTTGTTCATTTGACCCATACGGCATCTCACATTGTCCATTAGCATGACCGCCTTCCCAAAAATCACGCACCATACTTGGTTGGGTTGGAGAAGAGGACATGGCATTTACACTATCTTGGTTTTTCCAAGTTCTCCAATGCCTTTGCAACGTTATTTATCATACTCATAGCATATTTTGTTGTGTCAAAAGAGCACCTTGCATGTTCAAATTCAACATTCCATTATTGGCATGGGCTTGATTAGCTTGGTGTTGAGTTACAAGTGAGGTCATCGGTTCATGATAATAGTGATTGTATGCCATCCCATTAAGCAATTCTTGAACTTTCTCCAGAGTCTTGAATGAGATGGACCCATTGGCGGAAGCATCTGCTATGGATTTGGTCCCTTGAGTCAAACCATTATAGAAAGTTTGGATTTAAAGCCACAAAAGAATATTGTGATAAGGACATTTCCTTAGCAACTCTTTGAATCGTTCCCAAGCTTCTCCCAAGCTTTCACCAACGTCTTGCTTAAAGGAGGTGATTTCATTCCTTAATTTGGCAGTTCTTGCGGGCAGAAAGTGCTTTGCTAAGAACTCTTGAGCAAGTTGATTTCAAGTAGTTAATGTTCCTTGGACATCATGATTTTAGGGATTGCAACCATGACTTTGCCTTATCCCGAAGAGAGAACGAAAACACCCTCATTCACACACAATCCGGATGTACTCCATTAAACTTGAAAGTGTCCAAAACTTCTTCAAAATTCATGAGGTGTGTATAGGGATCTTCATTGGAACTACCGCTGAACATAGCATGAGCTTGGAGCATTTGGATTAATGTGGGCTTGATCTCAAAGTTGTTAGCTTGCACGGGCATCCGTGCAGTACTCAAGTTCACTCCATCAAAATTCGGCAAGGCATATTCCCTTAATGGCATTCCATTCCCATTCATGCCATTTCCATTCCTATAGCCACCTATCCCATTATTTCCAACAACCTCTTCTTCTTCGTTTTCCAAGTTCACATTCCTTTGATGAGCATTAGCATTTGCCATTTATATCCTTTCTTGCCCTTGTTGTACCCTTATAAGCCTCCAGATTTCCCTTTCCTTGTCTAAGCAAATGAATGGCCCTTGATCACCTCGTACCATGAATGCACTAAAACACAACTAAGGCAAATAGTCAATTGAAATTCCAAGTCAATTCCACAAGATATCCAACAAGCATAAAAATACACAAAATTAATAACTAAACTAAACTAAACTAAAGTGCTTAATCTACACGATTAAACTAAACTAAAGTGCTTAATCTACACGACCGGTATAGCGCTTGATATTGCCAAAAACCAAAGACAATCCCTGGAAACGACGCCAAAAACTTGTCTACTTCCTTAGGTAGAGATCAATTTAGACCAAACCTGTAATAAGAAACCTCACAAACCACTACACTCTACCTCACTTCCGCAAGTATACGGAGTTGGTAGTGGTATAGGATGACGGGGTATCGTTCCACAAGGATTGTTGGAAGGCAATTACCAAGTTTTACGAGTCTTTGTATAGTTAAGTAAGATCAAACAATGGATGATGAATTTACTCTACCCAAATCATAATTCAATGTAAGCAATTAAAACCTAATTTCAAACTAGATTATTTACTAGTCAAGCAAATAAGTGAACTAAATAATTACGAAATTAAGAAACTACTTAGTCTACTCTAGTAAAAGCAAGTAAAGGAAGCAATTAATTCTAATATAAACTAATTGGAATAGAACTAAAATCAAAGAGCAAGTAATTTAATCCTATAAAATCACCATAAAAGACATTGCAAAGTTAGAAATTACCAATTGTAAACTAGGAATTGAAAGAGTTCAACTTGAAATAAAATATTTTTAGATTTTTGGTAAACATAAAGGAAGCCCACTAAAAATTAACTAGAAATTAATGCAAGGAATTAAGGATTTTTAACTAGAAAGTAAGAAATAAGCAAGAACCCTAATATTTCAATAAAAAACTAGATTTCAAGCAAAGAGATTCCTACTAAATTAAACTAGAAAGAACGTAAAAATTATATCTACTTGAAGCTAATGAAAAGCCCACTATAATTATCTAATCAAAAATTAAACTTGCTACGAAATAAAAACTAAATCTAAGGGACAATTAAAGGAAATTTCAATTTAAGAAGAAGCTTGATGTTGAAGATATTCTAAACTATCCTAACACTTATTAACTATCTACTACTAATCCTACTTACTGCCCACAATTGGTTTAAAAGTAGCTTAAATAGTACAAGGCTAAATCAGAAACTAGTTCTTGGACTATTACAAAATCGCCCCTATTACTTAACCATTAGCTAGTCGAGATCGCGATTTAGAATTATCAAGATTGTGATCTCGACTCGCTAATGTTTTAAGTGATTTTCCCAAGTCGAGGTCGAGATCGCGAGAAGTCCAAATCGTGATCTGGAATCTCCTCCCAGCAATCCTTCTGTTCTTTGATAATTGCACTTTGGTTCCTCGAGCTTGTTTAATCCATCTTTTAACTTCTAATTTGACTTGCACAAAATTAACATAATTAAACAATTAATGAAGCTAAATTTTTAATAAAAACTTAGCATATTTCATAAGAACAAAAATATAACTGGATATGAAAGGAATTAACTTAAACCTATCTAAAATTAATTACTCAAAATTCGGGATTTACACTATCAAAATGATACAATTTAGAGTAGATTAACACTATCAAAATGGTACAATTTAGAGTAGAATAACTCTAGTATACTAGAGTTATCAGGGGAATAGTGGCGTGGCAATCAAAATTGCAGAAGATTGTTTCTTTCTCTACGACTGAGGAAGACATCATTGCTAGTACCGAAGCTTGTAAGGAGTTGCTTTGGATGAAAAAGTTCATGCATGAACTCAGTTTTACTTAGAGACAGTATATGTTATATTGTGATAGCCAGAGTGCTATTCGTCTTGGCAAGAATTCGAATTTGCAGGGGAGATCTAAGTGCATTGATGTGCAATATCATTGGATACGTGATGTTTTTGACTCTAAGGCTATTGAGCTTGCAAAAATCCATACGGATGACAACGATTCAGACATGTTGACGAAATCTCTAACAAGGAAAAAGTTCATAACTTGTTGTTTGTTTGTTGGTTTGGTAAATACCTCTACTGTGTTGAGTCAGAGAGGGAGTTTGATGCGCGTGGAGTCCTTCTTCCAGTGGGATCCACAAATCAAACAATCCTGAACCTAAACAAATTGTAAGTGCCAGTGTGTACTTATTTGTGTGGTTTCTTTTTTTTGCACGTGACCCTAGGGAGACAAACATATAAAAAGGACTGTTGGTCTACATAGTAACGAGAGGTTGAGAGAAAAAAATCAGTCAGAAATTTTTCTCAAGGCAGTAGCGAAGCAACAAAATTTAGGGTAGAAAATTAGCAGTTTGTGCTTCGATCCGAAGGTGAATTTTGCTCCGTTTGTAGTGAGATTTCAGTATATTATTCTCGATAATATGGGTACATTTCGTACAGTCATATCATTATTTTCTATTGTCTAGTGGTTGGACTTTTTATACCCGTGATTTGGGTTATTGTGTACTGTCAAATTTTTTATTTCATTTTTGGTGGTGAGTAGGGACGTGTTTGAGTTCTAGGTATTTACTGGAGACTCGTTTTGCTGTACTCATTATGATCCATTGATAGTTAAATATTTCTGGACTAGGTTCTATGGTTTTTACTCTTCATATTGAAGGGGTTTTCTATGTAAAAATCCTATGTATTCTGTGCTTGTTGATTTTGTTTATTTATTTTCTGTATGGGTCGATCCTACGATTTATTCAAGCGGTTGAAAATTTTAATTGAATAATTATTTCATTGCGTTATTCCCATTTTTTCCAACAGGCTTCACCACCTAAAAGTAAAGATTGGTAGTCAACGTCTTTTTTTTTTTCATTTTTTCTCTTTTTTAGACTCTTTCTCTCTTCCTTTCTTTTAGACTTCACTCCTCTTCTCCATCTCTTACTCTTAGTCTCAAATCTTGATCACTCTTACTCTTACTCTCACTCTTACTCTCGAATCACACCTCTAAATACCACTCTTACTCTTGAATCTCTCTTAGCCAATTTCAAATCTCTCTTTTAGTCCTTCTCACTGCCAGTTAGCCAATTTTTTTTTTAATAAATTTGTGATTAACTGTAATTGACTTAGTAGTTGTGCTTAAAGTGGATTGTTATTTTTTTTCATGTTCATATGCATGTGTAGGTTAAAATTTTTTGTCTAAAGGAATATTTTTTTATTAGGGATATAATTTTCAGATTGGAAAATGGTTAAAGTACAAAAAAATTTTGTTATTTTCTGAAAATAAGATAACATGGAACTGTTAATATATTTCTGAAATAGATTGAATGGCAATTATTTTTTGACATTTGATTGATGGTTAATTGTTTTTCTCTAATCTATAGTGCATGTAATCCTTAAACTGTTGTGTTTTTGCATGAAAGGAAAAGTGGGGAAATTTTGTTGTTTTTGGTTTAGCAAACAAGGAAAAAAGTAGTTGCCATTACTGGAATAAAATTGAAACTAATTTTTTTTTTGCCATACAAGATCGGGTATCTGTAAATTCTAAACCGTTTCAATTAGATAACTGGATAAGCGAGTACCCAAATTTTGTCTATCAAATACGGTTCATGTTATTGGCGAACCGGTAAGTCTAATGGTTCAGATAGGTCTACAGGCTCATGGACTGGGTATCGGTTTGGGAATACATTCAGTTTCAAGATATTGTGCTTAACAGCATAAAACTCAAATACAATGCTTGGCTAACAATATAATGTTATACAGTACATATATATAAAGTGATAAAATGACAAATTTTTTAAAGTGTCATTAGGTCCAAAAATGAATGAATGAAATTCAATCTAGTATTTAAAATCAGAGGTTAGTGATTTATTATGATTTGTCATGTAGAGTGACTTTAGCAATTGCTCCTAAATTTGTAATTTATTAAATCATTTTTCTATGTAATAATAATGCATGTATACAAAGTGACAACATGACAAAGCCACTAAAGTGTCATTAGAATCGGAAGGAGGAATAAAATATAAGCGAATATTTAAAATCAAGGGTTGGTGATTTACTATGATTTTACTATGTGGAGTGACTTTAAAAAGTGCTCCTGGATTTGTGGGTTTTTAAGTCATTTTCCAATGTAATAATATGTCTAAATTATAGACTAATCTGTAATATCTAGTTTGCCTTCACCCTTTTCTTTTATTCTCCATTTCATTTATTTTGTCAATTAATATTATTATTATTATTATTATTATTATTATTATTATTATTATTATTATTATTATCAATATGTTGAGTTTCAAAGTTCAATCTTGTTTGATTTACTAACTTATGATAAGATATTAAAGTTTCTATATAGTAATATTTTACAATAATTTTACTTTTGTTCAAAAAATTTCATAAAAAATTAAATGAATTTATAGGAATTAGTAATTACAAAATTAATCTGTTTGACAAAAAAAATTAATTGTGATAAAATAATGAGACAGATAGAGTGTAAAATACATAATTTGATATAATATTTTTCATTAATTAGGGAAGGCGGTAAGAATTAAATGTATGTGTTTAAACACGTTAAAAAAATGATTAATTTCATCTTGCACCCCTCAAATTGCACTCAATTTTCATTTTGCACCTCCAACTTCAAATTTGAACATTTTGCACCTTCAACTCTCAATTCCGTTTCACTTTGGTCTAGTTTTCAATACCGTCACTAAAATTAACGAAAAGTTTTCGTCAAAATAATGTTGCAATAATAATTTGAGTAGATGGAAAAATTCTGTTAAATTTAATGACGATGTTAAAAATTGGACTGAAGTGATAGTTGGGGCAAAAAAGTATTCAAAATTAAAATCAAAAATACAAAATGAGAATTGGGTATAAATTTAGAGGTGCAAAATGAAATTAATTCTAAGAAAAAAGCTAATACTTAACCAATTTTCGCCTGTCTTTCACCAGCTTCGTCATTATTTGCTACCATAGCAAAGAATATCTTGAATAATCGTGTTGTTTGACAGGTGCAATTTTAAATCTTCATGGCTAGGCCAAACTAACCAAGAGATCTCACCTTAACGCAAAATCATATTAGTACACCACATAAAGGGACAAATACTATTTTTGTCCTTTATCTTTTCGGTCTTGTCCAATTTGGTCACTTGTCTAAAATTCAAGAAATCTTTAGAACTTAAAAATTTAACTTTTGTTAAAATTGAAAATTTTCTTGTAATGCTTCTAGGAAATTTTGCTTCCACTCACAATATTACTTTTGTTAATACAGACTATAGTTTAAAAGCATGGAAGCAATAATAGCAAAATTTATTTAACAAAACTAAAAATTTTGATTTCAAATGAATCTTTAGGGAAATTTTTTAGAACTGCATTCCGAGTGGATTTTCAAGTTAAATTTTTTTTTTTGGAGTGATTTCCAACTAGATTTTTAGAATTAAACTTCTTCTGAAAATACTATCAATGATAATAAAGTTTTCATGAAATTAAAATTATTTTTATATTTTCTTTATCTTTTGAGTTAAATCATTATGAATTACACCTAGTGGGACTAAATTAGATATTATCCGTTAAGTTAGATAATATCACAAAAATAAGAGGCCAAAATAGTAATTGTATTGTTGATTTAACAGGATATCTGTTAAGTAACCTAGATTGGCTTCAATTTATTTAAAGATAAGAAATTAAATTGATTACGAAAACCAAATTAGACAAAACCCAAAAAATAAGATACCAAAATACTCTCTCCTTTTTAAAATAAATGTCACCTTTAGTTGGTACATACTGATTAGAAAATTATTAAATTATATCAATTTTACAAAAAGAGAATTCAAAGTGATCAAATTATTCTTTTACATTGATAAGAGACAGAATTACATGATCCTCCCTTCATTAATATTGTACTAAGCCTGAAAGATGGAAAACATTATTTAATATTTTCTCAATTTTCTAAAGTAATAGATATTATGAAATATGATAAATTGTCTAAAGTGGCAATTATTTTAAAACAAATTGAATAGTATTTTTCCCTCTCTTAAACCACCAATAACCAATAGTTTCCTCTCAATTTCCCTACCTCTTATCACCAACACATAATTGCAGCATCAGCATGCAGTTGACGGTTTCGTGCTAGTAAAATAACATTTCATCAGAAAATTCTTTGTTACTTATTACGGAGCGAGTATTGCAAACTCTTGAATGATTGAAAAGTAGTGAAACTCTCTTACTTTTCACTCATTTTAATGACTGTCATACCCACTCCGCGTTGCAGAGTGAGTAACCAAGAACTACTCCATTTGATCCAACAAGGCAATTATTATGTTAAAATGGAGATACCTGTGCCTCGACAATTTGTGCTGAAAACTCTATATTACTACTCTTTCTATTTTAAAACAACTGTATTTAAATAATTTGTGTTGTTTCATACTCCCTCCATTCCCTCTAAGTGTCAATTTAGCCGTCAACACAACAATTAAGATTGTTAATAAATAATTTAAATTTTAGGCAAAATTAATCCTGTATGATTAAATTGCCCTTTTGACTTGTAATAAGTTAAAAAAGTTTCAATATTAATTACAAGTGGAATAATTATTGGAGTTGGAAAGAGATAATGGTAAAATTGATAAAAAAATAATAATAATAATGCTTCATTGGATTTCTAAAGTAACTCTTAAAGAATGTAACAAATTTTTTTTTCTAAAGTGACATTTAAAAAGAAACAGAAGAAATATTATTTGTTACTTTAGAAAATTGAGGAAGTATTAAATGACATTTTTTCAACTTTTACTCTTAGTGCAACATTAATGAAAGGAGAATTATATAGTTGGGATATTAATGCAAAAGGTAATTTGGTCACTTTGAACTATTTTTTTTTTTGTGGTAAAATTGATACAATTTAATAACTTTATTAATTTGTGTGTACCAACCAAAGGTGACAGTTCTTTTAAAATGGAGGGATTAACATTTACCATTCCCTATAGCAAATCATAGTGCTCCCTCTATCCCATTTTATTTGACATGGTCAATCTTGCATACAATTTAAGAATAATTGATATTTGATCAATTAGTAGAATAGTTTTTTCATTATTTTTGTCCCTTAATTAAAATTCAAAATTTGTTAGTTGGTTTTTGGTTTTCAAAATTTGAAATGGTTTATGAGAGTAATTAATATTGAAACATGATACGGGATACTCATTAATGCTTTTTTTTGGAACATGCATGAAGGGTAAATTAGGTAAATTAGTATTTATTTATTTGTCTTTTTAAGAGTGACAAATAATTTGGGACAAACTAAAATAGAAAGGAAGACAAATAAAATGAGATAGAGGGAGTACTTCTTAAAATCTAGCAATGCTCATGCTCATGCTCATGATGGGAAATTCTTATATAGATTGGATCCATGACATAATGTCATAGACCTGGTCCATAAAGAAAATATCATCCAATTGGGTGATGTGTTTTTTTTTGGACCAGAAGGTTCGTAATACTATATCATAGATCTAATTTATGTAAAAATTTCCATCATGCTCATGCTTTCATACGACTTTAATGGAAGTGATAATGCTAATTAATTGCATTGTCCAACCTAAATTTAGAAGGCAGATTAACATTTAGGGTGTGTTCGTTTGGATTGAAAATATTTTCAGAAAAATATTTTTCAGAAAATTTTTTGGTGCCTTCCGGTGTAAAATATTTTCCAATTTTCCCTTCCTCTGGCTGAAAATAACTTATAGAATTTTTGAGCGCAAGTTATTTTTCAGATAATTCAAGAGTGGCATTAAATCTCAAATACTTACTTTTATAATTTCATTTGCTAAACTTATTTTCGTTTTCAGTTCTTTTCCATTCGTTTTTAGTTAATCATGGGTCCCACACTAATATAACTATCATTATACATATTTTACTACTACATTGTACTATCATTTAATTTTAAATAAAATCAATCTTTTATTAACCACAATTACTTGTAAGATATTTATTACCATTGTTATAAGTTTTTTTTAACTTGTATTCATAAAATTAAAGATTAAACTGTTAAAAAATTATATTTCAAAATATTTTCATTTTGTCAATCGAACACCGAAAAATTGTATGAAAAATAGACTTTTTCATGTAAAATATTTTCCAAAGACAGAAAATATTTTCTCCGGGAAAATATTTTTAGTCTAAACGAACACACCCTAAATGTGCTCGTGCTTTGTGCTTAATTTGTCTTAGTGAGTCAAAGTGTTCACCCTACTCCTTCTGTCTCATTTTATTTGACATGTTTAAACTTACACATAGGTTTAAAAAAATTGGTATTTGACTCACTAGTAAAATGTTTTTTCCATAATTGTCTTCCAGTTAAGATAAAAAAATTGTTAGTTGATTTTGGAATTTCAAATTTTGAAATAGATTGTAAGAGTAATTAATGCTGAAACATGAATTTAATGCTATGTCTTTGGAACTTGCATGAAGGGTAAAATAGGTAAAATGACTTTTAAAAATTTGTTTTTTTAAGGAGTGACAAATAATTTGAGACAAATAAAAAAAAAAAGTGACATATAATATAGGACGGAGGGAATAGTTTGATTGACCATTTTTCTACCTCCACTAATCTGTTTGGCTAATGATTTTAGTCTTCCTGTGTCCTTGCTATTAGTTGATTTTCCTTTAGTGTACTAATCATCCTTAAGCATAGGCTTCAATGTCTAGTTATTTTAGAGAAAGATTTAGTTGCCGATATAAGAAGTGATGGGACTATAACTAATGGAGAACGGTTAAAGAGGTTTTAGAGTTACCCAAAAATTTTATCATGGTCGCTAGGTAAATGAAGCTTTTTCTAGGCTTTAAAGCATTAGTAAACAGTTGGTCATTAATACAGGGAACTCTCAAAGCTCCAACAATGTAAATGCAACTCGGTTTTTAACCCCTTCGTTGAATGGAAATAATTAAGGATTATTCGTCAATTGAGATATTTTGATGCAAATAAATTATCAAATATTTGAAAATGAAGTACAAAAGAAGTGATAGTACTTATTGGTTATAGATTTGAATTACTAAGAGATATGAAGAGAGGTGAATTTAAAAAAAAAAAATTTCCAATATGTATAAAATTATATAACATGCATCTTATACTTTGAAAATACATTTAAGTTTCTTTTGTCTTACTTGAATATATGCCTCCCTAACAAATGACTGCATATTTGAAAAACAATTAATATATACTTCGCAAACTGAAAATTGTAAAGTCAAGTAATGAAATTAATGACAACTTAAATCCATCTTTACATGATAAAATAATCGTGCATAATTTAAATAATAAAAGGCAATGTATGGAATCAACACAATTTCTTTGCTTCTCATGATAAAAAGACATCTTATAAAATATATAAATCCAAATATGCTCATTTGTTAGTACTAAATCAAATAAGAGGTGCCTTGTTCCTCTGACTTAAATCAATCGAGACTTTATTCCAATTAAGTACATGGCTGTCCAAGATAATCTCACCGAAGACACTTTATAAGTGAAACAAGTCAAGCATTACATAACATAAGGAAAAACTCAATTAAATTCTATTAAAAAATATAAGTCCAAAATTCTACGGGGTTAATAAAACTAAAAAACTAATCATACATCAAAACTTAACGACACAAATCTAGGAGCCTCCAAAACGTATGGCAAAATTGACTCCAAAAAATTACTGTCATACCAAAGCACTACCAAAACCAGGTGATATCCCAATTAGAATCTAACACTAAGTTATTTCGTCTTCCTCTTAACTTTCTCAAATTTCCTATCTTTGGAAAAACACACATCCTTATTTCATTTGGCAAAAGAGCAAAGCGTTCAAGAATAGGAAGAAAACCCTATACCCTTCATCATCTCTACAAGAAAAACTCCTACAACAGGTATTTATTTCTTCATCTCTTGCTCTTTCTCTCCCCTGGCACTATTTTTTTCTCTAGCAAAAACTGACAGCTTTCACTACCATGATGCTAATCTCCTTCCATTGCCAATAATCTTAATTATGGTGATTTTATCTATGTTTTTTATGATGGGGGAAAACCCTAGAGTAGTAGTTGCAGATAAAGATTGAAAGAGGAAGTGAATCGAAAAGTGAAGGGGTAAATGCTTGATGGCCAATTTGAGGACGGAGTCACTGTTGGAGAGTTATGGTGAAGAAGTTGTGAAAAATTAGGAGTGGCTATTGGAAAGGATTGGTTGAAGGGTGTAATTGAAAAAGAATTTCATAAGAATGTTAATTCTTTTATGAAGGATAAAATTGTCAATTGACTTAAAATTATTGTGGCATTAACGTTTGCCAAGTTCCTATTCTATACCTAACTAGAAAAGAAAATAAGGGACTACTAGAGCCAATGAACCAAAAGTATAGAACAAAATACGAGGAGAAAAATTTTGAAAAGTTTGAAAATTTAATCTTAAAATTATAGTAATGTGTAGCAATGATGAATTTATAGCAAATAAAATCTAATTCCTAAAATGAATATGCAAAAACTTATCAAATTATTAGATTCTATATTTTCTCCTACACCAATGATTACCACTTCTAATGATTTATTTGGCCGAGGATAAGTACGAAATGATGAGAATATATAAGCAGCTTCAAATAGTTAGTGAATACAAACCACATGCACAACAAATGAATAATTGGTCAAATGCAATTTTTTCCTTTTTTTTTTTTGTCTGCATATATGAGAAGTTCAAAAAATCCATGATCATCCAATAGAATTGTTAAAAGCATAACTTTTAATAACTGTTTAAAGGCTTGCAGCCTTCCTAAACCTCATGACAATGAAAATTGTATTTTGGGTTTATAATTTATCACCTATAGAATCACTACTCCTAAATGAAAGTGTAATAACTTTTCATGAACCAAAACAGCATCTACCCCTCCAAGCATATATGTGAACTCAAAAAATTAACTACATTACTTTGCCTACTCATATTCACTACAGAAACATACGCGTCCAAGTACAGACATTTCTCCATGTTTTGTGAAAATTGAGGTTCTTACTCTAACCAATGTTTACAATGAATTTTGATACTCTCCAAGTTATTTTTATAAAAAAAAAAAAAATACTTGAATAGAGAAACCAAAAAACGGTCAGGCTAATTTCTACTGACTATAATAATTGCACATACTATATCCTTTTCCTTGGGTCTCCTTACCTTCTTCTATGGCTAAAGACTTACAACAAAAGCAGCCCATTTTCCTCCGAAGAAAGAAACCTACAAATTCTTAAATCCTAAAAACAACATCTTGGGGTTACACAAACAAATACCAATTCTCCCCAAGATTGGTATACACTGTTACTGTAAAATATATATATCCTGAAAGTAACCTTGTTCCACGTATGATAACATGGTGCCGATAAGTATTGAGATGGTGATAAGGTTTATTTTCAAATTCTCTTGCATTGAAGATAAGATGGGTTTTAGTTAGATTGGTGATAGAGTAGAATGAGAAGGGAAAGGACTGAGGGTGTGGCAACGATTCTGGAGAGAAAAAACAGAGATATTAAGGTTAGTTTTTTGAATTGAAAAGAGTGAGGGAGGAGAGGATATTTTTGAGCATAGAAATAGGAGAAGAGGGATGGTATATCACTAATTAGAAAGAGAGTGAGGGGATGAGTTTGAGCAGAGAAATTAAAGGGATGGTAACTAATTTTAATTTATGAGAGAATGAGGTAGTGCCTTAGAGGGTATGTGAGGATGCTACGCTCTCTTCGGATTTGCCGAATGGGAAAGAGAACGTGGGATAGATAAGGTCAATCTATCAGGATTCGACTTTATTATACTTATATATTATACGCAGCTACTCACACAAATCTTTAAAAATGGCAAATACTTCAATTCAACCATTATTTCTTTACAAATCACTTTGTATCCTGTGCTAGTAGTACATGGCCCATGTGTTATTAAGCAAATAGGGCTTTTTTAGGTTCTAAATAAGTGGACTTCAATTACTTTGATAATTTTCTACTTTTAAAGCATAAATAGGGTTGTAAAAGGTTGGATTTGGAGTTGAATCTCGTATATCAAACCCAAAACTCTAATTCAAATGTTATTACTGATTTTGGATCTGAATTCGACTTCCAAAGATGGATCTTGTTGGGTTTATAGATAGATTACTTGTTCCACATTGGTTTGAGAGAGAGAATAAAAGAGTACTTAATTTACATATATGAGCCTAAAATTGAATGGTGTAAACTTTTAGGTCAAAGTTGGGTACTGGCTTGTATATTGGGCCTCTTTTAGTAGGTTCTTTCTAGTTTTTTCTCCACAACAGATAACAGTGTTTCTAGAGCTTCTGGTTAAGTCTAGGTTACTTGTTTGCAAGTGATTGGTCTCTTCTCGATGTCGGCCTATAATTGTCTCTTCTTGGTTGGACCAAATGCCAGGGGTTTGGCTAGGGTCCAATTTATGTGTAGTGGAAATAAAGAAGAGTGGGTCCATGTGGATTGATGAAGATTTGGGCTTATGTGGAATTTTAAGGTAGACTTGAGTTAGAAGTTTAGTTTCAATGTGAGGAACTACCTACGAAGGAGGAGAGTGTTGGGTTTATAGGTAGATTAGTTATTTCACATTAGTTTGAGAGAGGAAAAAAGAGTATTTAATATAGGTATGGGTCAAATCCTACTCATTGAAGTTGGATTCCAACTTATATGTTGAGCCTCTTTTTGTTGGATTCTCTCAGATTTATCTCCCTAGTGGATCCATATCTAGATCCGTCGGACCTAATCAGATTCAATTTTGGATCACAATCTAGATATTATTATAAGTTTATACACAAACTTTTATACAAAATTTCCAGATTTTTATAGATGTTTCTTTTGTGTAATTAGAAAAGAAAATATTTAGTTCACATTTACTATAGCTGCATGTATTATATACTAGAATACAAGCTATATGAATAACTTACGCAATATATATTTGCGTATGGAATAACTTATTTATTTACACACACACATATATATATATACATATATATAAAGTTGGATTCAAGTCGTAACTGAAGAGGAACAACAACAAGAATATTCATATCAAATTACCCAAATTTGATCCAGATATGAATCTTGTTGTTGTTGCTCCTATTTAGTTTGGACTTGAATATAATTATATATATATATATCCAAATCAAATTTGGATTAGTTAGACCCGCATAAATTAGCTTGGAAATTGTTGAATCCAAGTCTGCACTGGCCATTTTGGCAGCCCTAGCATAATGTGATAATTTACCTTTTAAACTCCATAAAATACTTTTAGAATTTTTCAAACATATTGTTCTAGTAATCAATTACTTTAAAATGCTTTCCAAACATTGTCGTCAATAAATTTTGGATGCATGGATTTCTCCAAGACAGGAGAGGAAAGCAAGAGGAATAGGAAGTTGAGGTGGTCAAACCTAGCACTGATGAAAGGAAAAGTTGAAGGCAGAAACTTTGTGAGAATCCAATTGACCAAAAGAAAGATATTGGATTGGATTTACTCTTTGAACTGCTAGTGACACCCCACATTACTACCTTTTTGGATCATATTCTTATTCTTATCTCTTTGTTTTCTATATGGCATAATTTAGTGTTGTATACACTGAAAAATATGAGTTGTACAACTATGTACACACATGCATTGTAACTTAAGGTATTCTAGTAATTGTCTGTATTATTTTGTATTATATAATATGCGATTCTGTATAACCTAGGGTTTAAAACAGATCATTCCATAAAATGATATTACTGGTTTCTACCAAAACTTCTATGGAAATTCATGACTGCCTCAACTTTTCTTTCTTCTAGCTAATTTCAAACATCATTGTTTTATTGATTAGTTTATCAACTGCTTCATCAATGATCAACACATTATTGACATCCTTTCCTTCTTAAATCACTATATATCTTACGTCATCTAATTCCATTATGCTGATTTCCCTGTCTTTAATTAATTTATGGTTCTTAGTTATCAAATTCAATTTTGATTTCTTCATCTTTGATATATGATTTTATGTCATCTAATCTATTTTTGAATGCACCCACTTTATTCTCTAGCTCAATACTATCCACCAATCACCATACACTTTACCTTGTCATCCATTTCCATTCCTAATTCATTTCTTATATCTAATCATATACCTTTTGCTTCTTTTAATTCATGATTTTTTCTTCCTACACCTACAATGCTCATAACTTACCTAGTTTCTATTAAACTTGATTTCACAAATTGTCTCCTTTACAGAATTCAATTTCTTCCCATTTTAAATACCATTACCTCCTTGGATATAGATGATAGTTTTTCATCTCTGCGGCAATTCCATATCGAATTCCAATGATACCTTCGTTATACTCTTCTTATATGGCATGGATTAATACATGTCAACTCTTCGCGCTTAGATCATTGTCACCCTAACCAAATAAGCGTTTCTAGATGTTCATGATCTTCTCACTTCTCGTGATATTTGGGTTACACTTGAGCATCATATTGTCGAGCAATTTGTAGCTAAACAATTGAACTTCAAACTCTTATTTCAGATCTTGAAGAATGGTTCGCAACTAGAGGATACTTATTTTTGTTACATGAAATAGGTTGCCAACTTTCTTGCAATCATTGGATCTCCTATTCCTCCTTAAGACCTCATGATTTATGAACTTTCTGATTTATCACATGAATATGAATCATTTATCACATCTTTAATGACCAATAATGAACTTCATTCTTTTGTTTATCTTACTAACAACCTCTTACAACAAGAACAACATCTTCGACACTTTAATCAGCCTCTTATTTATTCATCTACAAGTTTGGTTGTTAATACATCTATATTCTTCTTCCTGTGGTCGAGGTTGAGGTCGAGGTCATGTTAGTCGTTCTTTCTCTCCACTATTCCAATATTCTCCTTTAGAGTTCTATTCCTCAAATTTTGGTGATGGACAACTGACTTCTCAATATTTGAATTCCTCTTTATTGTCAAAATTTGGTGGTGGACTGTTGACCAGCTTCTAAAATCTACATTACACTTTATATTCTTCTACTCGACAGTAACAAGATTGTGGTCCTCCTCCTAATCTCAATTGCTACCTTTATCCATCTTTGATATCCTTGAGCCTTCTCCTGTGTACAAATTTTCTGATCTTGATTCTAAAATAATTTATTAGTCTTGTAACAAGTTGGGTCATACCACTCTTACATGTCACGGCCAAGATGATGTGTTCAAATCCTTAAATGCTACAACTATCATTGAGTTGTCTAAGTCTACCAAGTCTACTTCGTACCTAGGTGGTGGAGTAACTGTACATATAACTCATAATGGTGGTATTTACTTCCTATTTTATCTTCAATTATTTCTCCTAAATTCCATGCTTCGCTTGATCCTGGAGTTCCTATTCATATATGGATTTCTCATTTAACACATCCTCACTTGAAGACAATCTCTCATCTGTAATCCAATAGAGCTGTTAAAATATCTAAAAAATTTATATTTTTGTTCTAGTTACCAGTTAGCTAAGTCTAAGTGTTTGTCATTTCATGATGTTGAACACGCTAGTGTAAACCTCTTTGTTTACTACTTTATAATGTTTGGTACTCTCATGTAGTATCTATTTCTTGTTATAAGTATTGATGTTTTATTTGTTGATGATTTTAGTCACTTTTCCTATGTGCATCCTATGCGTCATAAGTTGGAAGTCCTTATTCATTTTTAGAATTTTTTGTGGAACATAATTTCTCTACCAAAATAAAAAAATTTCAAAGTGACAGTGGTTATAAATATATCCTTTTAAATAACCCTTCCTCTCTCATGCCCTTACACTTTGCAAAAACTGGTGTGGTAGAACGTAAACATCAACATCTTATTAGACTTCTTGTACTCTCCTACTTTAGGCACAAGTTCTACCTCTCTATTTCTCATCAACTGCCAACCCCTTCTATTTTACAAGATTCTTCTTCCTATAATTGCCTCTTCAATAAGATGCCAATCATTATGTTTCATCCTTTTGGTTGTGAATATTATCCTCATATGAAATATAAGGCCATGCATAAGCGTGAATCTTGTTTGCAACCTTGTATTTTCTTAGGGTATATTTCTGTCTATACAAGCTATAGATGTCTTAATCTCATGAATAATTAAGTTTATGTTAGTCGGCATATATATTTTCATGAAACATCTTTTCCTTATTTACATCTATCTTTTCTGTCTTCTCCAACTTTGCTAAGATTGTGTCTTCAATATTGGTTCTTATTTCTTTCCTCCCTATTGACTACATCGTCCTTATTTCTTTATAGTTGTAGTTGTTGTGTTCGTGATGCATTATATATATATAATTTGATACTCAAGATTTTTAGTCATAAAAATGAGTAAATCTTCTTTCTCACCAATCTCGTCCTATTCAATCTCAATTTCCCTGTAGAAATGCACCATCTTATGGGGGTTTTTGGTCCTCCACCTTCTTCCACCTCTTAGTACCCCATTGTCACTAATCTTAAAGCTGATATTTGTAAACATGTACATATTCTCTCTGACAGTTCTCAATTTTCCTCATCTGGTATTAAGGAAATTCCTTTGGAATCTACGTACTTGTTTTACCCAAGTTGTTAATGATTATTGTTGGCATGCATCTATGATAGATAAATTTAATGCTCTCCTCAACAATCATACTTGGACCTTAGTTCCTCATTTTTAAGGTTAAATGACACTATGATGGCTCTATTGAACATTTTAAGGTTTGATTAGTAGCACAAGTATATAAGCAACGAGCTGGTATTGATTTATAATAAAACATTTAGTTCTACTCTTGAAGTGACTACTATCTATTTTATTCTCTCTCTTGCCTTTAATTTGCTTTAACTGCATTTCGACAAGTTGATGTTAACATTGCCTTTCTATACGATTATAATTTTGAGGAAGTTTTCATGAAATAACCTACTGGATTTGTTGATCCTCAACATCTTCATTATATTTGTGAACTTCAGCATTCTATCTATGGTCTAAAGGAAGCACCATGAGCAGCTTTGTTCCATAGATTTAGTTCATACTTCATACTTTTTGCATCCTGGGTTCTTATCTGACCTAGCAAAAACTTTTATGTTTGTTCAGGTCTTTGAATCTAATGTTCTTATTCTTTTACTCTATATTGAGGATATTGTTCTAATTGGAAACAATTTATCTTATATTCAAGATTCGTTAATACTATTTCTTATTCTTTTACTATGAAAAAGAAAAGACCTTAATGAATTTCATTATTTTCTAGGGGTTGAAGCTCATTATCAATCTTTTTGTCCTATCTTAACTCCTACTCAATATACTAGTAATTGATAATCCTAAGAAATTCGGGTTATTTATCTACTTTTTTCGTAAAATTTTTACATTAGTTTCGACAATTTTAGGATTTATGTATTTGGTTTTATGCATTTTTATGTCCATGTGTTAATATGTAATTAGTGTAGCATTTTAGTTCTTATTTTATATTGTTTAGCTTATATTTATGTGTGTATGTGTTTAGAGTTGTGTCTAGGCTATTTACCTAATTCCTCCCAGATTTAGGGTTCTTTGTGTGTTCTTGTTTGTCTTTTGTTTATAGTTTTTTTTAAGTTTTTGTGTTATTTTAGTGTTATATTATAGATGTTAATATGTGTTTTTATTTTAGAGTTGTGTAGGAACAAACGATGCATTAATTGGATGTCCGTGATAACTCTAATAAATTAGAGTTATTTTCCTCTAAATTATAATTTTTTGATAGTTTAAATCCCGAACTTTGAGTAAGTAATTGAAGAATTTAGTTAATGTCTTTCATATGTGTTTGAATTTCCGTTCTTGATTAAATATGATAAGTTTTTATTAAAATTTTACCTGCTTAATTAATTGCTTAATGGTGTTAATATTATGCAGGTCAAAATTAGAGGTTGGAAGCTAGAATAAACAAAGCTCAAAGGACAAAATTGTAATAATGGAAGAAATAAAGAATGTTGGGAAGAGAGTCGAGATCATGATCTCAAACTTTTCATATCGCGATCTCGACTCGCAAAAATGTCAAGGTAATAGAGTCGAGATCGCGATCTCAAATTTTTCATATCGTGATCTCTACTCGCTGAGGGTTAAGTTGTGAGGGCAATTTTGTAAACTTTCAACCAACAACTCCTGATTTTTTGCCTTGTGTAACAATTAAATAGGAAGTGAAGGAAGTAGAGTTAGTAGTAGATAGTTAGTAGATTTTAGGACAGTTTAGCATATCTTGAACCCGAAGTTTTCTTCTTTAATAGAATTTTCTCTTTAATTGTCTCTTAGATCTTCTTTTAATTTCTTGCCAAGTTTGAATTTTGATTAGATAATCGTAGTGGGTTAATTGCAAATTTTGTGTGTAGATATAATTTTTACTCGCTTTCTAGTCTAATTTAGTAAGAATTTCTTTGCTTGCAATCTAGGGTTCCTTAGGAAAATTAGGGTTCTTGATAATTGCTTTCTTTTTATTTAAGAATTCTCAATTTCTTGCATTAATTTCTAGTTAATTCCTAGTGGGCTTTCGCTATTTTTATCAAAAATCAAAAAATACTTAGATTTCAAGTTTAACTCTTTCCAATTTCTAGTTTAGAACTGGTTGCTTTTAGCCTTCAAGGTTTCTTGTTTGTAGTCCTTTTAATTGGGTAATTTTCTTACTTTTAATTTTAGTTTTAATTTGGTTAATTTAGGTTAGAATTAAGTGGTTTCCTTTACTTTCTTTTACTAGAATAGATTAACTAGTTTCTTAATATCGTAATTGGTTATTTTCACTTACTTGCTTTTTAGTCAATCTAGCTTAAAATTAAGTTTTCATTGCTTTTATTTAATTATGATTTTTATTAGAATAGTTTCATCATCCATGTCTCTTATTTGAGTAACTACACAAATATCCATAAATCTTGGTAATTGCTTTCCAACAATCCTTGTAGGACGATACCCACTTATCCTATACCACTATCAACTCTGTATACTTGCAAAAGTTAGGCAGAATATAGTGAATTAGTGTGGTTAATTATTACTTGTTTGTCCTTTCAAAGTTGAATTCTACTTAATGAAGCAACTGAGTTTTTGGCACCGTTGCCGGGGATTGTCTTCGGTTTTTGACAATAACAAGCGATTTACGGGTCGTGTAGATTAAGCACTTTAGTTTAGTTTAGTTGTTAATTTTGTGAATTTTTATTTTTGTTGGATATCTTGCGGAATTGACTTTGCACTTTAATTGACTATTGTGTAGTGCATGGTAAGAGGAGCGCAAGAGCCATTCATTTGCTTAGACAAGGAACGGGAAAAAGAGCGAAGAGAAATTCAAAGGTTGAGAAGGGTACAACAAGAGCAAGAAAGGATGGAGATGGCAAATGATAATACTCATCAGCATGCCAACAAGGAATGTGAACATAGAAAACGAAGAAGAAGAAGTTGTTGGAAATAATGGGATAGGTGACTATTGGAATGGAAATGGCATGAATGGGAATGAAAGGCCATTGAGGGAGTATGCTTTACCTAATTTTGATGGGTCGAACTCGAGTATTGCACAGATGCTCGTGCAAGCTAACAATTTTGAAATCAAGCCCACCCAAATCCAAATGCTCTAAGCCCATGCCATGTTCGGAGGTGGACCGAATGAGGACCCCTACACACACTTCATGAATTTTGAAGAAGTCTTGGATACATTCAAGTTTAATGGAGTACATCTGGATTGTGTGCGGATGAGGGTGTTTCCTTTTTCTCTTCGTGATAGGGCAAAGTCATGGTTGCAATTCCATGCCCAAGGAACATTCACCACTTAGAACCAACTTGCTCAAGAGTTCTTGGGGAAGTACTTTCCACCCACAAGAACAGCTAAATTAAGGAATGAAATTACATCGTTCAAACAAGATGTTGGTGAAGAAAGCCTAGGCGAAGCTTGGGAAAGATTCAAAGAGTTGCTAAGAAAATGCCCTCATCACGCCATTCCTTTATGGCTTCAAATCCAAAACTTTTATAATGGTTTACTTCAAGAGACGAAATCCATCATAGATGCCTTCGCCGATGGCTCTATCTCATATAAGACTCCTGAAGAAACTCAAGAGTTGTTAAATAGGATGGCATACAACCACTACTATCATGGACCGATAACTCTACCAGTTGTTCAACACCAAGATAATCAAGCCAATGCACATAGTGGAGCGTTGAATCTAAACATGCAAGATGCCCTTGTGGTACAACAAAGCATGTTCATGAGTGTAATGAACAACATGGCAAAGGCATTGGAGAACCTAGGGAAACCTAGTAATGTAAATGCTATGTCTTCTTCTCCAACTCAACCGAGCATGACATGTGATTTTTGTGGAGGCAGCCTTGCAAATAGACAATGTGAGATACCATATGGAGCTAATGAGCAAATCAAATTGTGTGGCTAATCAATTATCATTTCCAAGGAACCAATTTGGAGCTTATGGGAACACATACAATCCTTCATGGAGGAATCACCCAAATTTCTCATGGAGTAACACCAACAACCAATCCAATCCTCCTTACCAACCAAATCCCCCCACTTCAAAATGCCCAACACACTCAAGCCTCAAGTTTCTCACCTAGACCTTATCAACTGCCACATCAAAGAAATTTCTAACCCAACTCATATCAACCTTTCCCCAACCTTCATTTCAAAACCAACAACAAAGACCTCCTCTATATTATGCAAATTCTTGCCAACCCATGTATCATGATCAATATGCTCTTAGAGAGAATTTGGGTGAAGAAGGTTGGAAAAAAGAAGTCGAGTATTTGAAAAGAGAATTGGATAGGAAAACGGAAGAGCATAAAGAGATTATAGAATTTGAAGGCTTCAACAAGAAATTTAGAGATTCAATTGGGGCAATGGGTAAGGTTGAATAATGACAAACCTATGTTGGGGCATTTTCGAGTGATACTATGCCAAATCCCAAGGAGTAATGCAATGCCATAACCCTAAGGAGTGGAAAAGAATTGGTTGAATCTAAGGAAAAGAAAAATGTGGAGGAAGGAAGCAAGGAACAAAGGTCCAAGGTAATTGAGAATGAAAAGAAAGTGTTTGATGATGAAGCCAAAAAGGAACAAAAGAATGAGATCAAGGTATCCAAGAAGAAGCATGTGGAGGAACCTTTGAAGACAGATCCATCAATAAAAGTGCCATACCCTTAAAGACTCATTGATCCAAGAAAGAAGGAAAAAAAAGAAGCAATTCACCCATTTCTTGGATATGTTGAAAACGATTAATGTCAACATTCCTTTGATTGATATCCTCACCAAGATGCCCAACTATGCTCGTTTCATGAAGGATCTTTTGGCAAGGAAGCGAAAGTGGGATGATGATGAGAAAGTATACCTTGATGCCAAATGTTGTGCCATTGTTCAAACGCGGTTGCCCCCTAAACTTAAAGATCCTAGTAGTTTTATGATACCGGTGAATGTGGGAGGAAAAACGCGGCATCGATCAGTTTGTGATTTGGGGGCAAGCATAAATATCAAGCCAAAGACCATCTATGACAAGTTAGGGATCAATATATCAAGTCCACTAATATCACGCTTCAATTGCCAGATTTATTCGAGAGGAAACCATATGGCTTGTTGGAAGATGTGCTTGTACAAGTTGAAAAGTTGGTATTTCCCGTTGATTTCTTTGTGCTAGATACGGGTGAAGAGAGTGAGATTCCATTGATTCTAGGAAGGAGGCCTTTCTTGTCGACCGCTCATGCATTAATTGATGTGACCAAAGGGAGTTGGTCTTACGAGTTGAAAATGAATCGATTGAATTTGATGTATTTGAATATAATGACAATATTCCCATTGTGAAGAGAAATGTGCTAACCAATCTCTTAATTCTTTCCTTGCTAGGTCAAATGAAGAGCAAAATGACGTTAACCAAGGCAATTAGCTGACAAGCAAGTGATAGAAATGAAAGAAGATCCAAAAAATGAATTGAAGAAAAAATCACCCGATAAGGGATGTGTGTTGACGAAGGATGAAGAGAGTTTTGTGAAGAATAAGCAAAATGGTGATTTCAAGAAATTGAGAAGGCACAAAAAGAAAAGAGAATGGTTTGAGAAACAATTGAAGATGTTAATTGGAGCACTAGCGATGGCTAAGGTTAGAAAGAAAGGGCTTGTGCATGGAAAACTCAAAAATCAAGCTTTAATCATGAAGAAAAAAGGGATCAAACTTTTTCCGTGAAAACCAAAAGGAAAAAGAGGGTTAATCATTCTCAATTACTTGGAATGAAGTCCATGCCATAGTCAAGATAGTGACTATAAAAGATAGTCAAGCTAGTGACTATAAAAGAGCGCTTCTTGGGAGGTAACCCAAGTTTTTCATTTAGTTGTTTTTGTTTCCATTAGTATGTGTTTTAATTTAGATTAATTAGGTTAGAATTTTAGACAAAAATACAGATCTAAATTTTATTTAGTTGAATAAAATGGTGCTAAAGAATGAATGAAAATTATCATCCTAACTTGTGAATTTTGTTTGTAGGTTGTCCTTGAAAATGGAGAAAAGTGATCAAGAGTGGAACAATTTCGGCTAAGTGTGAAAAATTCACTTTGCAGAAGTTGAGCTCGAGATTGCGATCTCAAAATCGAGATCGTAATCTCAAACTCAAACTTTTGGAGGGCAGAATGGTCGTTTGGTCGATATCGTGATCTCATTTTTGAGATCGCAATCTCAACTCCAAACTTCTACAGGGGCTATTTTTTGCACCCAGTTGAGATCGCGATCTTGAGAGAAAAAAAAAGCATTTTCTTCGGTTCAAAATCACTTCAACCATGAATTTATTTTATTTTTAGTCTTTTAATTTGGAAGTAATTTGATTTGCCTTTTAGTAATCTGGCTAATGGCCTTAACCTAACGCCAAGCAGCTAATTAGTTTGATGCTTCATGGATTGAATTTTTATAGAATTTCTTCTTTGCTAGATACTTGGTGTAGCTTTGGTCATGATTATTGCCAAATAAGAGTAGGCATGGCTAAGGGCTTTAAGCTGATGCCATCTTTTCAGTAGTTGATGAGTTGAATTGAATGTTGATTTTATTTGAAAGTTGAATGGTGAGATGCGTGGCACAGTTTACTATTCTTAGCATTTCTACTCAATTTTTGTTCTTAGTTTATAGCTATATCATGATTCGAGTAGTTTTTGTGATTTTTGAGTATGTCTTTATGTTTAATTTTGGGTGAGTGGAAGGATAATTTATTCATCAACTAGAATAAAAGAGACAAGTTTGGGGGTGTTTATTTCTTTGTGTTGGGAATGGTTAATTTATACATATTGTTGCCACTTGATGTTTAATGGATGGAAAATTGATCAATTAGGTTTGCAATATATTTCTTTGTGATTGAAATATATGATTGATTCATTTCAAGAATTTTTATGTGAGTGGGTAGTTCGTTTGCAACATAAAGAATTCATAAACACTCTTGGCATTACTATTTTTTCAAAAGAAGTGCTGAAATTTTAGGAAAATTTAGTTGAAATGTTGTTTCTGATCAAATTCTTATATTGTGTGGTTGATGAACTACCTTTTGGAAAGAAATGAGTTAAATGAAGTAGAAGGAATTTTGGGACATTTTGTATGTTTGCATAGGGAATGTTCTTCTAACTTGTGAATAATTGATATTCGAGATTAATTTTAGGTACATTTCACTTATTTTCCTTGGTTTAGGACTGAAAAAAATAGGAATAAGACGAGTACAGGATTCCAACATGTACCCATGTTGTTTCTTCGAATTAAGCCATTAGGAATTGCATTTTAATATACCAATAAGTTAAGGAATAAATGTTTGTAATACTTATCATTAATCTCATATTACTTATACCTTGTTAGAGGTTTATTCCCGAAATGTGTGACATTTGCATTTAAGTTGATTCCTAACTCAACTTCTATTTTCATGATGCCTAGTCGAGATAGTTGACTAACTTCAGGTTATTAACCTACTATTTGTGATTTGAGATGTAATGATGTTTTAAATGAAAAAAACTAAAATTGTTGGTAACTCTTTTTCAGAATGGTAATGATTGGTGATGTAAAATCTTGTGTAGTGAATGGATGTGTGCTTCTATGAAGAACAAAATTCAATTTTGGATTCATTCACTCAGATACTTCACGTATCATGTAGTATTAAACATTTCTTGAGGGATTTCTTAATTATTCTAAGTACATCCATGATTCATCAAGTGACAAGTCAACTTTGGAGGTGTTTATATGTTTAAATGTTAGTAGACTTCTTTTCATTTTAATTTTTTGTTTTGCTGGGGACTAGCAAAACACTAAGTTTGGGAGTGTGATAACTCCAATAAACTAGAGTTATTTTCCTCTAAATTATAGCATTTTAATAGTTTAAATCCCGAACTTTGGGTAAGTAATTGAAGATTTTAGTTAATTTCTTTCATATGTGTTTGAATTTTCGTTCCTGATTAAATATGATAAGTTTTTATTATCACTTCAATTTTTAGCTTAATTAATTGCTTAATGGTGTTAATATTATGCAGGTAAAAAATTAGAGGTTGGAAGTTGGAATGAACGAAGCTCAAAGGACCAAATTGCAATAATGGAAGAAATGAAGAATACTGGGAAGAGAGTCGAGATCATGATCTCAAACTTTTCATATCGCGATCTCGACTCGAGAAAATGTTAATGTATTAGAGTCGAGATCGTGATCTCAAATTTTCCATATCGCGATCTCGATTCGCTGAGGGTTAACTTGTAAGGGCAATTTTGTAAACTTTCAACCAACAACTCCTGATTTTTTGCCTTGTGTAACAATTAAATAGGAAGTGAAGGAAGTAGAGTTAGTAGTAGATAGTTAGTAGATTTTAGGATAGTTTAGGATACCTTGAATCCAAAGTTTTCTTCTTTAATAGAATTTTCTCTTTAATTGTCTCTTAGATATTCTTTTAATTTCTTGTCAAGTTCGAATTTTGATTAGATAATCGTAGTGGGTTAATTGCATTAAAGTTTCGTGTTGATATAATTTTTACTTGCTATCTAGTCTAATTTAGTAAGAATTTCTTTGCTTGCAATCTAGGGATCCCTAGGAAAATTAGGGTTCTTGATAATTTCTTGCTTTTTATTTAAGAATTCTCAATTTCTTGCATTAATTTCTAGTTAATTCCTATTGGGCTATCTCTATTTTTATCAAAAATTCAAAAATACTTAGATTTCAAGTTTAACTCTTTCCAATTTCTAGTTTAGAACTGGTTGCTTTTAGCCTTCAAGGTTTCTTATTTGTAGTTCTTTTAATTCGGTAATTTGCTTGCTTTTAATTTTAGTCTTAATTTGGTTAATTTAGGTTAGAATTAAGTGAATTCCTTTACTTGCTTTTACTCGAATAGATTAACTAGTTTCTTAATATCCTAATTGGTTATTTTCACTTACTTGCTTTTTTGTCAATCTAGCTTAAAATTCAGTTTTCATTGCTTTTATTTAATTATGGTTTTTATTAGAATAGTTTCATAATTATCATCCATTGTTTGAGTTTGCTTAATGACACAAATATCCGTAAATCTTGGTAATTGCCTTCCAACAATCCTTGTGGAATGATACTTACTCATCCTATACCACTATCAACTCCATATACTTGCGAAAGTTAGGTAGAGTAAAGTGAATTAGTGTGGTTAATTATTGCTTGTTTGTTCTTTCAGATTTGAATTCTACCTAACGAAGCAACCAGTCCGACGAAAATTTTAGAGGTAAAATGACAAACTGCGTGAAACTGTCAAGTTTTAAGCAAACTCCATATGCCATTTTTTTCACTTTAAGAAAATGTAATAGAACCACACAATAGTTTGCCTAAAGTGAACCACAATAATGCAATGGATTGCTTTAAGTGAATGTAAGGGAACCACGTGATAACATCAGTAAACTAAAGTTATTATACTTTTCTCTTATGGCTTTTGAGTTGTTTAACCGGTATTTTCAGAGTTTAATTGAGTGTTTTGATCTAATTGAATCCATTTTATTTCATTTCCATTAGCTTTGCCTTTAAATATTTAGTTAATAATATGAATTTGTGTTAATTTGGGGTTTAATTAGAATGACTTATTTGGAAAATTAATTTGCAAGAGAATAATTAAGGGGATGAAAGTCAAGATTACAAGTGGCCAAGGAGCAAAGTGCAAATTGATGAAGATTGAAGACATGAGCTGAATAGAGCTCGATGTCACGACATTGAATATTTGGTGTCGTGACATCGAAGCGGGAGTTTGAAATGTAATTTTCAACTTGATGTCGTGACATTGAAACACGTTTGCTTATTGTATAGGACAATCTTGTAATTTTAATTGATAGCTCTCCAAATACTCTCTTGTAGCACATGCAAGTATACAGAGTAGGAGTGTAGTTGGTAATTAGGAGTAGTTTTAGTTGTAATTTAACTTAGAACTGAAGTTTCTTTTGAATGCAAAAGTTCTCTTTCAAATTGCATTTAGATCTTAGATTTAATTGCCAGCAGGTTAAATTTTGATTAGTTCTTAATCTTAGCGGGCTTTTCATTTGCTACAATTATATGTAATTTTTACATTTTTTTTTAATTTCCTTACAATTCAAGTTGCTTCTATTTCAAGTTTTCTTAGACATTTTTAGGGTTCTTGCTTAATTTAAATAAATCTTATTCAGAAATCTTCATTTTCTTGTTTTAATTCCTAGTAAATTTTTAGTGGGTTTCATTTTATTCAATCAAAAATCCAAAATTATTTAGTTTTAATATCAGTTTCTTTACAAATTCCCTTAGTCTAAATTTGTGGAAAATAGAACTCTCTTTATGTTCATGTCTACTTTATGATTTCCTTAGTCAAATTAGGATTATGTACTTTCTTAATTTCAATATGTTTGTGTAGATTTAGTTGAATTAGAGATAATTTTAATTGCTTTCATTAGATTAGTATAGTCCTTCACTTAGTAGTTTACTTGCTTAATTGAGTTTGTCTAGATCAGTGTATCTCAATTTATTGGCTAGCCTAACTATACAATGTCCCCTTAAATCTCAGTATTTTTCAACAAGCAATCCTTGTAGGAACAATACCCACTCATCCTATATTACTACCGATTTCGTATAATTGCAGGTGTGAGGATAGAGTTCAGGATTTAGTATGGTTATTTTAATTTGTTTGATTCGATTGGATCTCTACTGATGCATAATAGGTTTTTGGCGGCATTGCCGGGGATTATCCTGGTTATTTTGGCAATATTGTGTACTTTAAGGGTCGTATAGATTAGGCTCTTTTTCTTGTTTTAGTAGTTAATCTTAGATCTTACTTGGTAGTTTTTATTTGTTTATGTTGATCATTCTTGTTTGTGAATTGAAGCAGCACTTGTGACTAATTGATTGAATTTACTATTTGTAGTATGTAGTACGAGGAGAAAATGAGCCCTTGATTTGGTTAGATGACAAAAGAGATAAGGAATTGAGAGAAATTTGAAAAGCAAAATGAGTGTAACAAGAGTTGGAAAAAATTCAAATAGAGAATCCTCAACGTAATCTCAGCAAAGGATATTGAGTGAGAATGTTGTCAATAATAAAAATGATGAACAAGAAAAAGGAATTGGAAATCATGGCATAGGTGCTAACTTTAATGGTGGGAATAGAAAAAATGGTAAGGGGAGTTCATGGGAATGGTCGTCCTATATGGGATTATGCAATGTTGAACTTTGATGGAGCTAATTCTAGCATTACACGTATGCTGGTGCAAGCGAATAACTTTGAAATCAAAATCACCCTTACGCAAATGTTGCAAGCCCATGCGATGTTTGGTGGAGGCCCTAACAAGGATCCATATACACACTTGATGAATTTTGAAGAAATGTTGGACATCTTTAAATTCAATGGAGGCTATCCGAATTGTGTGCACATGAAAGTTTTTCCTTTTTCATCGATGGATAGAGCAAAGGTTTGGTTGCAATCACTTGCTCAAGGGACATTTACTACGTGAAATCAATTAGCCAAAGAATTCTTGGCTAAACATTTTCCTCTCTAAAGGACCGCAAATGAAACAAAGTTCAACTTCGAAATGAGATCACATCATTCAAGCAAGATATGGGTGAAAGTCTTACTAAGACGTGAGAAAGAATCAAAGAATTATTGACAAAGTGCCCCATCATGTCATTTCCTATTGGTTACAAATCCAAACATTTTATAATGCCTTGACACATGAGACCAAATCAATTGTTGTTGCATCTTCTGATAGTTTAATTCTTTCAAAATGCCGGAGGAGGCTCAAGCACTACTTAATAGGATGGTGTTGAATTATTACTCTCATAGTCTTATTGCAGAAGTGATTGCTCAAGAAGTCCAATAAGCCACAAAATGGGGGTGTCTTGAATTTGAACTTTGATGATGCTTTTCTTGATCAACAAGGACTATTGATGAATGTTATGAGCAATTTGACAAGAGATTGGAGAATTTGGGAAGAGCTATTACCGTATGCTGTGGCTTCTTCATCTCAAATGCCTCCTGTTTGTGATGTTTGTGGTAGTGGACATCTTAATGGAAAAATGAGGATAATTCTTTTCTATGGGATCGAACGAACAATTGAATTTTGTACCTAATCAACCATCATCTTCAAGGAATCCTTCCGAAGTTTATGGAAGTAATTGCAACCCAACTTGGAATAATCATCCAATTTTCTCTTGGAGTAACCAAAATAGCCAACAAAATCCTCCTTACCATCCCAACCATTAATCACAAAATCTTCAAGACCAAGAATCTTCATTTTCTAGACCTTATCAACCTCCCTACCAAACGAATTTTTAAACCCAATTCTTATCAATCCCAATCAAATCCTCCTTACCTGAACAACCAACCAAGTCCTCAATATCAACATAAACCTCCACCACCTTTGAAATACAATAAAAATTTTCATAGAGAAGGTGATGATTTTCAATTTGCAATGTGATAATTTGCGGAGAGAAAATGAGAATCAAATGAGAGAAATTGAAAATCAAAGAAGAGAGATGGAAAATCAAAGAAGGGAAATTGAGAAACAAAGAAGGGAATATGAGAACTTGACGAGCCAATACAAGGAATCTAGAGATACAATTGGGGTAATTGGTTAGACAACAAAATAAAAGACCTTTGAGTGCTTTTCCGAGCGATACAACTTTCAATCCAAGAGAGCAAAATGGGTGGGAACAAGTTCAAGCTATCACATTTAGAAGTGGCAAAGCATTAGAATGAAGAGTTGGGGGATTGTTCTTCTTCATCAAAAGGTCAAGAGAAGAGAAAGGTTGAATATAGTGATGAAGGTAAATGGGAGTCTTCAAAGGGTCAAAGTAAAATGATTAAAGAAAACACTAAACTGGGTCCTATCGGGATAGGTAGGCCCAAGCTTTTCGCCTCCCCCATAGACCCCTCTTTCTTTTTCCCAAAGAGGAAAGAGAAAGAGAAGAAGAAAGGAAAGCAACATAATAAAGGCAAGGATGCTTCACTCCAATTGTCATGGCAAGCTAGAGTGCCCTTTCCACAAAGATTGAAAAAAAAAGAAAATGCAAAGAAATTTAAGAAGTTTCTTGATGTGGTTTAAAAAGATTTAAATCAACATACCATTGATAGAAGCACTTGAAAACTTGTCCATCTATGCCAAATTCATGAAACAAGTTCTCACTTCAAAGAGGAAACTCTAAGGAGATAAAATCTATGCTTGACAGAGAATTGTTGTGCATTGCTCAAAAAGAGAATACCTCCCAACCTTAAGGATCTCGATTCTTCTCCGTTCCTTGCAAGATTGGTGGTGTTCAATTTGAGATGACCTTGTGTAACTTAGGATCTTCCATTAATATCTGCCTTACTTAGTCTACAAGAAGCTTACTAGAGGAGACTTGAAGCCTATGAGTGTATCTTTGCAACTTACGGACTAGAGTGTTAAATTTCAAAGACGAATTGTTGAGGTTGTGATCATAAAAATTGGCAAGCTTTAACTTCTGGTGGATTTCATAATTTTAAACATGGAGGAGGATAAAGAGATGCCGATAATTCTGGGAACACTTTCCTCACAACTGGGCATGCACTAACAGATGTACAAAAGAAAGAAAGTTGAAATTTTGAATTAACAATCAAATAGTCATTTTCAACATTTTGATTTATTAAAATTTCTTTTTATTGATGAAGATATTATGACCATAAATATAGTTGATGATCCAGTCAATGATTTTTGTAGGTACAAGTTGGAGAAGTCTTCATTGGAACAAGGTTTATTGAATCGAATTGATGTAGTTCAGGAAGATGAAGAAGTTCTGGAGTATTTGAATCAATTAGAGAATAACAACAAAGGTAAAGAGAGGTCTCCAAATAATGAACCCCCCCAATGTGGAACTTAAACCTCTCTTTACTCACTTGATGTATGTCTATCTTCGTAACAATGAAACCTATCCGGTGATTGTGAATTCTTCATTGATTAGTGAAAAACTTAATAAATTGATTGTGGTGCTTAAAATGTATAGAAATTCCACTGTTTGGTCTATTGATGATATTAAGGGAATTAGCCCTTCAGTGTGCATGCTTAAGATTTTATTGAATGAGAGGAACATAAACTCTACCGGTAACACAATCTCAAAGGAGGCTGAACCCTACTTTGAAACAGGTTGTAAGGAAGGAGATAATGAAACTCTTAGATGCCAGTATAATCTTCCCTATTAGTGATAGTAAGTGGGCTAGTCTCACTCAAGTTGTTCCTGAAAAGGAGGGTATTACTATCATAATTAGTGAAATCAATGAACTCCTCCCCTCTAAATTGGTTACGGGATGGAATATGTGTATTGATTTTTGGAAGTTGAATGAAGCCACTAGTAAAGATCATTTTTCCCTCCTTTTCATTGATCAAATGTTTGAAAGGTTGGCCGATTTTGAATATTATTGCTTCATTGATGGTTACGTCAGATACCTTCAAATTGTCGTTTGCTCGGAGGATCATGAAAAAACAACATTCACATGTCCTTATGGAACTTTTTCATATAGGAGAATGCCCTTTGGGCTTTGAAATAGTCCTAGTACATTTCAATGTTGCATGTTTGCCATTTTTCATGATATGGTGGAAAAATGGTATAGAGATCTTTATGGATGATTTTTGTAGTTTTGGTTTATCTTTTGATGATTGTTTATTGAACTTGTCTTATGTGTTGAAAAGATGTATAGAAACCAATTTGGTTATTAATTAGGAGAAATGTCACTTTATGATGCAAAAAGGAATTGTTTTTGGACATAGAGTTTTATCAATGGGCATAAAGGTGGATAAGACCAAGGTAGAGGTGGTTGAGAAGTTATCTCAACCTAATAATGTTAGAGGGGTGAGAATTTTTCTAGGTCATGTGGTGTTTTATAGAAGATTCATTAGAAACTTTTCACGTAATGCTAGGCCTTTGTGTTTTTTACTTCAAAAAAGATTGTGTTTTCAACTTTGACAATTCTTGTTTGCATGCATTTAATGAGTTTAAGCACTTACTTGTTAATGCGCTGATTATTGTGGCACCTAATTGGTCTGTTCCATTTGAACTTGTGTGTGATGCGAGTGATTACCTAATAGGTGTCATTTTGTGTCAAAAGATTGATGATAAAATGTTGCATGTTATATACTATGCAGGTAGGACTTTGAATGATGTACAATTGAATTATTCTACTACGGAAAAGGAATTACTTGTTATAGTATTCGATTTTCATAAGTTTAAATCCTACCTCATTCCTTTTAAAACCATTGTGCACGGACCACTCAATATGGAGTATTTATTTTCTAAAAATGACTCAAAACCACACTTATTAAGATGGATACTTTTATTGCAGGAGTTTGATTGGGAGGTAGTGGACAAAAAGGGAGTTAAAAATATTGTGATGGACCATTTATCAAGAATTGAAGACTTGAGGTTTATGGTTCAAGAGAAAAAGGTTATCGTGGAAGAGGCGTCAATTGAGAAGTTGCTTGAAATTAGGAAGGCAAATCCGTGGTAGGTGGACATTGCAAGCTACTTAGTAGCAAAGGTGATCCCAAGCACTTTAAATGCAAATGCAAGAAGAAAATTATATGTATAGATCAAGTATTATTTTTGGGATGAACCAAAGACAAGCTTTATCTGTTTTAGAGGTGTAATGATCAAATTTTGAGAAGATGTGTTTTGGAAGAGGAAGTGAAAGATATCTTGAAGCATTGTCATGCATCTCCTGTAGGAGGTCATCATGGAGCACAAAGAATAGCATTTAAAGTGCTGCATACTGGTTTATATTGGCTGACCATTTTGGTTGCGGTGGATTATGTATCGAAGTGGGTAGAAGCAATTGCCACTCCAACCAATGATGCAAGAGTTGTGACCAAGTTCTTTAGGAAAAAACATTTTCTTCCGGTTTGGAGTGCCAAGAATCATTATTTGTGACGGTGGAACACACCTTAATAATTCTCATTTTGAAGATTTGATGTTGAAGTATGGGGTAAAGCATAGAATTGTTCTACCATACCGTCCTCAAACTTCGGGTGAAGTTGAGGTACCAAATAAATAATTAAAAATAATCTTGGAGAAAAGGGTTAACAATTCAAGAAAGAATTGGATGATCAAGTTGGATAATGCTTTATGAGCGTACACATCTACCATACAGCATTTAAAACTCTGATTAGAATGTCTCCCTATTGAATGGTCTATGGCAAGGCATGTCATTTCCCAATGGATTTGGAGCACAAGGCTTATTGGGCGGTAAAAATTCTCAATTTTGTTTTGAAAGAAGCATGTGAAAAAAGACTTTTAAATTTGAATGAGTTAGATGAGTTCCGGATAGAAGCATTCGAAAATTCCTTGTTTATAAGGAAAATACCAAATCATGACATGATAAGCTCATTTTAAGAAAGGAGCTCAAGGCCGGAGACTTAATGTTTCTCTGTAATTCAAGGCACAAACTCTTTCCGGGAAAGCTTAAATCTAGATGAAGAGGACCATTTGAGGTTGTACAAGTTTTTCCCTATAGAGTAGTGGAGCTTAAAGGAAGAGAAGCCAATTTCAAAGTTAATTGTCATCAGCTCAAATATTATTTTGGAGGAGTCATTGAAGATGGATGTGAAATCGTCCAATTTATTCATTAATGATCAAGTCACGCCATGAGTCAAGCTAGTGACTATAAAAGAGCTCTGCTTGGGAGGCAACCCAAGCTTTAAGTTCTTTGTTTTGTTTAATTTTGGCATAATTTTATTTTAATTTTGATTTGATATAATTTGGTTTGTTTTAGTTTAGTTTTGGTTTGAAAATTTTGCTTTTAATTTGAATAAAATGTGCTAAAGAATGAAGTGAAATGGGCTTCTAATACTTGTGTTTGTAATGTTTGTAGGTGGTGAGAAGACATGGGTTGAAGTGAGAAAGAAGTTAGAAAAATTGGCTAAGTATGAAAATTGAACTTTGTAGAAGTTTAGGTTGATGTCGCAGTATCAAGCTCAAACTTCTGGGAAGGCAAAAACTTGCCCTTGTTTCGATGTTGCGACATCGATAAATGATGTCGCGACACCGACCACATGAGGGGCACATATGGCAATTGTTGCCACGACAACATTGATAAATGTTATAGTAACACCAAGGCGTGCATGGAAGGCACATGTTGTTTGATGTCATCTCGACACTAAAATGGGCAAAATCAATTATTAATTGAATTTTCACCCTTTTTCTTTACTCAAACCCCAAATTTCCAAACCCCAACCATTCTTTCCCTTCATCATCCTCTTCAATACTTACTTTTCGACCAATAATCCCTCACAAGACCACCATAAATCACCCAAATAAACCATCCTCATCATCATTCACCCTTAATTAGGCCTCTCAAAGGTGATTTTCCGTGTTTCAAAAGGGGTTTTTTCTACAAATTAAAAGGGATTTTAGATCAATAATCTGGGTAATAAATTCCAATGTTCTTGTACTTAGGCCTGTAAGATTATTGCTTGGGATTGCTTTTGGTTGGAATTCAAAGATTTTTATTGGTAAATTTTTGCATATTGACAACTTGGAAATTCAAAAAATTGTGGATGATTTTTAGAATTTTGTTAGGTGATTTGCATGTGAATTTTGCTAGTAATTTGGTGAGAATTATAGGTATTATTGTCTGGTGGATTATTTGTTTATTGCGTAGTTTGAAAATTTTAACTTTATAAATATTCGTTGGTGTTTTATTTAACTGATTTTTATTGTGTTGGCTGTTGGAATTGATTGTTGAGTTGAAAATGACTAGAGGAGCGTATAGGACTGGAAGGATAGATAGAGAAAGCGAAAGGGAAGAAACTTCAAAGAAAAGGAAAATGGGGAAAGGTAGAGTAGAGAAGCCAAAGTTGATCCCAATCCTATTGAGGATCCTATAGTCAAACCTCAATTTTCTAGTGACCGTGCACATGACCTGTTCAAAGCTAATGAAAACATGAAGTTATTAAGGAAAGGGGGTTCGATTTTTCGATGCATTGGGGGATTATGAAGGAGTTAGAAACACAACTTAGGATTAGGAATTGGTTAAGTTTTGATCAAGAGGTTGCACCAGGTTACGTAAATTAGTTAAGAAAGTTCATTGTAACTTGTGTGATTTGGAAAAGACAAAAGGTAAGAGTGTAGGGAGTTTTGGTGGATTACAGTGTTGAAATTATCTACAAGATCAATAAGTGTTTTAACGACCTTTTATTGATAGTGTGGAATATCGGGAGTTCCTAAACAACAGCAACAACGATGTGATGGCTATTAAAAATGCTTTGTGCTATTCTAATATTCATTGGATTGTGAATGAGATGGGGATTGTAGAGCTTAAATTTCATCGATGCGGTTTATCTTTAGTTGCTAAATTGTGGTTATTTTTATCAATTGCAAAATTTAGGGCTCAAACTCTGTGAGTTTTATTCAGTGAGATAAAGCATGTCTTGTTTACACTATTATTGTTGGGATACCTTTGAATGTTGGTAAATTGATTAGACAGGGATCCCTAGATAGCAGTAGATCCGAGAGACCAATCTTTTGTGCCCCCAATTTAATAACCTATTTATGTCTCTATACAGGATGTCCCATCATTCTCGGAGAGCCATAGACCCATCTAAGAGGGTGAATCAACAAAGATTATGTTTACAAAATAGTCTGGGAATTTGAGTGACATTATTAGCCAGATCGATAGGAGCCTCTGTGCTACCACCGCTACCTTCACAAGCACTATGCATTCCCATGTCAGCAAAATATGTGTTTAATGTGCCAAGCATTGATGATTAGCGTAATGAGCTTCAGGGATATTGAACATACAACCAACGAGTTTGTCCTTCACCACAAGTTAGCAATTATCAGTGAAGATATCAACGTCAATTCACCCAACACTTGGACCCAGTCAAGACCACTTCCAATATGACATTATGGTCCACCTCGTGGGCATTGTATTTTATACACCATCCGGGGGACTATCGCATCAAGGAGAATCACAACAAGTTGGAAACATTGGTCGGGCCCAGGATGAAGATTTTGACGAGAGTCAACATAGTGGTGCAGAAGATGGCCAAGAGGACATGGAGCGAAACATCAATGCAATCTATGATGAAGAGTGATGATATGGAGAAGGCAAATTTCCAATTCTCGCAACTTCCTTTATTTTACACACTTAGATAAACTAGAAAACTTTTAAGCTTTCCATTTCCTTTAGCAGTTTTAGTACTTTATTATGTTTGTTTAATCTTTTTTAGATATTTGGATGGATAATTCTTTTGGATTGGCTAAGGCCCTTAAGCTGATGCCAAGTAGATTTTCTAATTAATATTTATGTCTCATTTTGAGATAAGCATATTAATGATTGTAGATTTTCAATTTATTGATGCCCCTAGTGATTATTTTACTTTTGGTAATTGTTTTTGATTTTGGTTGTAGATGGTTGGCTAAGAGCCTTGAACTGATGCCAAGTAGAATATTTATTGGTGATTGAATGGTTGAATGGATTATTTTGAGCTTCTTTGGATGAATATTTGGTTTTTAGCTTAATGTGTTCTTAGTAACTTTTGTTTTTGGCTTATTTGCTTAGATTTTGTCTTAAGTTATTTTACTGTGGTTTTAAGTTAATAGTGTGATGGTGTTTGTTGTTGACTTTTGGGTGAGTGGTTTGATGGATTTTACTCATCAATCAAATAAAAGTGTCAAGTTTGGGGTTGTTCTTTTCTTATGCCGGGAATGGTCCTTTCTTATACTTGTATATATGTGTTTGATGACAATTGGAGGAAAATTTGACCAATTTGGTACTCAATGATGATACTTAGCTTGCAATATCATATGATTGACACTCCATGAACTTAAGTGTGTGTTGAGTGGTTCTTTTGCAACTCAAGAACTTCAAAAACTTGGTATTTCCGTTGTCAAGAAAAGGGACTAATATTTTTGGTGAAATTAATTTGAAATATTATTTTTGATCAAATTATAAATATTACTTAGTTGATTTGTCTTTTCAAAAAAATGGTTTAAATGGAAAAGGAAGAATTTAGGATATTTTGTGTGTTTTCATAGAGAATGTTATTCTAATTTATGAATGATTGATATTCGATATTAATTTTAGGTATGTTTTACTCCTCTTCCTTGGTTTAGGATTGTGCTAAAAAAAAAATTCTGCATTTAGGAATAAGGCGAGTATGAGATTCCAACATGTACCCATGTTGTTTCTCCTGAATTAAGCCATTAGAGTAGTAATAAGACGTGTATGGGATTCCAACACTTACCTATGTTGTTTCGCCGAATTAATCCATTAGGAATTATGGTTTAGAATACCAACAAGTCGAACGGCAAATATTTGTATTACTTATCATTGATATCATTCTACTCATTCCTTGATAGATATTAGTTCCCAAATTTTGTGACATATGTATGTAGGTAGGCTCCTAATGAACTTCTATTTCCGGGCAACCTTATCAAGATGGTTGAACAACTTTGTAATGCCTGTGATTTGAGCAAAAATTATGTTTTTAATGAATAGCACTTACTTTTTAAAAATTATTTTGAGAATGGTTAATTCTTAGTAATTTGAAATATTGTGTAGTATTTGAACTTGTGATGTTAAGAAACTTGAAAATTTGGAGTGACTAGTTGAAATGGTCCAATTGTCATACGATATTTGAGATCCCTTGAGAGATTTCCTTATTATTCATTAGTACATCTAGTTTTCATCTCGTTTGGTGATGTCATTTTTGGTGGTGTTTCTATTTGTTTGGTTAGTAAAGTTCTTTTTGTTTCTTGCTTCTACCTCCTCCTTCTTATCCAAAAGCAAATTGACTCTTTGAGAGTGCCCGAAAGTTCCCAGAACGACGAGAGGGCAGCTCTATTGCTGGAGCTACAGACAGAGATAGAGAGAGAGATATAGGTGTCAGGAAGGATGCTTCGGGAAAGGTAGCATTGTTCGTGGAGAAAACCGCCCAAAGCCAAGTCACTATGCTATCTCCTACTATAGGTATGGTGCTAGCTAAATTTTGTTTAAGACTGGCAAAATGCTAAGTTTAAGGGTGTGATAACTCTAGTAAACTAGAGTTATTCTACTTTTAAACTTTGGCTTTTGAGTAGTTTAACCTATATTTTTATTGTTTAATTGAGTGTTTTGATCTAAGTGTGTCCATTTTGTTTTTCCATTATCTTTTCCTTAAAGTATTTAGTTAATAGTATGAATTTTTGTTAATTTGGGGTTTAATTAGAATGACTTATTTGGCTAATTATTTTACAAGAGAAAAATTAAGGAGATGAAAGTCAAGATTACAAGTGGTCAAGGAGCAAAGTGCAAATTGAGGAAAATTGAAGACATGAGATGAATAGAGCTCGATGTTGCAATATCGAATATTTGGTATCGCGACATCGAAACAGGTGTTTGAATTGTAATTTTCAGCTCAATATCACAACACCAATTATTCGATGTCGCAACATCGAAGCGTGTTTGCTTATTGTATGGGTAAATCTTGTAATTTTGATTGAAAACTCTCCAAATACTCTCTTTTTGGACATGCAAATATACCTAGTAGGAGTATAGTTACTAATTAGGAGTAGTTTTAGTTGTAGTTTAACTTAGAACTCAAGTTTGTTTTGAATGCAAAAAGTTCTCTTTTAAATTGCACTTATATCTTAGTTGTAATTGCTAGAAAGTTTAAATTTTGGTTAGTTAATCTTAGTTGGCTTTTCGTTTTCTACTATGGGATAGATATGATTTTACATGTTTTTTCTTTAATTTCCTTACAATTCAAGTTACTTCTATTTCAAGTTTTCTTAGAAATTTCCAAGATTCTTGCTTAATTTAGTAAATTTTAGTATAAAAATCTTCATTTCCTTGTTTTAATTACTAGTAATTTTTGGTGGATTTCCTTTTATTCAATCAAAATTCAAAAATATTTAGTTTTAACCAGTTTCTTACAAATTCTCTTAGTCTAAATTTGTAGAAAATAGAACTCCCTTTATGTTCATGTCAAATTTATGCTTTCCTTAGTCAAATTAGGATTATGCACTTTCTTAATTTCAATATGTTTTAGTAGATTTAGTTGAATTAGAGATAATTTTAATTGCTTTCATTAGATTAGTATAGTTTAATTAGTCATTCCCTTTATAGTTTACTTACTTAATTGAGTTTATCTAGATTAGTTTTTCTCAATTTATTGGTTAGCATAACTATACAATGTCCCTTAAATCTCGGTATTTGTCAACAATGACAGGTAATGCTTATAGGAATGATACTTATTCACCTATACTACTACTTACCCTGTATACTTGTAGGTGTGAGGGTAGAGTTAAGGATTTAGTGTGGCTATTTTAAATTGTTTGATTTGATTGGATCTTTACCCGAGGCGTAACACCATGTTAGGTTGCTACATCATTTTTGATGTTTTTTTGTATGTTTTGAGTCCGTTTTAGTGTGTTTCAAAACTTATTCAGGCCTTACACTTTGTAACCCTTAAAACCTATAAATAAGGTTCTTTAGGAGCTAAAAAACACGTTCTCTTTCAGTCTTCCTTCGGAGGCTGGAAGATTAGACTTGGGTTTTCTTCCTTCTTAAAAAACAGTTGAAGATGAGGTTTAAAATTGACAACCTTTGGCCAAGAACCTGCGATTCTTCATTAAAGAAGCATTCTTAAATCTTTTTAGATCCTTATTATGCTATTTAATTCTAGTTTTATTGTTCTTTTATTGTTTCCCTTCAATCTATGCTTCCATTTAATGATGCTTTCGTATATTAATGCATAGAGTAATTTATATGATTTCAGTGTTTTATGTTGTTTTTATATTCTCAATTATGTTCTAATTTGTCATGAATTAGAGTTGGATGATGACAATTCGATTGAGCAATGATTAATTTTGTAAATTAAATGGTGAAATTGATCATTAGACTATTCTAATGAATTAGAAGGATAATAGGAGAATTGATCACTCTCTTAGTTAATTGATTGGAAAATCAAGCGAGAATGAGAGTTGAATCTCTATTTTTTACCTAATTAGTAATTAGACTAGATTTAATTTATGATCTCGGCAAACTAAATTGCTTTGTTGGTCATCTAGAATTCCATAAGGTAAATGGTCAATTTGGTTAGTTCTAGGTAGTAGGAAGGATCCTGATTTAGACTAAATGAATAGAATGACCAAATGATGTGAGGGATCGGGATTACGTTAATTATGGGCATTGTCCTCTAATTGACTAATTGAACCAATAAATTCAATGAATTTACCTTCAAAACCAGGAATTGGTTTGTCTTAACCCTAATCTGCTACTCTCATTAGTTTTAGCCCGTAGTTTAGTTTTACTTAAGACTCTTCAATTGGTCTTTCTTCAAATAGCGTTCTAACCAAATAATCGGTACTTGCTAAACTAATCTTTGTGAGTTCGACCTCTACTTCCGCTAAATATTATTTGATCTTGTATACTTGTAGTTTGTTATCTAGTTAATATTAGAATTAGGTGATTATAAATTTTATAACTAAATAGTTTACACATCAAATTTTCTTGAATAGTTTAATATGAAAGAATATAAACCTATCTCAACTCCCCTTCCAGCTTCCTCTCAATTTTTTATTCATCATGGTGATTACTTTTTGATTCAACTTCGTGCCATAGTATAGTTTGTGCTCTTCAAAGAACCTTCAAATGTGTCCAACAACCAAAAATATAATTGCATTCGGATGGGTCCAACAACCAGAAATCAAACTGAGACAAAATGTTCCATAAACCGAATGGCCATATCCTAACAACAAAAGTATAAGTAACAAAAGTAAAAGTAATCAAATAAATATAAAGTTTATCAAAAATCATTTGTCATTATCACCATTTTTTTCCTCACCATCATCAGCACCACCACCATTTTCATCTTCATATTCATCTATAGGACGTAGTGGCTTTGTTCGCTTTTCACACTACTTCCACCATCATAAGAAACCTGAGGCATTGTAGCAAACTGAGCAAACTCTATAGGTGGATAAAGTGGTGTGAAATGGGTTGAAACTTGACTAGGATGCTAAAAGGTCATAAAACTCTTCCATTAAGACATCATATTTCAAACAACTCCATTTTAGACTTTAAGTTATCAACAGTATTCATGTGTTGATTATTATTTGATTGTAAGGACACAATTGTGCTTTGGAGTTCATTATTACTTGTTTGCAAGGATGTAATTGTGCTTTGAAAACCTTGGATATGCTTGTTTTGTTCTTGAATCGTGATCTCCTAGTTCCCAGGCATCAATAAGCCATATGTGTTGAAAGAGGTACTGCTACAAATAGATTGAGCCTTACTAGTAAGCCCAACAACCTGTCCTTTCTTTATCCTACCAACACTTAGTGTCTTGATAACTCTAGGAAACTAGAGTTATATGTACCCTAAACTTGATGATTTTGCTCCTAGTTTCGAGTACTTTTAGTGTTTTCGCGTGTATTTTTATCTAAATTTCTTTTATGTGTTAGAATATGTTAGTATGTGTTTATTAAGTGTTTGGGTACTTATTTAGGTGATAATTAGCATATTTTATTAGGTTCTTCCATTTAGAGTTGTGTCGTGTCTTTGACTTAATTTCTTTCGGAGTTACGTTTTCGTTCGTCTTTGTTTGTCCTTTATTTTTTGGCCTATTTTGTGAGAATTAAATTATATATTTAGGTGTTATTTTAAGTTTTTATTATAGACAATAATGTTTTCCTATGTGTTAGGGTCGCATGAAAAAAAATGGCGCCTTAATCGAACGTTAGATGAAGACTTACTGGAAGCAAAATTGTGAAGTGCTGCATTTCATAAGTTTCAGACCGTATCGCGATCTCAAATTTGAGATCATGATCTGGAGACGGCTGGAGCAAAACAATGACTTTGTTCAAGGTTGATTTTTGTGCACAATTGTCCCACTTCCCTAGCACTATATATACCCATTTTAAACCTCATTTGAAGTAAGAACTTAGCTAGCAGAAATAGGCTAGATTAGAGATTAATTTTCTTCCTTTTTCCCCCTCATTTGGGGAGGGTTTTCTTAGATTAGAGTGGATTAGAACTTCTCTTTCTTGTAGATATCAAATCCAGGTTAAAGATTGAAGCTTTTTAGTTGTAAGTGCTTTGTTTATGTTAAAACTTCTTTAGTTAAGCTTTAATTTCATGTTCCTTCATTTTATTAGTTTAATTGCTTTAATCTAATTGCATCCTTTACTTGTTTTCTTAGACTAATTGTTAGATTAGTTTGTGGACTTTCTTTAAAATGCTTTTTTTTAGTGATAATGAATTTGTAGTTTAGATTGGTTAATTAGGACAGATTGGTTTATGGGTTTTTCATGTAATTGCTTTGTTTAGTTGCTTTCATAGTTTAATTGGTAGATTAGTTAATGGGTTTTCCTTAATTGACTTTCTTAGTGTTAATTTGTAGTTTAGGTTAGTTAATTGCTTTTAAAAATACTTTCTTTTTACATGCTTTCTTAGACTAGATTAGGGACTTTCTCTAATTGTGGTTGCTTAGGGATAATGAATAATTTGGATTAACTAATTGCTTGCTTAATAGGCTTTTCCTTTTAATTGTTCCCTTTATTTGCTTTCTAAAGATTCTTCCTTTTTAATTGCTTTCTTAGTGATTAATCTTTACTTAATTAATCGCTTCAACTTGAAATCTAACCAAATAACCGGTAATTATCGACCAATCCTTGTGGGAACGATCCCTACTTCCCTTTACTACTAGTTGACAACCGTATACTTGCAGGATTCCACCTAGTTAGTAGTAGGATTTAGTGTGATTTATAAATATATGACTAGGTGTGTAAAGAAATCAAGTTTTTGGCACCGTTGCCGGGGATTGGTTTTCGGTAATATCGATATAATTTGGTTGGAAGACTAGATTGAAGTCTTTTGTTTTCTTGTATAGTTGTTTCACCCATTTGAAAAACCAAAAAGATTTTCATTTTGTAGTTATGTTCTAATTTCAAAAATCCAAAAAGATTTTCTTTGTGATGGATGGTTTAGACTAACTAGTAGTCTAAACTTTCCTAATTTTCTTATTTGTGTTGTTTTAGATCACTTTTTTGTTTTTATTTGTGTCCTTGATTGTTCAAGAACATGCAAGGACCTAATTCGAATGATTCATACCAAGGAGATTACTATTTTTATGGTAATGGAGCTGTGCCCAATGAGCATGATTCTTGTTATGGTTACTCTCCTTTCCCCTTAGATTATCAAGTGGGATGGTCTAGCCATCAATACATTTATGAGAGCCTCCAAAATTACCAAATCGGATGATCTAGCTCAACATCCATATCCTCATTAGAGCTATCAAGAAAATTCCTACTCTTTCCATCCATCACAAGAGCCTTCATATGATCAAATCGAGTCATATTTCCTTCACTAAACAACTCAAGAAAGTGAAGACATAAGAAGGATGGACAAGTGGATGCAAATTCAAGAATTGTGAGAAGAAATAAGCCAACTTCTAGATAAAAGGGCTCAATTTCATGAAATGATGGCCAAAGAACTAGAAAAACTTGCTCAACTTCAAAAAGAAATAGATAGAATCCGTGAAGAGAAAGTCACATCCAACAATCGGTTACAAGACCAACTTAGCGAGATTCAAGGAATAGCAAATGGTGAAGAACAATGTATTCCAACACCTCTACCAATGGATGAAGAACCGGTTCAAGAAGAACAAAGTGAAAATGTCTTGCAAGAAACCGGTTCTCAAGAGCTTCATGATGTTGAAGTTACAACAATCGAGACAACCAACGCTTATGTAGAGGAATCACCAACTTTCCCGTATACCCTTTGCATGAGTGTGCATTTGTCCCGGTTACAATAAAAGAGGTTCTATTTGAGAAGTTCGTGGAGAAAGAGCCGGTCCTTGGAGGAGTAGAAGAAGAAGGATACATTATAGGGGGGGCCAAGGAGGCACAACCTACATATGCCGAAGTTCATTTCCTTGGAGACTTCGGAGGAACTCAACAATGGTGTAAATTCACCAAGGATTACAATATCCTTGGGGACCCTCCTTGGTGTTTGGAGAGTAGTTCTTTCATTTTTCTTTATTATGCTTTCTTTACTTTACTTACTTTAGTTTAATACCTCGTTGGTAATAAAGGCTTGTAGCCTTGTGCTTTATTTAGTTATGTTGTGTTATTGGCAAATGATTTGTTGGAATCTCTTGGACAAATGGTTGTTCATGAGAATGGTGATGACAATATATGACTTCTTGTGATTTGTGAATGATGTACATGATTTATTGGTTGAACTTGGACTTGGTTTTATCTTTTGATTATGGATATTCTACTACGTTGTTGATACACTTCATGTGCTAAATAGTTGAGCTTGTTTTGAGAAAATCATATGAATGTTTGATTTGGATTGAGAGTAGTCTTTGTGATTGAATGTCCTTTTGAAGCCGATTATGTGTGAAACTAAGCTTGGGGGGATGAGTTGGGCATTTAGATAACCCATTTGTTGTGTTAAACCTTGTTACCCTTATATGTGCTTTTCTTTTTCTTTAAATTTTTTGAACTCCGTGAAGCCCCAAGGACCCTTCCTTAGCATAACCATGATTGATTGTTAAAGAAAAATTAATTTTTAGGATTCATGATTAATTGGAAATTGCATTTTTATGATCTACTTGAAATTCGCTCATTGCTTAGTCTTGATTTGTGTTGTGCTCAATGTTGGTGAAGTCCATAATTAAATGGTAGAACTCTTGTTTTTAAGTTCAATTTGTGCTTAATGGGTTGCATTTACATTCACAGGGCAAGTATGTTGTTCATCTTCTATTTAAGCTTTTTGATTGTTACAAGTGTAATTCTGAAGCATTGCCTAGTCTTTTGTTTTTAAACTTCCTAGTAGTATTATTATATGTTTGTTCTATTTGGTGAGCGGTACGATGAGTTGTACTCATCATTTGAATAAAATGACAAGTTTGGGGGTGTTATTTACTTGCGTTGGAATGGTTTCTTTTCATGAATGTAAATATTTGTGTGGTGAATTTTTGATGGAAAATTGATTGATTACGGTACTCGATATACTTGATGATGACAAATGACTTGCAATATCATATGATTGAGTTATTTAAACTTGGCATTCTGTGATTTTGGTGTGTTGAGTAGTTCTTTTGCAACAAAAGAATTTCAAAAGCCATGTATTACTATGTTCAAAAAGTAAGCCATTCACATTTTTATAGTAGTCCATTTGAAACATTGTTTTTTACCAAATCAATAGGATTGCTTTGTTGGTCAATTCATCTTTTGAAAAAAAAAATTTGGTTTAAATGGAATAGAAGTGATTTAGGTCATTTTATGTGTTTGCATAGGGAGTTTTCTTCTAACCTGTCAGTGATTGGTTTGAATATGATCTTGGGTACGTTTTACTCCTTTTCCTTGGTTTAGGGCGGCATAAAAAAAACAAAATCATTTTTTTTTTGCATTTAGGAATAAGGGGAGTACGGGATTCTGGCATGTACCCATGTTGTTTCTCCGAAATAAACCATTAGAGTAGTAATAAGGCGAGTACGGGATTCCGACATGTACCCATGTTGCTTCTCTGAATTAAGCCATTAGGAATTACGTTTTAGAATGTCAACAACTTGAGGAAGAAATGTTTATAATACCCATCATTGATATCATGCTACTCGCTCCTTGATAGAGTAATACTCCCAATTGTGTGACGTGCATATTAGGTAGATTCCTAATGATCTTCTATTTCCATATGACCTTGCCGACATGGTTGAAAGACGTTGTAATCCTTTTGATTTGAGCAACACTATATTTTAAATGAATGGAACTTGTTTTTGAAAAACCTTTTTTATGCAAATGGTTAACTCTTGTTATTTCAAATCTTTTGTGGCGTTTGAACTCATTTTCTTTAGAAAAGTTGAAAAGTTTGGAATGACTAATTAAAATAGTTCAATTGTCATATGGGCTTCTAGGTCCCTTGAGAGGTCTCCTAACTATTCAAAGTACATCCATTATTCAACTTTTGTGTTGTCATCTTAGGGGTGTCTAGTATGTTGTGTCTTGTGATTTGTGTCATGTGTTTTGTCTTGTTCATTTTTGTTGTTCATTTTCTTGTCTTTTATTTTGCTCGTGATGAGCAAAAGCTTAAGTTTGGGGGTGTGATAACTCTAGGAAACTAGAGTTATATGTATCCTAAACTTGATGATTTTGCTCCTAGTTTCGAGTGTTTTTATCTATATTTCTTTTATGTGTTAGAATATGTTAGTATGTTTTTATTAAGTGTTTGGGTACTTATTTAGGTGATAATTAGCATATTTTATTAGGTTTTTCCATTTAGAGTTGTGTCGTGTCTTTGACATTCTAACTTTAATTTCGTTCATAGTTAAGTTTTCATTCGTCTTTGTTTGTCCTTCGTTTTTTGGCCTATTTTGAGAGAATTTAAATTATATATTTAGGTGTTATTTTAAGTGTTTATTATAGACAATAATGTTCTTCTATGTGTTAAGGTCGCATGAGAAAAAATGGCGCATTAATCGGACGTCGGATGAAGATTTTTGAAGCAAAACTATGAAGTGCTGCATTTCAAAAGTTTCAGTCCATATCACGATTTCAAATTTGAGATCGCGATCTGGAGGTGGCTGGAGCAAAACAATGACTTTGTTCGAGGTTGATTTTTTTTGCACAATTATCCCACTACCCTAGCACTATATATACCAATTTTAATTCTCATTTGAGGGAAGAACTTAGCTAGTAGAAATAGGCTAGATTAGAGATTAATTTTCTTCCTATTTCCTCCCCATTTTGGGAGGGTTTTCTTAGATTAGAGTGGATTAGAACTTCTCTTTCTTGTAGATTTCAAATCCAAGTTAAATCTGATTGAAGCTTTTTAGTTGTAAGTGCTTTGTTTATGTTAAAAATTCTTTAGTTAAGCTTTAATTTCATGTTCCTTTAGTTAATTAGTTTAATTGCTTTAATCTAATTGCATCCTTTACTTGTTTTCTTAGACTAATGGTTAGATTAGTTTATGGGCTTTCTTTAAAATGCTTTTTTTTGTCATAATTTTGTTGTTTAGATTGGTTAATTAGGATAGATTGGTTTATGGGTTTTTCATGTAATTGCTTTCTTTACTTGCTTTCCTAGTTTAATTGGTAGATTAGTTAATGGGTTTTCCTTAATTGTGCTTTCTTAGTGTTAATTTGTAGTTTAGGTTAGTTAATTGCTTTTAAAAATACTTTCTTATTACATGCTTTCTTAGACTAGATTAGGGGCTTTCTCTAATTGTGGTTGCTTAGGGATAATGAATAATTTAGATTAACTAATTGCTTGCTTAATAGGCATTTCCTTTTAATTGTTCCTTTTATTTGCTTTCTAAAGATAAGTCTTCCTTTTTAATTGCTTTCTATGTGATTAATCTTTACTTTAAATTGCTTTATTAGTTCCATTAGTTCTAGTTTTGGTTAAATCTATTCACTTAATCAATCACTTCAACTTGAAATCTAACTAAATAACCAGTAATTATCGACCAGTCCTTGTGGGAATGATCCCTACTTCCCTTCACTACTAGTTGACAAACGTATACTTGCGAGATGCCATCTAGTTAGTAGTAGGATTTAAGTGTTCTATAAATATATAACTAAGTTTGTAAGGCATCAAGTCTGTACTTCAATTTCACTAGACAAGGAGGACTGTTGTGTTGTATTAGCCTCAACATTAGAGCTTTGACTGGATTAAATCTCAAATCAATTAACAATGAAATTTTCTTGCTAATGCATAACCATAATTACATAGGTGATTTTTTCATGAAAGTAATTATAAAAATTCATTAGAACTCTAAAAAATTAGTAATTACATGAATGTCTTATTCTTGCTAATTTATCTAGTCTTTAATGCCATCCTTGTCTGCCTTTTTTTTTTATGGGTGTGTAAAAAAGTAGTAGCTAGACCAGGATCAAGGCCATCATTTGCTTTTATCCAGAAATTTTGAAACAGTAAGACAATGCCTTCATTAGCAAAAAAATATAAATATAAAACCTAAATTATAAATATAACTAGATAAATCAAAATAAACCATAATCTATAAATATTTACCAATTTATCTCGATGTGCTAAATAAGTGATGTTGCCATCATCATGAAGTGGAAATCCTTTATTATCGCAAGTGGATGCATGATTCTGCTTTCTTTTTTTCTTTTTTCTTTTTTTTTTTGACTCTTGGACTTGAACCTATCTCCATCCCATATTTTTAGCAATTGAGGCCATATGGACACTTCAATCTTGTCTAGCCAAGTTTGACCTTTACGAATGTCGTGTATTATATTCTTTATGTGTTCTAAGCCACGATACTCAAATATCCTACGAACTTCATTGGCATCCTTCAAAAGACAAGAAAAGAATATACTCTGCATACCAAGACAAAAAAAAAAAATTATAATGTTAAAATTACAAGTAAAAAATGTTAAAATCGAATAATCAAAACAAAGTGGCTCACTCCAAAATTTGTAAACATCAAATCTCGCAACTCTTTTGGAATTTTCTTCCAAGAAGGGTAAGGACTAGCGAAATTAGCCTTGATAAGATAGGTAATACTAGAGGCCACCTCATGCTAATAATATTCAAAGCTAATTAAAGAAAATATGAATCATAAATCTACAAACCTAAAATAATCATATCATTAAAATTAAACTTTATTATCAATAAATAAAATTAAATATAATATAATGTAGCTATAAATTCATTAAAGATTATGTAGTTGTAAAATATTTTTGTAGTATTGTTCCCACTTTGAATGTCGGTTGAACTTGCATTTGTAGATGATTCAGGTGGTCTAGTTGAAGCACTTGATGAATGTGATAAAGAGTTTTGAATACCCCCAGCCACCCCAGTCGTACCATGTTGTTGGGTAACAGGCTGATGAGACATACTAATAGGCACTGATGTAGGATGAGGTATACTCACAGGCCTAGATATAGAAGGAGACATCCTCATAGACATAGATGAAGGAAAAGGCTTACTAAAAGGCATAGATGTAGGAGGAGATATAATAAAAGGCATAGATGTAGAAGAAGGCATGAATGATGAAGTGCTGGGGTGGACTTCTTCTTCTTGATCGCGGTGCATTTTTTACCTTTCCGTTTCCCTATGTCAGCTATCTATTAATTGCACAAGAGAAAACACAATTACCAGAAGGAGTGCTCGTTCCAAAATGTCATAGATTCTATCAACATAACCTTACGACAACTTATAGTTTGATTTTAAACTTATTAATTGAACTGCCATGGATAGCATAGTAAATGCTTCACAACCAGGGTACGATTGTCGTTGAGCACATTTCAATATATCACAGAGTTGAGCGACTTTAGTATTTGGAGGCTCGTCAACATTTACTCTATATTATTCCTCCTAACGATATTTCCGCCTAAAAATTACTTGGACTAGCCGCATCAAACACCATATTTTGGTACCTATTTTGATTTTCATTATATAGGAATTTAGAATTACTTGAACTTGTCACATGAGCATCAATCCCTACAAGTTTAGACTCACCGTGTGAAGTCTAATATCAATAATCTTCCATGAAGCTATATTTCAAAATGTGTTCACCCACATGCTCCAGATTCATTAGTTTCTTATTTTGGTCTTTGGAACAAGGGCACTTAATCTTTTTTATCATTAAAATATTATTTTTGACTGCACGCAAATTTAATAAACTCTCTAACCCTATCCAAAAAATGATTTGTGTCTTAATCTTTTTATCATTAAAATATTGTGTTTGACTGCACGCAAATTTAATAAACTCTCTAACCCTATCCAAAAAATGCTTTGTGTAACCAATTTGATTAGGTAAAAGCCTATCATACATCCAATGATAACAAGATCGAATATCAGTAATATGTGAGAAGAAATTATTCAAACGTTTAGGGAAATGATTATAACATTACAACATTGCATGACAGTTTGATTTGTAAATTCTTGTATCTCTAGTTTCAAAACAATAAAACTAGATCTTATTAGTATTATAATTACTTCATTATCTATTATTAGTAAATATTCATGTAGAAGTTTTGGCATAGTTTTCTCTATTTTTTTACAGTCCCCTGCTTACAGACCAATTTCAGTTTAATCAATCCGTCACTAAAAACTACATACAAATACATACCCATGTATGTCTATATATATATATATATATATATATATATTACTATTGGTTGTTTGTAGTACTATTACTTAAGTATTCTTAATTAGCATATATTCTATAGAAATTTCGACCTAATTTTCCCTAATTTTGAACATTTTCCTAGTTACAAAACAATAGAAATAATTAATCATGACCTGATAGGGGTCGATACAAAACATACACAAAAATTTAAAATATTATAAAGTACTAAGAAAATTTTGAAACCAATTAAAGTAATCAATCAGAGTTGATTCAAAACATATAAAAAAAAAATTTGAACTTCATCTTTAACTAACCCCACATACAAAGAGTGAAATATACTTCACAGTTTAATAATCTGATCAAGAAAGTGGCATCATAGTTTCTAGTATTACCAACAATAATACAAAGTACTGGACTTGATGCGAACCCCGTGCGCAATCGACTTGATGCCACGAAACCCAACAATTCAAGATGGCACCAAAACCCCAAGGATCGACTCCAAAGTTGGTCACAAGAATTTGGACAGCAAACACACAAACAAGAACAATAAAGAACACACAAGAATCAAGCAAGAATTCAACCCGTTGTCTATAATGAGACAAGAACCAAACTCTTAACAAGATTTAAAGCAAGAATTGACCCATTGTTTATAACGAGACAAGAACCAAACTCTTAACAAGATTTAAAGAAAGAATTGACCCGTTGCCTATATGAATCAGACAAGAACCAAATCTATAAGTCGGTTAGAACAATCATCGTTGCTCAAGCGATGATCCCAAGATGTGTATAAGAGACAAAGTCTTAATCGAAACACTAAAAGAAAGAACTTTTTCCTCACGAAAAAGACAAAAATCTGCTGAAATTCGTCCATATGATGAGGCCTATTTAAAGACTTATAGAAATCCTAAAAACTAGCTTAAAAACTCCTAAAAAAATAGTGCTAGGGTTCAGCCATAATAGCCCCAAGATTTGGGCTAAATGGGCCTTATTAAGGCTAACTAATGAGCCTAAAACTAAGAATTAAATCAACAACTAAACTTGACTTAAACCCAACTTAAAACCAACCCAATTTACACAAACTTAAACTAACATTGGGCTTTATATAATAAAGACCAAACTAAAATAAACTTGAAAGGAAATTTGGCCTTCTTGCACTTAAAGGATCTCTGCTTGTGCTTTACTTTGAAGAATTGGGCATCATGAAATAATGAATTGAAGATAGTCCAATCCAACTCAATCAAAATACCACGAATGTACTCCAATCTTTGCAAGAGTGAATCCATACTAGCTCCATACATCTTTCATCTCCTCATCTTGACACATTTCAAGCTATTCGGAGCCATATCATTCCCTCCCTCCTCTAAAAAATTTGTCCTTGAATCCGAATCTGGATAAGATAAATAGGGATTAGTCAAATGAGACACAAGATTGGCAGAAGATAGGCCTTGAAGCCCTGCACTATTGCGAACACAATAAAGTTTTGCAAAGTAATGATCCAAACAGTTAAACAAATGTGCACGCCAAAGTAGAAAAGTCTTTCATCTTTGACAAGATAAGCACAATATGAGAAATTGCCAAAAAACACTGATTTTGACAGAAATTGGAAGTTATTTGACCGTAAATAAAATTTTTAGTCAAAGTGTTTTGAGGAAAAATTGACACGGTTTCATTCTTACAAAGCATTTGACCTAAATCACACAACTTAGGCTGCTCAAAAACTAAGTAAATAACAAAATTTTCGGTAGTGTGTCTAACTAAAATAAAATCAAACTAGTTATCACGCCGTAACAAAAACTTAACTTGCATAGTGACTTGGACAAAATTTAAAAATTTTGAACTTATCTTTATTTGAGATTCGGAATTCATAAAAGAAGTTAACCTATCTAACAAACTTGTCCAAGTTACTTTGAACAAAAGTGAAAGGTGAAAGGTTGAAAATCATGTAGCATGCTAACACAACAATTCAAATTAGATTTGATGGCCTGTAAATGATTATCAACTAAAGCTTGGATGGATTTATCCAAACAATGCTACAAATTGGAATTGAAGTCCAAGAATTTGGATTCCTTTTTTGTTTAAAACAACAACCAAGTCAAAAGAATTAATTTTACACAAGAAATAAACAAAGTGCACACTAAAAATAACTCTAAATTCAGAATTAAATTTATACAATTTCTGAAGATGCTGAAATCTAAGAATTTTACCACAAAAAGAAGAAAGAAGTTCAGACCTTGGAGATACTCAATTGGTAGGTTAGTGCATCATGACTTACACCTTTGAAGGGCTGTACAAAAGAAAGAAAACTAGACAAAGAGATAAATCAAGGTTAGGAATAAGAAAATAAATTCTCTTGATATCTCTCTCTTTTCTTTCTTTTTCTTGGACTATGGTCAAAGCCTTTACAATCTTTTCATCTTGATGGCTTTTCCCACTTTGCTTTTTACCTTTATTCCATTCAAGAAATTTCTTTGAATTTCTAATCTTTCTTCATTTATTTGATGTTGTGGCAAAGGAATAAATTTGAACTTTTTACCCTTTTTACACAAGTGATATGCCTTAGCATAGCTATCATAAAAACCATTTTCAAATAATTCCCATAGCTGACCAAGTTGTAAATGACATGTGAGCAAAGGTGCTACATCACAAACTACCTTATCGAAATACTTACCAATAGTGAATGATGCAATAACTTGCTCAGTTACCTCAAATACTTCACTTTCAATTGACTATCGCAACTTATAAGGTTTTGGATGTGGCAAAGTAGGCAACTTCAACTTTTCAACAAGATATGTACTTGCCATATTAATCCATAGGCTTACTACTATCAATTATGGTACCACAAACCCTTTCATTCACGAGAACCTTAGTGAAGAAAGTATGTTTTTGCCCGCGAGACATCACAAATAAAACTCACAAAACAAAGTGGTTAGTGTTAGAAAAAAAAATAATTATAATTTTTTTTCCTCACTACTCGACCTTACTCTTTGGAGTGCAATTCACTCAAGTTGTATCACTCAATCTCTCGTGTATACCCTCAACTGAATGGCTTTTTATCACTCAAATGATCTCACCACACTACCTTTTTCCTCTCTTTAGTTCACTCTAAAAGTCTTTGGAAGACTATGAGGACCAAAGTGAGTTCCAATTATGTTTTAACCACTTAATTAGCTGGAAGTCAAAGAAAACAAATAATCACGGGCCAACGACAAATGAGAGACACAAAACTTTTGGATTTAAGCTTGAAAGAAGCAGAGACAACAAAATATCCGAGACTACGTGAAGCACCAAAACGTATAGAAAGCAAATAAGAATTTGGTAAGCAAAAGTTTACCAAATAAAGAAAAGGAAACTAAGGACACAGAAACAAACAAGTAGCACTGAAGAATAACAAAGAAATTAAAAGAACCAACAAAAATTAAGTACTTTTGAACAAAATTACAAATTTGGAAAGTTTTCAAAAATAGAAAGTTTTCCAAATCTAGAAACTGGAAAGTTTCCAAACTCAATTAGGAAATCAAAACCTCTTGGATTAGGACAACAATTTTTTTTTTCTTCTTCTCCTTCACAATAGCTGATTCCACTTCTTCTCACTTTTTTTTTCACGTTTCTTTTTCTTTCAACACCTTTTTTTTTCAGCCAAACAAATTTTTTTTTCGGATGAACAGTACGGGAACAGTATGATGAGCAGTACGATTTTTTTTTTTGGAGCAGAAACTAAGATATGATTTTCTTTGAAAGAACATCTGGAAAAATTAAAGATAAAAATAAACAGAACTGACCAGAATTGAACCAACTCTAATACCAATCTGATGCGAACCCCGTGTGTAATCGACTTGATGCCACAAAACTACCCTAACAATTCAAGATGGCACCAAAATCCCAAGGATCGACTCCAAAGTCGGTCACAATAATTTGGACAGCAAACACACAAACAAGAACAATAAAGAACACATAAGAATCAAGCAAGAATTCAACCCGTTATCTATAACGAAACAAGAACCAAACTCTTAACAAGATTTAAAGCAAGAATTGACCCGTTGCCTTTATGAATCAGGCAAAAACCAAGTCTTTAAGTGGGTTAGAACAATCACCGTTGCTCAAGCAATGATCCCAACAAAGTCTTAATCCAAAGACTAAAAGAAAGAACTTTTTCCTCACAAAAAGACAAGTTTTTTTTGATAAAAATCTGCTGAAATTTGTCCATATGATAAGGTCTATTTATAGGCTTATAGAAATCCTAAAAACTAGATTAAAAACTCCTAAAAAAGTAGTGCTAAGGTTCAGCCATAAGTATCCCCAAGATTTGGGCTAAATGGGTTAAGGCTAATTAATGAGCCTAAAAACTACGAATTAAATCTTGATCAACAACTAAACCTGACTTAAACCCAATTAAAGCCAGTCCAATTTACACAAACTTAAACTACTATTGGACTTTACATAATAAAGACCAAACTAAATTAAACTTGAAAGAAAATTCGGCCTTCTTGCACTTAAAGGATCTCCACTTGTGCTTTACTTTGAAGAGTTGGGCATCATGTAATAATGAATTGAAGATTGTCCATTCCAACTCGATCAAAATATCACGAATGTACTCTAATCTTGGCAAGAGTGAATCCATGGTAGCTCCATCTTTCATCTCCTCATCTTGACATATTTTCAAGATGTTCGGATCCATATCATGACTTTGAAATGTAATGTCTAAAGTGAACCAAAAAGAAAAATGGAGAATCTATATACATCATTCTCCTTTTCTTGTCCCCTTGTTTAGTACACACAGCATGGCAACAACCAAAATATGATGTACTACAAACAAATTAAAGCACATCGTAAAATACAAAGCGTCATTGTATACCAGTTTGACAGTGTCTAAATCCAAGAAGACAAATAAGCAACTAGCAATTGATATCTAGCAGTCCATTCAGCTCTAATGTTCCATAGCTGAGGGATAAAGATTAGCAAATGAGTTGAGAATCTAAGTTCCACACCAGTTCCCCAATGGATTAACTTAAGCAATAAGATCTAGAAAGTCTTTCGCAAAAACTGTAGGAAAATTACAACAAACTGTAAAAACTGTTATAGGATGGCATTTCACAAGCAAACGTTACTAAGTGTTAATGTGCTATCTTCCCTTCATATTGCACAAAAACAATAATGTAAAATCGGGATAGAATAAGCTTCACAATGATGTTTCCAAATTCCAATACTATTCATAAGAAGCATAAACACGAAACAAACCAAGATCAAGTAAAAAAACACACATCATATAAAATTCGAAGCATCAAAGCTAAAACGTTACTCTCTTTAATTTTAGATAGAAAACCAACATCAAATGGTAATTCATTTTGACTTCAAGGGAAACAGAATTTACAAGAAGCCCAATGGTGTGTAGTAGTTAAAAAAAGTGACTAAATTGCAGGCACTTGTTAAAAATTTTCATTAATCGTATACTGTAAATATAAAGGTCAATCTAATACTAGTCATCAGTTGTAACTTTTCTTTAAGATTTTGCATTGAGACATCAAATAGAATTATTGAAAGAAAAAAACTTGAATTTTGCTTTCCCTTGGAACAAAAAAGACAAACAAATAGCAAGATCATAAAGTAAAGGTAAAATGACCCTGCCTTCTTTCATTTCTGCAAATGGCTCAAAAGCTACTGGGTCAACAATTAACACCAAATCAACTGTGACCTCCGAGGATCCAAATTTCAAATTCAATTAATCAACCCTCAATAGTATTGTGATTTGCTCATGTCTTTTTAGCTTTAAAAACATCTTTAATTTTTAACCACCAATCAAGTGATTACAATGGTCAATTCTTAATTCAATAAAACCAAGCATCAATTATACTATGCTGATGCAGTTAACAAAAGGCTCGAGAAAAAACTAATCTTAGTAAAATTAAAAGTTTTCATAATTGCCTTCAAGCATTCTTTACGGACTCTTTGGAAGACAAGAAGCCTTTCTGGAGTCAAATAAGAGTTTTAGTTGAGATTATTTAAGGAGGAATCAGTTTTTATAGTATTAAGGTTTTTTTATGATTTTGGCAGTTAGGGATATTTTAGTAATTTAGCTATTTTGCAAAAAATTTCTGATTTTAGTATTTTGTTAATTTTATCTTACAGTCTAGTGTGGAGTTGGTTTCTAATTGGATTTAGGAATAAAGTTAAGTTAGAATTTCTAATCCTTTGGGAAATAAGAGGTAAATCCTAGTCAAAGTAGGATTTGTTTTTGGATTCTATAAATAATGTCGTTGTCTACAAAGAGAAGGTAGATTTCAGCTTAATAAAAATTTCCTGCAGACATTGTTGTCTTCCTAAGGGTTGTGTGATGCAATTTAACCTTGAGTGTGATATCTAAATATGCCTAGGAGTGATTCCTAGTGTCCTAGTCATCGTTATTTTCTTAATTTTCACATTTTCCAGCAATTTCAATTTAGTTTTCTATCTAAAATTAATTTTTTTTCTGTGATAATGTTGTGAGTTTAAAGTCTCAAAATTTATTCTACAAGTTTGTTGTCCTAGCCCACAGCTTGTGTTGCGTCAATTTGGTATCAGAGCCAAAATCCTAATTTTTTTCTCCTAGTATGCTACACATCTAGGCCTGTAGAATACTTTGATGGCTTAAGTCGTTGTAGAATATTTCACCATTGGCTTCATTCTTTGGATGGTTACATCAAGTGGTATGGGATCCCAAATTACGGGAAAGTCAAATTCGTGAAATTAAAACTAAGTAGAAAAGCTAATTTGTGGTGGTATAAGGTTAAATCAGAGAACCAAGGTATTCCTTATACTTGTGAAGAGATGAGAGAAAAGCTTTTAGAAAATTATTCACCTTCTTATCGCCGTCAAAAGCTGTTAGAAGAACTCTACGGTCTTGAGCAAGAAAATATGTGAACAACAAGTTTAGATTATGTAGCGAGGTTTGAGGAACTACTATGTTATTCCCAAATTGTTCAAGATCCTCATATGACAATTTCCCAATTCAAGGCTGGTTTAAGAGATGATATTAGACAAGAATTGCAAGGTAAGAGCTATTCTTGTATTCAAGATGCAATAGATGCTGAACTTTGGTTAACAAATTAAAAAAACTAACAATTGTGGATTGAAAGCCAAAAGCTGAGTACCTACAAAAGCAACTCCAGAACCAAAAGTTTTTGAAAAGTAGTGTTTGGATGAACCAACTGAGGATGATGAGCCGTTAAAATCAGCTAAGCAAGAAGAAAGCCCTTCGGTGATTAATCAACAAGATAAGATAGAATGCAAGAATCTGGTTATGAATCCTTCAATAGAAGCTAAAATTTTTGAGAACCTTATTTCTCACTCTAGTCAATAATAGTTTTAGGGATATCTGAAAATTCAAAATCACCTAAGAATCTCGGCATGGTTGACAAGATGGAGACGGAAGTTCAACAGTTCATACTGGTTTTGAAGATGAGTCTAAAGTTGAGGTGGAAAATGACTTTCTAGTCAAGAAAAGTGCAGAAAACAAGTTAGAAGTAGACACTATATTGGTGAAGGAGGTCATGAACATAAGGCCATATGAACTTATAATAGTGGATAATTTGAATGCAGATCATATAGAGTCAAAGATTGACCTAGTTTGGGAACAAACCCAAGAGAAGTTTTCAGATTTATTTTCTCCTACAATTGATGATTCCATCTTCAAAGAATCTTGCAATGTAATGACCAAGACCTCTCAAAGTTTTGGGTTACTACCTAGAGGGAAGATTAAGTGGACAAAATTTTAGATTTTACACTTCATTATTCTCCACATCTTTAAAACTTGGGGTTGAGTTTTCCCCAACCAGGGGAGAAAGATGCAAATAACAAAAGATTTGAGAAAAAGTAAAAGCGAAAGTTTCATAATTGCCTTTAGGCATTCTTATGGACTCTTTGAAAAGAAAAAAAAAAAAAAGCCTTCTTTCTAGAGTCAGATAACAATTTTAAGAAATTTTATTTAAGTAGGAATAAGTTTTTATGGTATTAAGATTTTTTATGATTTTTAGTAGTTAGGGGTATTTTAGTAATTCAACTATTTTGCAGGAATTTTTTTGGTTTTAGTGTTTTCTTAATTTTGTCTTAGAGTCTAGTATGGAGTTGGTTTCTACTTGGGTTTACGAATGGAATTAAGTTAGTATTGCTAATCCTTTAGGAAATAAGAGTTAAATCCTAGTCAAAATAAGATTTGTCTATAGAGTCTATAAATAATGTTGTTGTCCACAAAGAGAAGGTTGATTTTAGCATAATAAAAAATTTCTGTAGACATTGTTGTCTTTCTAAGGGTTGTGTGATGCAATCTAACCTTAAGTGCGATGCCTAAAGGTGCCCAGGAGTGATTCCTAGTATTTCTGGTCATTATTCTCTTAATTTTTATGTTTTCCAATAATTTCTCTTTAGTTTCCATTCTGAAATTACATTTTTTCTGTGTATAAAATTTTCTGCGATAATATTGTGACTTTAAAGTTTCAAAATCTATTCTACAAGTTTGTTGGTCTAGCCCACTACTTGTCCTGCATCATCATATACTGAAATTTAAAACTTGAACTAGAGCAAACCACACCTTTAAAAAAATATTAAGAATGGTACTATACAATCCGAAGATACTAGTAGTAGTATACAAAAATGGAAACAATTGGGAAAAGGCTGATATATAAAACACATACTCTACTTCACCTGGTAGCTATTCAAGGTCATAAAATTATGTCATAAATATATGAATGAAAATAAATAAAGAAAAAGAAAAGAAATCATAGTAAACTTCAATGAAATGAATACATAGATGAAGAAGCAGAGGAGCAATTTTCGATAAATTAATCGACTAATGTAAGGTAGAAGACGGAGCACCTTTTCAAGTACAACTGATGTCTCCCAAAAGCCCTATCAAAATAAAAATATAATTATAATAAAGAAAAGTAGCGAGAGAAGAACTTTAGGTATTGTCTAGGGAGATTTAGGAACTTGGTGGTGGTGGCAGTAGCCATAGAATTAAGCAAAGAAAAGGAAGAGGGAGAAAATAGATGATGGAGGAGAATAAAGGGGATGGGTGGACTTGGCCGCACCTGTGGAGTAGATTGGAGATGAGTAGAGACATTGGGGAGAAGAAAGGGGCTAGATTGGTTGATCGATCTATTTTTTTCAAAATAAGGAGATTTTAGGTTTTGCAAAGGAACTATTTTTTAAAGAAGAAAAAAACTAGCAACGAATAAATTTGTTGTTAAGATAACCAACCGATTTGTTTTTTCTGTTAGTAAAATTGTTGGAACAATCAAACTTTCTAGTAGTATGATCTAGTTATCAATGGATTTTTCCATCGATAAGAGGTTAAAATTTTTAATATTAAATAAAAATAATTCTTTGACTCAAACAGTTTTAAAATAAAAACATTGTATTTTGCCAGCGGATTTTTTTGTTGCAAATTTTGCAACTGAAAAATCTGTCAGTAAATCCATTAGCCAAATTATTGTTTTGTTTTTCTTAAATTCTTCACCATTCTATTAGAAATTCCGTCACTAATAGCAACGGAAAATTTCAGTTGCTATTTCCTTGGAAAATTCAATTTTTTCTAGTAGTGTTGTCTTACCGTTAATCCTTTTACCTTACTCGTACTAAACACATTGAAATTAATTTTCATTTTAGCTAAGAAAATATGACATCTGTAGATGTGGTTGTACATTATGTTTACTTCTGATTAGATTGCATGTCAAAAGTTTTTATCAAAAGTTTGTCTCATTCAAAACTTTTGTATTTTAGAAATAATTTTCACATGGTTGCACGCTATTCGGATAGAAAGGGATCTATAATACTACATATAAATGTATGAAAAAATACCAATTTAGTCCCTTATGTTTGTAGTATCAACCCATTTGGTCCCTCATCTATCATTACAAACCAATTTGGTCCCATGTCTTTAAAAAAGTTAGCCAATCTAAGGCCTATGATGGAAATCGCGAACAAATAATTAATGGAGCAAACCATGTGATAATTACGTGGTTATTAACATGCAATAGATGTGTTGTCAACGACTCCATTACTTTGTTAATAATTTTTGACACAAGTCATAAATTGGTTAATTTTTTTAAAGATAAGGGACCAAATTTGTTTTTTTGATAGATAAGGGACTAAATTGGTCGATACCTTAAATATAAGGGACTAAATTGGTCGATACCTTAAATATAAGGGACCAAATTGGTGTTTTTCCCATACATGTGTTAGTATATCTTAAGAGTACTTTAGCCATTATATCTAAGGTTATTGTTATATAGGGTGGTTCATTTTATAGAATTTGATTCGCAATCCAATTCATATAAAAAAAAAATTGGTATAGGTTTTTTAAAGTGAAAATATTTATGTGATAGTGCTTGGTAAATATGCTTAGGAATGAGAATAAGAAATAAATTTTTTATTAAAAAAATCTTCTTTCCCAACAACCTATTACAACATATCCTAATTTGCCCCATCTCCTACACAACTTCCAACTAACAGTGATGAAGTGGGAGGGGCAATAGAGGAAGGAGGGGGAGGGGCAACGGAGGTAGGAAGAGGTAGATGGTAGTGTAGGGGTAGGGATGGGAGATAGGCAACAAGTTTAAGGAAAGATTAAAGCAGAAAAGGGTTTAGGGTCACTCCAATAGATTTGCTTCAAGAATGAAAATTGCAGGTTGGGTAGAGGGTTGAGATAGAAGAGGAAATAGAGATAGGATGAGGAAGAGGTGGTGTTGTAAAGAGGGTTGGGTGGGAAAGGGAAAACAAGGGTTGGGAGAGATTGTGGAGATAAGGTTTAGGATGGGAGGAAGGCGAGAGGAAAAAAGAATTTTATTTTTTATTTTTAATTTTTAGAATTGAATTTGAAATAGACAAAGCCTCCTAGTTTAGTGAGGAATCACGAAACCCCAAATTCTAAGAAATGATTCTAAAATCTCTATTCCAATAGTAGTATACCAAGTAACATGTATTGGAATGATGCCTATTCTAAAGCCCTAGAAATTCGTCTAACCAAATACCCTTATCATATACCACTGTGTCTAATGTAGGGTTTAGATATATCATTCCATTACCTTAGTAGTGTATAATAGTCAATACTTTATTGTCTTTTGCTAAATTTTTGAAGAATAACAAATCATCGTAGGAGACGTGAAGATGTGCTTGGAATGATACAGTGGAAAGTGATTAGCATCTTGTAATGCATCCTTTGATTTTTTTTTTTCCATTCACAACAGAGTTTCCATAGCCTAGTTAGTTTGTTGTTGAATGCCTTTACCATTAATGGATAAAAGTATTGAAACAAATATAGAATGCTCTATTCTTGACAATTACTAGTTCTTGGCTGATGTTAATGTCAAGGCAATTATTATTTCACCAAAGCAAAATTCTCAATATCATAAGAATACCTTTCATCCCAAGTCAATACCAAAATTTTCTCAGTAGTCATTACTTCCTTATGGGACCTACCCAAAGCATATATGCATCTTACCTCTCACATCAGTCAATTCGTCGTTCCAATTGTTGCCAATATTTGTTCATTTTTTGTCAAACAAAAAATCATACTACTACTAAATAGTAATTAATCTAATATGTTAAACTGATTAAAATAGATGCCCCAATATACATAGGACTATGTTTAGTAGTAGCTGACGAGAGGCTATTTGGATAAGAGGGAAAAAGCAAAAGGATGAAGATAGAGAGATAGAGGGAGATGTGAATATAGCCCATCTTCTTAGATATCTTTTGCTTTTGGGCTTATTGCCTCATGTCCCATGTTCTCTTTTTAGATATCTTTCTTATAATATTTATCGGCAGAGGTTCTCATCTCCAAAGTCAGATCTTCTGACTTATAGGAAATCAAATCTGAAAGGTCTGCTTATCAAGTATATTGAATCCTCTTTATATTGAATATACATCGGCAATAGTGATGTTATACAAAAATACCCTCGCATGGGTTACAGGTCACGTGCCATTATTCTATAGGGCGAACACTTCATGTATTATTAAGAGTCCTCTTAGCCTGGATCTGTACTTCGGTCTGGTCTGGCAAGGAAAAAATTATGGTTTGTCCTGTATTTATGAAGAGAAATGTTTAGTCCCCTGGGAGATCTTCCTGAGAAGTGATGGACTGCCTATCTAAGCATTTGCCCTTAGAAGTCCCTAATTTTAGGAATTGTATTTAATTTGCACGAGTCCTTAAGAGAGAACTTACTTTCTTCTCATCTATATACTCTTTCAGTTTGACTTCCATGTCTTGCCGAAGAACGCTTTAAAGGCTTTTCCTTTAATTAATGTTTTGACCTATTTTATTGGCCAAAAAATCTGATCATATTATATAAAACCAAGGCTTAATTTGAGTATTTGGAAGATCCTAGAGCTTCTACAGTCTGCCTTCCTATCCTAAAAAAAGAAAATTTGCTAAAAGAAATCCTTCTTTCTTCGTACTCATGGATTCTGATCAAGGAGTTGATTATGGCAAAGCATCCTTTATGGATCTCATTCCTTTCAACTTTTCCTTTGAAAAGAGCATTGTATATCAATCCAGAAGAAAACTGAGTGTGTCTAGAGCTACAACTTCTTCTTTAACCCTCATACCTCTGACTTTGCCAGTTGTGAATGAAGCCGTTGCGACTGCTTGTAAACAGTCATCTCTACGGTGGCTGATTCTTCTTTGCTCACTATGATAGTAACTTCCTTGAATCAAGAAGCTGAGCCAGGCCGACCAGGTTTTAAATTTATCCAATCAGCCCATCCCGACAAGTTCTATAGCCCAATAGTTGATGATTATATTCCTGAGATGTATATTCTCAATTGGGAGATTACCACCTACAACCGCCTGAACACCCTGGACGCCGATAACAATTTCCTTAATCACGTTTTTCTTCCAAATGAGGCAGAGTTTCTCAAGAACTATTCTGGTGTTGACTTTTGTGCCCAAGCATCCATGGATAGCATCTTTTCCATTTCAGCTACACATATTTTCATCCAATGCCTAGCTAATACTTGCATGGTTGCTGCCTTTGCGGTGGCTAACAAGACTAATTCATGAAGCTAGAATAGATTAAAATGTCAAAGAGGCTTGAAGAGCAAAATGCTAAAGCTCTAACCCTTTTTGAGGAGATGATGAAAAGAGAGTTAGGATTTGCTTTAGATGCTCTGAGGAAAGAGCTAACAAGCAGTACTAGTCTAAGGTCGAAGAGCTGAAGAAGATCTCTGATCAAGTCTTTAAGGACTTGGAAATTGCTCGCCCTGAGGACAAGTCTCATAAGTCTGAGATTGAGAAGTTTAGGACTGAGCTGGATTTGCTAAAGGTTAAGTTGGCCTTTCAAAGTGTGAACAGTTTTCTTTAATCTAGCATTTTAGCGAATGACTTGACGAATATCTGCCAAGAGGTTCATAAGTTTGGATTTAAGGACGCAATTGACATGGCTAAGGAGGAGTTTCTGAATAACCAAACGCAATGGTGGAAATGTGAATTGTTCTATCCTTCTGTGTCCAAAAATCTATGGAGGCCTTGGTAAACCATTTTAGGGTTGCATGAAAGAAGCAAAGCAGATAATTCAGAGTATGCTGCCCAATCGTTCAGTTGATACCATTAATCATGGCTGGTCTTCTGAGGTAGTTTGTGTTTTCGATCTTTTCCTTCTTGTAGATTTCCTTGATATTGATAAATATGATGAATTATAGTTTTGATTTCATTGATCAGGCTTTGGTTGGGATACCTTTTACTTTTGGCGTTCCTCTTCCTAATGTTGGTCAACCTCCCATTAACTAGAGTTAGGACTAGGATAGGAACGATCAGCATCAAGCACTTGTGTATCTTAAGAATCCATTGAACTGACTATTTAGCAATAATATATTGTTTCCCTCTATTCATTCGTTCATTTTTATTTCTAACAAACCAGGGTTAGATAATATCCCTTTTTAGTAATTATATTTGTACCTCTTTCTCGAGGATCAATATAACTTGTATCTTGAGCATGAATAAGCATTTGTTGTGCAAAAACTCATTCTAATAAAATTACCATAGCTTAAACTTTTTTCGTTGAGTGTTCATTGTCGCCAACCCGAATCTCTATTTGGATCTGACTGTATTTTGACATCCGATCCTTCAATATCCATCTTCTGTAAGATCTAGGTCAAATGATTGTCTTCCTGATGTTCATCCTGTAGGGACATCTTGGCTCTTGGAGAAGCAATTCTTTGTATAGCTTTATTTGACCTCTTTGAGTTCATTTTGTGCAAACCTTAGGGCACCAAATTGTTTCATTGCTCATCTTTTGTGAGTTTTTGGGTTTTACTTTGTATATTTTTCTGACCTTCGATCGCCATCTTCTGTGAGCTCTTAAGTCTTGATTTGCACATTTGTCTGACCTCTAATCGTCCATCTTCCGTGGACTGTTTATGTCTTAATTTATATATTTGTCTGACCTTTGATCGTCTATTTCAGTGAACTCTTGGGTCTTGAGTAATACATTTGTCTAACCTCTTGCTATACATCTTTCGTGGACTCCTGGGTCTTAATTACCTATTTGTTTGACCTTCGATCGTCCATCTTCCGTGGACTCTTGGGTCTTGAGTTACACATTTGTCTGACATCTAGTTGTCCATCTTTCGTGGACTGTTTGGGTCATAATTTATATATTTGTTTAACATCTAGTCACCCATCTTTCATGGATTGTTAGGTCTGATTGGTTTTCTCAATTTCTCGTTATTTTTCTAAACACAAATCTTGAGCAAGCATCGGACAACTCAAATGTTTTGAAACCATGATGCTATTGCTTCTCTGTTGTGTAAATATTTTTTGCTTCTTGAGAAGCATTTTCTGGGCTATAGACCTCCATTTATTATCCTTCCTTGAATTTGTTTGATATCATTAGTGCCAGTGAACGAAATATTTGGGTAATGGAAGCCCGTAATTTAGTCACTTCATGCCCTATCATTTCAACTTCCTTTTGGCTATAAATAGGCTTGAGTTATGCTTTTCAAACTCACTAAATCTTCCTGATTTGCTTTAATTATTCATCATGACTTGTTTCAATCATCCTTCTAATTTCTCTAGAATGAGAAGTACATGCTTTCTCAGCTAGAATCAACCATCCAATCCCTTCTCCAATAATATAGGTTTTGGGATTGGATACTTGTTTCCAACTAAGATGGCATTTTTAGATGCTTGAGTCCGGCTGAAAAATGAGTATCTCAAAAAAGAGATCAGTTGCCATGAGTCTGAAGCTTGCACTTCAGTTCCCGTGCATGCTGATGTTCTTCTCAGCCTAATAGCTCCAAAGTGATTTGGTGGGAGGAATTTTCTACCTACTTTCTTGCCAGGCTTGGTCCCTTCAGTACCAAGTATTGACATGGTAATGGGTAGATCTTCCCCCATCATTTATTATCCTTATATTTTCTTCTTCTTTTTTTTTTCTTTTTTCTACCTTGATACTGTTGAAGATTTTTCTTATCACTTGGTCTTTGACATGTAGTAAGGAACTTTTTCTTCTTTCACTATTTCTTTTTTCGAACTCCTTCAAAGCTAGAACATCTGAAAAGACCCTTAACTTTGCAGGAGGATCTTTTGGCTTTTGGACTGAGTATCGTAAAAGATTGAGTCTTAGCTTTCTGGAACAGATCTGAAAACCTTTATTGTTATAGTGTATTGTAGTAATTCTGCCATCTCTTGGAATGAGCTATCTTTGTAATTAATTCATTCATGAAATAAAATATATCTGGTTTGTTGCTTTCGTTGTGTACTTTGCCTAATAAAATATATCTGGTTTCTTGCTATCGTTGTGTATTTTGCCTTTCCTTATTAGTCAGATCATCTAATGAGATCTAGACAATATTGAGAATTAATGCGTCTGAAAGAACAAGTATACTGACTTGATCATAGGCCAATTTGTTATTATCATGCTAACCTGAGCTTAGGCAAATCTTTGTTGGCTTATTTTTATAGATATCTAGATCAAGACTTGGGCCAAATTTTATTGATATGCTGACCTGAATTTGGGCCATCTTTTATTATATTGGTTTGGTCATTAGAACCTCTTTATGGCACTTCAGCAAGTTCCAACCAAATCAATATATTTCTTTTTCGTAAAATTTGGTCATTAGAACCTTTTTAAGCCACTTCATCAGATTCTAACAAAACCAAAATATCTTTTTTTTTTTTTGTGGTCTTTTAAGAACCTCTTAATATACTTCGATGAGTTCTGACCGAATTAACATATCTCTTTTTTTTTGTTCGGTCTTTCGAAACCTCTTAATGCACTTTGCTGAGTTCTCAATAGATCAACATATCTCTTTTTTGTTTGGTCTTTTAGAACGTCTTAATGCAATTCGACGAGTTCAGACCAAATCAATATATATCTCTTCTCTATTTTTTTTTTCAGAACCTCTTAACGCACTTTGGTGAGTTCTGACCAAATCAATATATTAGCACAAATATTCTTATGTCATCATTAGGTCTATTCTGGATCAGACAGATGACTCTAGAATGACTTTTGCCAGCTCAGACATAATTTTTGAACAACTTGTAAGTTGGATAAGAGTCATCGTGATTGAGCTACAAAGAGTCATACCCGTGGCAATCATGCACATTTAATGCCATGTCTTTTAATGACACGAATATTTTGCCAGCGATTAATTTTTGCACTTTTGTACTTTCCTCGACTTTTGATAAGCAAGCCTAAAAGACACAGCCAACCCTATTTAGGGTATTTTCCTTTCTGCTTTGCTCTTCATTCTTTATTTTAATTTTGGGCAACCAATACTCACTTGCTATTCCTTCTCTCATTGATATTTGATGACTTAATTTATCAATGACTTCAGTATCGGTACTAAACCCCTTATCGTTGGTTTTGAGTATTTTGGATGATCAAGATCGTATTCGAGTGCTTCAAGAAAGTTTTTTCGAGATTACTCTCCAATCTCCAGATGAGGGTGATAGAGCAGAAGCTCCATTAGAGTGATTTGTGACTATCTTTTAGGAGCAATTACAGTCCGGTCTCAGTCTCCCTATTCCTATTTCTTCGTCTTTACTTTAGGATTAGTATATCCAAATTGGCTCCTATTGCTATCAAATTTGTGGTTTGCTTTTGCATTTTATACAAGTATTTGAATAAGAATCTCATCCATAGACAGATGGTTTCAAAGCTTTTTACAAGCTGACTCCTAGTGGTTGGGGTTCTTGATCCTTTCATTTTCAATATTGTCAGGCTGTTGATGCTGTCATTCATCAACATTCTTTCTCGGTCAAAGAATGGAAGACATGCTTCTTGTTTGCCAAATGGAAGAAGATGACTAGAGTTCAAACCAAGTGGAAAAACCAAGTGGTCCAAGAGAGTTTAAATACAGCTCCTCTAGGCAAGGAAGATTTCATCTCTACAGTTAAGAAGACTGGCATTGAGTTTGATTTCTAGGGTATTCATAATAAGATGAAGCAAGGCTTCCTGATCTAGACAAATATAGCACCAAGGTTTAACCCTGGCTTCCTTTCCCATGACTATAACCCTTTTCTTGATTTCATAGCTATTACCTGCCATAAATAGGCTTCCAAAATTCAAAAAATGATGGGGTCACTAAATGCAGGAGCTCCTAAGACTATTGAAGGAAGAGTTTCTAGATTGATTGAAACAGAGGCCATCACCTTCAAAGAGAAAATCATGTGAACTCATGGCATCCTTAGATAGGAAGAGGACTAAAACTAGTAGAATTCTGCGAATTGACTCCTCTTTCCAAGAAATTAGGGATTCAGATAATTAAAAATCCTACATCTTCTCTATCATCCTCAAAGAAGAAAATAGTTGAAAGAGCGGGAAGTCCTTCTTTGAATCCAGATATTGACTTACCTTTTGATAAGAACATAAATGATAGCTAGAGATCTCTGGGTTATCCTCTGAATGGTTGCTTACCATTATGTCCTCTAATGTCCATAAGGCTTCTTACAAGCTGACCAATGAAAAAGTGGTCAAGCAATTTAATAATGAGCTCCAATTTGTAAGTCGAAACATGACATTGATATTTCTTTATTTCTTCCCTTGAGAAATTCTTATGATTATGTTCTCTTTTCTTTGGCCAACTGAATAAGACTTCTGTAAATCTTCAACAACGACTCTTAAAAAAAAGCCTTCAAATTTCTTCCTGTAAGGACAATTTGATTAGATAGACTTCAGCAGTTGAGAATATTTGAAAGACTTTGGCTGAAAAAGAAGTAGCTCTGACCAAGCTTCAATAGAAATATAATACTGAGAATGATTAGTTGATCGAGCAGGTGAGCATCCAGACTGCCATGAATATACAATGATTGTTTGTTGGCTAAAGATCTATCCCTTCCCGCTAACAGTAGCTAATTCCTCAAGTATTATTTCTTCAAATTAATAATGTTCCAATTAAAGGGAGAAGTTTTCCTTGATGATCCTCTAACTTGTAGAATCCTAAATGATAGTCTTCCACTATCTGGTAGGGGCCTTCTCACTTTGCATCTAGCTTTTTGGTACCATCACCACGGAAAATCTCATTCTTTAGAAGAATTAGATCGCCTAGTCAAAAATATCTCTGCCGAACTTTCATGTTATAATGCATTGCCATTTTTGTTTGTAATTTGCGTCTGGAATGGCAACTATAGGCCTTCTTTCCTCTAAGAAATTGAGGTCTGCCATTCGCTTCCAATTAGTAGAAGTTGCCTCATGATGAATTACTAGGGATATAGGCATTCCAATTTCTGTTGGAATCACAACATCTGTACTATAGACGAGACTAAAAGGGGCCATGCCATTAGCTGCTAGTGGAGTTGTTCTATAAGACCACATCACACTTGGTAATTCCTTAATCCAGCCTCTTTTTACTCTGTCAAGTCTTGTTTTGATTCCTGACAGAAGAGTCTTATTGGAAACTTCAGTCTCCATTTCATTGCAGGTGTCGCACAGAAGTGGTATATAGTTGAACCTCCAAGTGTTTACAAAATATCTTGAATGGTTCACCTACAAATTGTGCCCCATTGTCTGAGATAAGCACATGGAGTATGCCATATCGACAGACTATGCTCTTCCAGAAGAAAGTCTTTATACTTTTCCTTGAAATTGACTTCAGTGATTCAGCTTCAATCCATTTGGAGAAATAATCAATGGTAACTGCCAAGAATTTATATCCTCCAGTTCTTTTGACATTGGGAGAGGGCCTAATACATCGAATCCCCATTGCTAAAAAGGCCAAGAACTTGTGATGGGATAGATCTGTTGCTGGCTTTCGTGGGATAGGTGCATGAATTTGGCATTTGTAACAACTTGAAACAAGCTGATAAGCATCATTATGCTTCGTCGGACAATAATATCCTATCAAAATGGCATTCCTGGCCAGGCTCTTTTCCTCAATGTGACTCCTATAGATGCCTTAGTGTATTTCTTGGAGCACATATTCGACTTCTCCAGGAGATAAGCACCAAAACAAGGGAGATACATATGATTTTCTACACAGGATACCTTCACTAATCTCGCATTTTATAGCTTAGATTTTGAGCCTTTAAGCGTCTCCCTTCCTTAAGGGAGAATCCCCTAGAGTAGGTAATCGTGTATTGGCTTCATTCATCCCTGGTGCTTGAGCAAATATTGGTTAGGTAATTCAATTCACAAACAAGTAATAAATAAGCCTTTATTACCGTAATCAATAATTACACACACTCGAAAGAATACGAGGTATGTTCGTAGATTGGGCCAGGAAGGATCGTTCCCATGAGGAGTATGGAACAATTACTGGAGTTCAAAAATCTTTTCACTAGTCAGACAAATTAATAAAAAGATTTTGTTTCTACTTATCTAAATTAATTCTAACCACTACTAAAATAAGAAGAATTACCAAAGAAAATTAAAACTAAAGAAAGTGATAAACTTTACCAACGCAAACTTCAATTAATGAACTATGAAAGTAAGTGCAATATGATTAAATTGAAAACTACGAAATTGCAATTAGAACTGGAATTGAATTGAATATAAATAAAGAAAGCAAACCCAGTAATTATAGCTAGAACAAAAGTTGGTGAAGCTTGGAGTCTTGAGAAGAAAAGTAAACCCTAATCTACTCATTTTTCTACTCCAATAATCTAATGTCTAACCCAAACTAATGAATACTAAGTGCTCAACTCCTCTCTACAATGGGGTATTTATAGGGGATATTAGGGTTCCAGTAAAATTTCCTAACAAGGATGCAAACAAGAAAACCCTCAAAAAGGATTTCAATCGGATGAAAAGAAATGCCAAAATAACAATTAATATTGGAAAATGCGGCATCTCCCTCACATGCGCACAAATCCTTGTGCATGTGCACATTATCTACAGCCAAAATTTTCCATTTTGGAGTTTGTGAACAAGCGCAATCTTTGGTGGTCGCGCATGTGTACGACTTCCAGATTGCCTGCACCAATTTCCATCTAAATTTTGACTTGATGCTGATAGAATTTGGAAAAAATCAAAACATGAAGTTGTACCTCTCTCTTAACTTTATAACACATGTTGAAACAACTTGATCAAAGCTTGGACAAGAAAGTTATGCTTAAAGTATCAAACAGTGTCTGAATTCACTTTTCGCCAATGTACGTATTTCATCCGTGTGATTTTTCTCCAACTTTTTGATCCTTTTGACTCCTTTTTCATTCAACACCTACACAAACTAAAAATAAAACAATTAAGCCCCTCAAAATTAACTCAAATATTTCTAGCATCACATGAAAACTGTGGAAAAATAATACATAAAATATAAGACATTTATGAGCTTATCAAATACCCCACACTTAGCTTTTGATCATCATCGAGCGAAAATAAAATTAAAATGGATAAAATCCTTAAAAATACACCCAACACATTTAAAAAATTGTCCACATAAATAATCAAGAACCAATCCACCATCAGGAGTATTCCAAGAAGTCAAGAGGTCGAATGGTAATAAAATCTTATACATGAAATCCGGTGTGTGTGTGTGTGTGTGAATATAGCCATTCAATAAAAACTTGGTTTTCAAGACACACAAATCAAATCATGCAAACTCTTAGAACTTTTTTGAACATCTCATTGCTTACTTTTCTTATACCTCTCGACTAATAGACAACTCATTCATTTTAAATTAGGTAGGATTTTTTAGTTTGTAACATTAGGTTAGGGTATTGGTTAATCAAAGAAGGGGATAAGGATATCACAAAACGCTAAAGAAAGAACTTTAAATTAATGTTGGCCACACATCAAAATAAAATTACTTCTCTAAAAATTATATGCCATTCCTTCATAGAAATAACCCCACACTTAAGCAACAAACACCAATAAAAATTTCATACAACAAACAAAAAGTCTTCCTTTTTCAAAATCAACTGAACATGCCACTTTTTTCCGGACATTTATTTCATATTACTTTCCATCATTTTTTTCCATGTCTGCTCCTAATATGGGTACTAGTGTTAGACACTACCTGCAAACACACCACTGCAAGTATCAGTGATGGGCACTACCTGCAATCACATCAATCCAGGTACCAGTGATAGGCATTACCTGCATTTTCAAGAACTTATTTTCCAATTTTTCTCAATACCCCTTTCTTGCCCATAAATGTACTCCACTCACTCACACAACTTTCCACCCTTATTCAACTACCTTCTGCCCTTATATCCCCTTAATAAATAAATGTGTGCATTAAAGCTCTTAACGGATATGTTGAGATTCTCTAGTAAAATTAAAGAATTTATTAAGCTCAAAAAGGTAGGTAAAATGAGTTTTAATGAGAGAAAGAAAATGGTATTTCTCTACATTCATTACAAATTAAGGCTCAAATAGGGTGACAAAGATAAAAATTTCAACAAGGATTGGCTTGAAAAGCTCGAACGACCAAAGAAGACTTTACCCTCATCTTTAAATCGAATCAAGTTGTCTATTTAACTTTGCCTCAAAAATATTAGAAAGAAATTTTTTGGGATACAATATAATTGAGTTTTTGTAATTATCTATAGGTGTCAAAAATAAAAATAATTTATGGCTTAGTGCTCAAGAATTTTCAGAAATCATTCAAGGAAAATGTTAACATCGACTACTCAATCATGATAGTTTAGCTCACAAATTATCATGCAGAAAACCAAAGATACATGCTAAGAATTGTAAAATTTTCAAAAATTTCAATGATTTTCAGCTAATTTGCACAAAAATTTTCAAAATTTTAAAAAGCTCTCAGATCATTAAAAGAAAAACTAGGATATTGCAGCAAAAATGAGCAAACTACACCAAACAATTGTAATGTAAATCCAGATTACTCCTTACCCCACACTTAGAAATAAACATTGTCCTCAATGTTAAAAAAATTAAAAGAATAAAGAAGGAAATGGAAAGGAAAAACTTCTTTAGCAATGAAAAACGGTTTGTGTAATGTATCCGGCCATAAAATCCACGAGGTGAGTCAAAACTCATCATTAACACTAGAACAAAAACAAAATGTTAAACACATTAAGAATTTTAGAAAAATAAGAAAATCAAGGAATAAAATTCCCTAATAGTCAGAAAAAAGACTTAATCCCTTAGGGGCATACATAACTAACATCACAAATAAGCTAAAAATAAAATAACAAAAAGTACAATAGCATCTTAAAAAAAACTACAAGAAAAACATAAAACAACGTTAAGTTCCTCTTTAACAACAATGAAATCCTGAGGCTGCATCAACATGAGAACGGATAGATCAAGGCTCAGGCTCGTTAGAAGGTGCCAACTCCTGCAAAAATGGAGGAAAATGTGGGAATATAGAGGAATCCTTGCCAAGTTCCCGTGCTAACTGACGAGCCACCATGTTTTGTTGCCAGACATGTTGAAGGTGAATGTAAGTATCAAATCGGCATTGCATATGTTGTTGTTTCATCAAAATTTGCTCAAAAGCTCCTCTTGACTTGGCCTTGGAACTGGTTCACTAGTCGATGAAAGTGAAATATAACATAGGTTCGTCGAACTGGGGCCCTCATGCCATCTAACGTAATCAGCTTGCCTGGCTTCAACTTTTCTTTAGCCGGATCAATCTCTACACCATCATCGATACACAATTCAGTAACCAAATATGGGAACCATAAGCCAAATTGTTTGATAACTGTGGTATAAAAGATCTTCTAGCTAATCAAAATGGCCCACACTACTGGCTTAATCGAAATAATGGCATACAAAAATTTAGCTCGCTTCAAAGTAACACGAGTGTGATGACTAACTGGTGGGAAGAGACGAGCTCATAAAAACTTGAACCAAACTAACCAAATAGGTTTAAGCAAATTAGCATTGAAATGTTGTGCAACATACTAGCACCATATGTCCACTCCATTTTACCAATGCAAGTAAGGTTCTATCCAGTTCCTTAGGTAGAGATCAATTTAAAGCAAACATGTAATAAAAAACCTCACAAAACCACTACACTCTATCTCCCTTTCCCAAGTATACGGAGTTGGTAGTAGTATAGGAGGAGTGGGTATCGTCCCATAAGGATTGTTGGAAGACAATTACCAAGTTTTACGAATCTTTGTGTGGTTAAGAAAGATCAAACAATGGATGGTGAATTTACTCTAGTCAAATCATAATTTAATGTAAGCAATTAAAACCTAATTTCAAACTAGATTATCTACTAAAACAAATAATTGAACTAAATAATTACGAAATTAAGAAACTACTTGGTCTACTCTAGTAAAAGCAAGTAAAGGGAACAATTAATTCTAATCTAAACTAATTGGAGTAGAACTAAAATTAAAGAGCATGTAAATTAACCCAATAAAATCACCTTAAAAAGACATTGCAAAGCTAGAAATTACTAATTCTAAACTAGAAATTGAAAGAGTTAAACATGAAATCAAAATATTTTTGGATTTTTGGTAAAATTAAAGAAAGTCCACTAAAAATTATATAGAACTTAATGCAAGAAAGGAAGGTTTCTTAACTAAAAAGAAAGAATTTAACAACCTTAATTTTTCTAAGAACCCTAATTTTTTCTACAAAAACCTAGATTTCAAGCAAAGAGATTTCTACTAAATTAAACTAGAAAGCAAGTAAGAATTATATAGACTTGAAGCTAATGCAAAGCCTACTACAATTATCTAATCAAAATTTAAACTTGCCAAGAAATGAAAACTAAATCTAAGAGACAATTAAAGAGAAATTTCTATTAAAGAAGAAACTTGAGGTTCAAGATATCCTAAACTATCCTAACACTTACTAATTATCTAATTCGAATAAATAATCCTCCTCTTCCTACAATTGTTTTTAAAATTAGCTTAAATAGTACAAGGCAAAATCAGAAACGGGTACCTGGACTATTACAAAATTGCCCCTATTACTTAACCATCCGCGATCTCGACTCGCTAATGTTTTAAGTGATTTTTCTGAGTCGAGATTGCGATTAGCGATTTAGAGAATCCTAATCGCGATCTGGATTCTCCTCCTAGCAACCCTTCTTTTCTTTGATAATTGCACTTTGGTCCCTCGAACTTGTTTAATCTAGCTTCCAACTTCTAAATATGACCTGCACAAAATTAACATAATTAAACAATTAATTAAGCTAAATTTTTAATAGAAACTTAACATATTTAACAAGAACAAATATATAAATGCATATGAAAGGAATTAACTTAAACGTAAAATTAATTACTCAAAATTCAAGATTTATACTATCAAAATGCTACAATTCAGAGTAGATTAACTCTAGTATACTAGAGTTGTCACACCCCCAAACTTAGCATTTAGGTTGCTAGTCCCGAGCAAAACAAAAATTAAAAGGAACCTACTAACACTAAAACACATAAACACCACCAAAATTGACGCGACACTTGATGAATCATGGATGTACTTAGAACAATTAGGTAGTCTCTTAAGAAATGTTCAATACTATATGATATGTGATGTATCTAAGTGAATCAATCCAAAATTGCAATTTTGTTCTACATTGAAGCACACATTCATTCAGTACACAAGATTTCATATCACCAAGCATTACCATTATCAAAAAGGGTTACCTAAAGTTTTAGTTCTATCCATTTAAAACATCATTACTTCTCAAATCACAAATATTATGAAGTTAGTCAACTATCTCGACTAGGCGTTTTGAAAATAGATGTTCAATTAGGAATCAACTTAAATGCAAATGTCACACATTTCGGGAATAGGCCTCTAACAAGGAATAAGTAATATGAGATCAATGATAAGTATTACAAACATTTACTTCTTAACTTATTGGTATACTTGTTGGTACAGTCTTACTGGAGATAAACTTGAATAATTAACCCAAAGCAACCTAAGAGGGGGGTGAATTAGGTTTCTTAAGAAATATACTTTCAGAAATATTGAGATTTTCCAAATATAAACTGATATAATAAAATCAATGGAACAGTGAAGTAAAGAGAGAAAATTAAACAACCAATACTTCCAAGCTAGCAAGCTTGAAGTATTAAATCACTAGAATGCTTCACACACTTGGTGAGCCAATAATCTTTACAAAGTTGGAAACTTCTTGCTCACACTAAAACTCTTTTTAATTGAGCCAAGATTATTACGTACAACCACACTTTTGTACAAGATTATTACTCCACTCAAAGTTGAATTGCACTCACAACTGCACACTAAAACAACAAAGCACTATAGCCAATTTGTACTGAAATTGCTTTTCTCTAAGGCTTGTATTTAATGTATTAGATGATTTTTACTTAATGTCAAAGCAATTATTTATAAGAGAAATAAATTATAGTTGCAACTACTTCCTAACGGCTAAATAATAAATGCACAAAAAGTTTTCATTCTTAGCCGTTGGGGTTTCGGACGTCCGAGACATATTGGATGCGTCCGACACAGCTTCCGATCTTCATGCAGTTGTTGAAGAGCTTCGTTCAGACGTCCGTGCATGTGTCCGTTCCTTCGTCCGATAGATGCTTCGGACGGTCATGTTCGTCCGAAAGGAGAAGCAGTAGGATCCTATTTCTTTCTCCCTGTTCATTCGGATGGTGCAATGCGTCCGAGAAGTTTTGACCCAGTTCGAAAGGTTCAGTGCCTCCGAAAGCCCTGTCTCTAGAAAGAACAAATAACAGTCCTGGAAAACCTTGTTTACAGAGTTAAGTGTTTATGTCATCATCAAAATAAGGTTTGGAAAACATCAATGCTAAAATGCAATTCCTAATGGTTTAAATTAGAGAAACAACATGGGTACATGTTGGAATCCCGTACTCGCCTTATTCCTAAACACAAAATATTTTTTTTATAGTCCTAAACCAAGGAAAATGAGTGAAATGTACCTAAAAGTAGTCTCAAATATCAATGAAACTTATTCACAAGTTAGAAGAACATTCCCTATGCAAACACACAAAATGTCCTAAAATTCCTTCTATTTCATTTAACTCATTTCTTTCCAAAAAATATATAATCTAACCAAATAATATATATGATTTGATAAAAACAAAATTTCAAATAAAATTTCCTAAATTTTCAGTACTTCTTAGTGATGCCAAGTTTAGAAAATCTTTATGTTGCAAACAAACTTCTCACTCACTCACTCAAAAATCCGTAGAATGACTCAATCAATTATTTCAATCATAAAGTATTGAATGTCAAAATTCATCATCATTGAGTACCTAATTGATAAATTTCCATCCACTATACATCAAGTGACAATAATATGTACAAAACAACCATTTCCAGCACAAAAGAAAATAAATACCCCAAAACTTGTCTCTTTTATTCCAATTGATGAATAAATCATCCTTCTACTCACCCAAAATGAAACCTAAAGAAATGTCAAAAAATAATAAAAATTACTCAAATCAAGACGTAATTTTAAGCTAAGAATTAAAATTGAGAAAAATGGTAAGAGTAATAAACCGTGCTAATAGTTCATAATTGTGCTATATTTTATGTGTTATTTACCACGTTTTAATGTGTTGTAAGAAATATTTGAGTTATTATTGAACTTAATTTGGTTATTCTTAGTTTTTGTATGGTTAAAGTGAAAAAGAGCTGAAAAAGATAGGAAAGATGAAAGAAAATGCTAAGGGCGGAACATGCACGAGTATGAAACCATTTTGGATGTTGTTTTGTATTTCAATCTTAACTTTCAAGTCCAAGCTCCAATTGAGATGATTTTGGATGATTTTGGATGATTTTGAAATATATTGAAGAGTTTTCCATGATTCTATACGCATCTTGTTCAAAATTGCAAAGTTGGAAAATGTATATCGGCAATGAGCGATTCTGATACAGTTTTGTAGATTAGGCATAACATGCTTATCTAAGCTCCAATTAGGTTATTCAACATGTTTTGGAAAGCTGAGATTCATAGAGCTACAACTTTCATGTTTTGCATTCTGTCAAATTTGGTCTGAATCAGGGTCAAAATTGAAGCCAAAAAGTAAAGTCCAGTGGACATGCGCTGGGGTTGTGCAGTGCATGTGCACTGGGACCAGGAGGAAACTTTTCAGCACTTCCTAGGGCGTAGATATGCCGAAAATAGGCAGTGCTTGTGAGCCCGAAACAGCAGAATTGCATATTTTTGAGTTTTTGACAAATTTCTTCACCGGTCAGACTCTTTTTCACTCGATTTCATGTTCTTATCCGTAGACCTTAATTGTAACCCTAAGTACTCATTATAAATACCCCATTTAGGGTGAGAGAAAAGAGATCGACACTTTAATTTCTAGTTTTATCTAGGGTTTCAGCAGTAGAAATTCTTCTTTATTCTTTCACGACACTTTGTGCCTAAACCTTTTCTTGGTAGAGGGAATTGAAGCCATGGTCAATTCTGCAAAGTTGTGAGACTTCTTGTTCTTTAATTATTCAATTTTATGTCTCCAGTATTGATTATTTTTCTACAATTAAATTCAAGATTGTTCTTTTTAACTTATTATTGTTGTAGAATATTAAGTTATTAGAATTAATCTACAGCTAGATTGTTTCAACCGCTTGCGCTTAATTCAATCTGTGAAGAAACTAAGTTTGATAATTACTTGATTAGGGTTATTGAATTTAGGGAATTTAATCATCTAATTGGCATAACTGCGTGTGTCTATGTTTAATTAGCCTAATTGTTCTTGTTGATTTTAAAGCTTCTATTAATTAATCTTTGGCACGTGTCTAGATTAATTTAATAGTTAGGGTTAATTGGATCGCATGTTGAAAATTAACCAACTTTAGAAAGAAATAAGAATCAACTTTGAATTGGTATTCATTCGGGTTAATTCTTCAATTAGTGCTTGATATAAAATTGAATTATCTTGTGTGTCAAGGATCGACTAGTGAAATTGACATGATGGATATGACCAAGACCAAAATCTTTCTTAATTGGATTCTCTATTTGTATTTTATTGTTTAAATTTTGAGTTCAGAAGCATTCAAAAACCCCTTTTCCATTTAGCACAAGAATAAACTCCGTTATCTATGGGATGACCTGTACTCACTGCTACTACATTACAATTGAGAGTTGTTAATTTTGTGTGCCTACGACAGCATTGCAACTCGGCATTATTAGGTGACACCAAAATTGACACCAAAATTTTGGCGCCATTGCCGCGAAGCGGTTTGAATTATTTTCATGCTATTTATTTCAGGTTTTCTTTTCTTTCTTTTTATTATTATTCTTCCACTAATTGTGTATCCTTGTGACCAGGTCTCCTGGACAAGTTGAATTCTGATTTGATCCGAAAATACAGAGAACGTTACGTAGATTGGGAAAAGAATTACGGGAAAGACAATTAGGGGAAGAACAATTATTTAATTATATCTTTGCAGGTAATAAGAAATATCAAGGGCAGAAGAACATGGCCCAACAGACTTTGAGAGAATTAGCAGGGGCGATTTTAAACCAATAACCTTTATGAATTACATATCCAGAATTAGATGCTAATGTTACATTTGAATTAAAATCTGGACTAATCCATTTGTTACCTTCTTTTCATGGATTACCAGGTAAAGATCCGAACAAGCATCTTAAGGAGTTCTGTGTAGTTTACACAAGTATGAGAACCACTGGAGTGTCAGAGGAGCATATCAAGTTGAAAGCATTTCTGTTCTCACTAAAGGATGATACGAAGGATTGGCTGTTCGATTTACCTTCGGGTAATGTCACAACTTGGGAGCAGATGAACAGACTATTCTTGGCCAAATATTTTCTAGCTTCTCGGACTGCGAATATTCGCAAGAAAATTTGTGGCATAAGGCAGTTCAATGAAGAATCCTTGTATGAGTATTGAGAACGATTCTAGAAATTGTGTGCAAGTTGTCCACATCATCAGATAAGTGACTCCTTATTAATTCAATACTTCTATGAAGGTTTGTTGCCGAATGAAAGGAACATGGTCAACGCCGCAAGTGGAGGGGAATGATCTTACGCTAGACAATTTGACCATAGACGCTGCTCGTGAGCTTATATCGAATATGGCCGCGCATTCTCAAAAGTTCGGGACACGCCGTGATCAACCTCTCAAAATTGTGAATGAGTTAAATGTTTCATCTTTAGAACATTAAATGGCCCATTTGACTTCTTTCATACTATAATTGGCTTCAGAAACAGCAACAGCAGCTCAACCCTGCGGCATTTGCTCAAATGAGAGACACTCGACAGATTATGTGCCCCAAATTTCAAGTGGATGCTCATGAACAACTAAATGTAGTGGGAGGATTCCCAGGGCAACCATGACCAAATTATGATCCTTACTCGAACATGTATAATCCTGGATGGAGGAATCATCCTAATTTGAGATATGGTAATCCAGCACAACCTTAGCCTCAACAGAATCGATAGAACTTCCAACCATACAGGCTATCATTTGCTTAAAGACAACAAGCCAATTTGGATAATCAGTCTGGTAAGTCTTTAGAGGAAAAGTTGACTACTATTAACTGATAATACTATTCAATTTCAACACGGAACCAAGACCAGTATTCAGCAGCTTCAGCAACAAATGGGACAAATGGCTACTGCGATTAGTAGGTTGGAAGCGCAGAGCTCTGGGAAGTTGCCATCCCAAACTATCATCAACCCCAAGGAGAATGTGAGTGCAATTATGTTGAGGAGTGGTAGAGAGGTTGAAGTGCAACGTAACATAGTTCCTGAACGTGTTAAGGCCGAGAATGAGACCAAAGCTGAAAAAGAGGTTGGCCCAAGTGAGTATAGAAGCAGCGGTAGTGAAGACAAATGTGTTCCTATAAGGCCAGAATATAAGTCCGAACCCCCATTTCCTGAGGCGTTGAAAGAGTTTTCAGAAGAGGATCCCGACAAAGTGTTGTATGATACATTTCGTAAGTGCGAGGTAAATATTCCTTTATTAGACGCTATTAAACAAATATCTTATTATGCTAAATTTTTGAAGGAATTTTGTACCCACAAATGAAAGAAAAAGGAAGAAGATTAGAAAGGTAGAGGTTGGGAGGAATGTCTCATCTATTATTCAAAAATCCCCACTTGAAAAGCGTAAGGAACCAAGTGTGTTCTATTTTCCTTGTAAGATAGGAAATACACACTGGGAAAAGGCCATGCTGGATTTAGGTGCATCTATTAATGTAATACCATATTCTGTTTATGATACATTGAAAATTGGTCCATTGAATAAAACTGGCATGGTAATTCAGCTTGCTAATAGATCTTTAGCCTATCCTAAGGAATTAAGAGGATATCTTAGTTCAAGTGGGAAGTCTAGTTTTTCCTGCTGATTTTTATGTTCTAGAAATGGAACATAGTGATTCTAATGCTCCTATTTTATTAGGAAGACCATTTCTAGCTACTTCCCAAACTAAGATAGATGTTCTTAATGGCACTCTTAGTATGGCATTTGGAGATACAAGTGTTAAGTTTAGCATTTATGATGATGTTGAACTGTCTAACCATACTAAACTTGTTTGGGTAATTGATGTGTGTAAGCCTCCAATACAAGAAATTCATGAACATACCAATAATCAGGAGGTAGATAGGAACCATGAAGAACATCTCGAGGAAAAGAATAAGGACTTGTTTCAGGAAACAAGTCATGGAAGTCCTAATGCTTTACTACGTTCTAATGAGAAATTGAAGTTATCTATTATACAGGGAACAATTTCGGATTACAACATCTTCCTGGTCACCTTAAATACATGTGTTTGAAGGATAAGGAGAGGGTGATAATCTCAAATCAACTTAGCAACTCGCAAGAAGAGCAACTTGTTCGAGTCCTAAAAGAACAAAGGAGATTGAATCCATCATTTGTGAAAATGGTAAAGCAGAAGATCCTTGGACTCCTCAACATGGGAGTTACTTGATTAGTAAATAAGCATCAAGTCAAGCCAACGACAGTAAACAAAGGCACTGCATGGGAGCAACCCATGTTCATTTACATTTTATTCCATTTATTTGTTTTTGAAGTTTTACTTTTGTTTATAATTTATTTTTAGTGTTAGCTTAGTTTTATTATGTTGTTAGTGCAGGAAATCAACTTCATTGATAAGTTAAGCTGATAAAATGGTCCTTTAAAAGAGAGCGAGCAGAGGACCCATCGACATTTCCACCTTTTCCTCCTTTTCCCGCAGGATTTAAGGCCTCATGTTCCTTGAGTTTTTATGCCCTATGTGTTGGGCCGTTTTCTTTATTTGATATTCATGGTAGTTGATTTCCTAGACAATTTGAATAGTTATTTTAATAGACATTTTCATTAGTTAGGTTTCATTTTAGTTAGTTTATTCCATATTGCTTAGGTTTATTTTCGTAATCGTGTGTTTCGTTTATTTTTGTTATGTATTACCTTAAGGAAGTAAGTTTTTTCTTGATTATTGCAGGATCCTTTTCTACAATATTCTTTTTTTTTTCTTATTGTCTCAAGGGAATTATTTGTTTTCTTCTATTTTGTTTCGTGTCTACTCCAGCTTTCATTCACAACAAGGGGTTATTCTATAGCGGATACTGCTCCAAACGCAAATTAAATCCAGAGAAGCTTTTCTTTTCCCACTTTATGCTTTTATTTTTGCATTGAGGACAATGCTTCATTTTAACTGTGGGGTGGGAGAGTTATTTGAATTTTTAAGTTGTTTGGTGTATTTTGCTCGAATTTTGCTGCAATATATTTTAACTTTTTCTTTGATCTGAGAGTTTGTTAAAATTTTTGAAAATTTTATGGATTAATTGACCATTATTTTTTTGACATTTTCAAAAAATTTTGCTTAACATATTTTTTTAAATTTTCAACATAATAAATCATTAATTGAACCATGCATGAATGAGTTGTCAGTGTTAATATTGTCCATTCATGATTTTAAAGATTTTTAGCACTAAGGCATACTTTAATTTTTGATTTGGGATATTTAGAGAAATTTATGTAAACTCAATTATGTTGCATCCCAAAAATTTATTTTATTACATTTTCGAAGCTAATTCTTAGACAACCCAATTTAGTTTTACAAATATGAGGGTAGGGCCTTTTTCGTTTGTTGAGCTTTCTCACCAACCATTTTAACAATTTACTCTAAGTACCTTATTTGAGCCATATTCTTGTGAAGAGAAACATCATTCACCTTCTTTCACATAAAATTAATTTACCTACCCTTATTGAGTTTAATGTTCTTTTCATTGTTTTATCCTAAGTTTTCCCTTTAAGAGCTTATGGTGCACATTATTTGTTAAGGGGATATAAGGGTGGAAGTTTGTGAGAAGTGAGTGATGAACATTTTTGTAGCGAAATGGGGTATTGGAAAAAACTAATTGAAAAAAAATGAATATGGAAGTTTCTGTATTTGCAGGTAGTGCCCATCACTGGTACCTATATTTGCAGATAGTGCCCATCTCTGGTACCTGTGTGTTTATATGTTGCGGGTAGTGCCTACCACTGGTACCTGTACTGTGAGCGGACATAAAACTAAAATCACTACGTAATGTATATATGCCCGAGGGAGGTTGGCATGTTTGGTCCAAATGTTCGGAATTTTTCATTGGTATTTGTTACTCAAGTGTGGGGTTGTGGATGTTTGATATTCCGCATGTGAAGAAAAGTTTTATTTTAATGTGTGGCCATCATTACTATAAAACTCTTGTTCTTATTTGCTATATCCTTTCCCTTCTTTGGCTAACAAATATCCTAATTTCTAGTTTGAACTGAATGTCCTACCTAAATTTAAATTGAATCGGTTGTCTAGATTAGTGGAGGGGTGTAAGAAGAGTGAGCTGTGGGGTGTTTAGAAAAAATTTATAGGGTCTTCATGATTTAATCTAAATATTTTCAAATCTAAATTTTTGAATGGCTATACACACACATACACACGAATTTCATGTTTTGGTTTTTATAAGGATTTGAGCTCTTGGGTTCTTAGACTACTCTGATTGGTGGATTGATTATTGATTATTTATGTGGATATTTGAGGAAATATGTTGAGTGAAATTTTGTTATCCTTAAGTGTTTTAATTTTATGTTTGATCGAGGAATACGATCAAAGGTTAAGTGTGGGGTAATTCGATAAGTTCATAATTGTGCTATATTTTATGTGTCATTTATCACGTTTTTATGTGTTGTAAGCAAGATTTTAGTTATTATTGAACTTAATTTGGTTATTCTTAGTTTTTGTAGGGTTAAAGTGAAAAAGAGCTGAAAAAGATGGAAAGGTTGAAAGAAAATGCTAAGGGCGGAACATGCACAAGTATGAAACTATTTTGGATGCTGTTTTGTATTTCAAGGTTAACTTTCGAATCCAAGCTCCAATTGAGATGATTTTGGATGATTTGGAAATATATTAAGAGTTCTACAACTTTTCTTTTTTGAATTTTCCATGATTCTATACGCATCTTGTTCAAAATTGCAAAGTTGGAAAATGTATACCGGCGAGAAGCGATTCTGATATAGTTTGGTAGATTAAGTATAACATTCTTATCTGAGCTCCAATTGAGGTTATTCAACATGTTTTGGAAAGCTAAGACATAGAGCTACAACTTTTCAAGTTTTGCATTTTGTCAAATTTGGTCTGAATCAGGGTCAAAATTGAAGCCAAATTGAAGCCCAGCACACATGCGCTGGGGTTGTGCAGTGCATTTGCGCTGGGACCAGAAGGAAACTTTTTAGCACTGCCTAGGGCACACATGTGCCCAAAATAGGCAGCGCAAGTGCGCCCAAAACAGCAGATTGCATATTTTTGAGTTTTTGACAGATTTCTTCGCCCGATTGGACTCTTTTTTACCCGATTTCACGTTCTTATCCGTAGACATTAATTGTAACCCTAAGTACTCATTATAAATACCCCATTTAGGGTGAGAGAAAAGATATCAATACTTTATTTTCTAGTTTTATCTAGGGTTTCAGTAGTAGAAATTCTTCTTTAGTCTTTCATGGCACTTTGTGCCTAAACCTTTTCTTGGTAGAGAGAATTGAAGCTATGGTCAATTCTACAAAGTTGTGAGACTTCTTGTGCTTGAATTATTCAATTTTACCTCAAGTATTGATTACTGTTTTTCTGCAATTAAATTCCAGATTGTTCTTTTTAATTTATTATTGCTACAGAATATTAAGTTATTATAATTAATCTATAGCTAGATTGTTTTAACCGCTTGCGCTTAATTCAATATATGAAGAAACTAAGTTTGATAATTACTCGATTAGTGTTATTGAACTTAGGAAAATTAATCATCTAATTGGCATAACCACGTGTGTTTATGTTTAATTAGCCTAATTGTTCTTGTTGATTTTAAAGCTTCTATTAATTAACCTTTGCCGCGTGTCTGGATTAATTTAATAGTTAGGGTTAATTGGATTGCGTGTTGAAAATTAACCAATCTGGATTAATTTAATAGTTAGGGTTAATTGGATCACGTGTTAAAAATTAACCAACTTTAGAAAGAAATAAGAATCAAATTTGAATTAGTATTCGTTCGGGTTAATTATTCAATTAGTGTTTGATATAAAATTGAATTATCTTGTGTGTCAAGGATTGACTAGTGAAATTGCCATGGAAGGTTTGGATATGACCAAGACCAAGATCTTTCTTAATTGAAATATCTTTAGTATTTTATTGTTTAAATTTTGAGTTCAAAAGCATTCAAAAACCCCCATTTTCCATTTAGCACAAGAATAAACTCTGTTCTCTGTGGGACAACCTGTACTCACCGCTACTACATTACAATTGAGAGTTGTTAATTTTGGGTGCCTACGACAGCATTGAAACTCGGCATTATTATTTCACACCACCATGCATCTCACCAATTAAGCTCTATAAAAATCAATATCCAATTCAATCCATCAATAAATGCAGAAATGGCAGCCATGCTACTCTTATTTGGCAATAATCATGACCAAAGCTTCACCAAGTATCTAGCAAGAAATTCCATAAAGATTCAATCCATGAAGCATCAAAATAATTATCTACTTGGCGTCAGCTTAAGGGCATTGGTCAATCTACTTAAAATGGAAAAATTAAAATACTTCAAATCTAAAAGACTTAAAGTAAAATAAAACAAATGTAATAACCGCCAAAGTCATGGTGCTAATGTCGAGAGAATCAAAGAAATTGTTCATCATTCTCAAAGTAACTTCAATTGCAAGGCTTGGAGATCGTAAGAAGAAGAAGAATAAGAATAAGAAGACTTTTAAAAACGTTTCTGTATATCAAGATTGTGATCTCAATTTCGAGAACACAATCTGGCCTGATATCAAGATCGCGATCTCAACTCGGTACAAAATTTGCCTTTGCAGAAGTTTTGATTTTGAGATCGTGATCTTATGCCCTCCAGAAGTTTGAGATCGCGATCTCAACCTATTTTCTACAAAATGTAATTTTTACACTTAGCCAAGATTGCTCAATTCTTCATCACTTTCCTCCATTTGCAAGGACAACACATAATTAATAAGTTAGGATGACAAATTTACTCATTCCTTAGCACCATTTATTCAACTAAATAAAACTTACAATTTTTAATCAAAATTCTAACCTAAATGAACTAACTTACTCAAAATTAAAATAATGAAAATTCACACCAAAAAAAGAACACAATAATAATTAAATCAAAGACTTAGGTAGCCTCCCAAGAAGAACTCCTTTATACTCACTAGCTTGACTATGACCCAACTTCATTCTTGCACAAGTTGGACAATCTCTCATCCGCTTTCAATGATTTCTCCAAAGTAGGGTTTGAACCGATAACCATTAACCTTGAAAGGTCCCTCTTTCCCTTTTATTTCAACTGCACCAGGAGCAAAAGTTTGAATCACTACAAAGGGGCCACTCCATCTTGACTTGAGTGTTCCCGGGAATAACTTGAGCCTTTAATTGTAAAGTAGCACCAAATCACCAAACTTAAACTCCTTCCTTAGGATGAGCTTTTCATGCCATGCCTTAGTTTTCTCCTTATAAATCAAAGAATTTTCAAATGCTTCCCTCTGAAATTCATCCAATTCATTCAAATCTAGCATCTTCTTTTCATAGGCTTCCTTCAAATCAAAATTCAAGTTCTTGATTGCCCAATATGCTCTATGTTCAATTTAGGCCACTGGCAAGTGACAAGCTTTTCCATACACAATACGGTATGGCAACATACCAATGGGTGTTTTAAATGCTATCCGATAGGCCCACAATGTGTCATCCAACTTAAGTGCCCAATCCTTCCTAGACTTATTCACCGTCTTCTCTAAGATCCTCTTCAATTCTCAATTTGAAACCTCAACTTGACCCGATGTTTGGGGATGGCTAAAGCAACTTTGTGTTTCACACCATACTTTGTCATCAATGCCTCAAAATGTGATTTTTTGAAGTTAGAGCCTCCATCACTAATGATAGCCCAAGGCACTCCAAAACGAGAAAAGGTATTCTTTCTAAGGAATTTGATGATCACTTTGGCTTCGTTGGTTGGGGTAGCGATTGTTTCAACCTACTTTGACACATAGTCAACCGCAACCAAAATGTACTTGTTAGAAAACAAGACCGGGAATGGTCCCATTAAATCAATTCCCCATGCATCAAATACGTCCAACTCATCAATTCCATGAAGAGGATAAAGAGGGCATTTCATTTTTCCTTGAAATATTTCCCACCTTTGACATTCATCACACTTGAGCACAAATTCCCAAGAATCCTTAAACATAGTTGGCCAATACAAACCACTTTGAAGAATCTTGAAAGCCGTTCGTTGAGCTCCATGATGTCCACCAACCAGAGACGAATGACAATGTCTCAACACATTAGTAATTTCACATTCCGGGACACATTTTCTAAGGATTTGATCATTGCATCTTCAGAACAAATATGGTTCAAATGTAATATTTAAGTTCCGCAAAGAATTTCCTTCTCTCATTGAAATTTAGCCTCTTTGGTATTACCCTTGCGACAACATAATTCACAATATCCACATACCATGGATTCACTTCCTTCACCTCAAATAATTTCTCAATTGATAATTCTTCATTGATGGCTCTTTCTTTATGATTGAAAAGTTTAGATGCTTCAACCCTTGACAAAAATGGTCAGCTACCATGTTTTCTACACCCTTCTTGTCGACCACTAAATCCCAATCAAACTCCTACAACAAAAGTATCCATCTCAATAAACGTGGCTTGGCTTCTTGTTTAGAAAATAAATATTTTAATGCAAAGTGATCGGTATGAACAATTACCTTTGATACAATCAAATATGATCTAAACTTATCAAATGCAAAGACTATAGCAAGTAGTACTTTCTCTATTGTAGAATAATTAAATTGTGCTTCATTCAAGGTCCTACTTGCACAGTAGATGACATGCAACATCTTATTCATCTTTTGACATAAAACATTACCTATTGCATTGTCACTAGCATCAAACATAAGCTCAAACGGAAGAGACCAATTTGGCCCTACAATGACCAGTGCAATCACAAGAGCGTGTTTTAACTTATTGAATACTTTCAAAAAAGAATCATCAAAATGAAAAAGGACAATCTTTTTGAAGTAATAAGCATAAAGATCTAGCGATATGTGAAAAAATCCTAATGAATCTTCTATAAAAGCCCCCATGACCTAAGTAACTTCTCTATGCTACCCCCTAACATTAATTGGAGGAGGCAACTTTTCAATAACCTTCACCTTTGCCCTATTAACTTCTATCCCTTTTGATGAAACTTTGTGACCCAAAACAATTCCTTCCATACCATGATATGACACTTTTCCCAATTTAGAACCAAATTAATTTCTACACACCTTTTCAACACTTTGGACAAATTTGCAAGACAATCATCAAATGAGACACCAAATACACTAAAATCATCCACGAAGATCTGTATGCTCTTTTCAACCATGTCATGAAAAATAGAAAACATACAATGTTGAAATGTGCTTGATAAATTGCAAAGCCCAAAGGGCATTCTACTATATGCAAAGGTACCAAATGGATATGTAAAATTTGTTTTATCTTAATCCTCCGAACAAATGACAATTTGGAGATATCCGGAATAACCATCAAGGAAACAATAATATGCAAAACCGGCCATCCTCTCAAGCATTTGATGAATAAAAGGTAAAGAAAAATGATCCTTTCGGGATGGCTTCATTCAACTTTAGAAAATCAATGCATATTCGCCAACCCGTAACCAATCTAGAGGGAGGAGCTCATTGGTTTCACTTATGATTATAGTAATACCACCCTTCTTTTGAATGACTTGAGTGAGACTAACCCATTCACTATCGCTAATAGGGTAAATAATACCGGCTTTCAAAAGTTTGAGAACCTCCTTCCTCACAACCTCTTTTAAAGTAGGATTCAATCTCCTTTGAGGTTGCCTTACCGGTTTATTTTCATCATTCAACAAGATTTTATGCATGCATATGGAAGGGCTAATTCCCTTAATATCATAAATAGACCAAGCAATGGCATCTTTATGCATTTTAAGCACCACAATCAATCTATCAAGTTGCTCACTTGTTAAAGATGCATTCACAATCACTGGGTATGTCTCATTTTCACAAGATATGCATATATTAGGTGAGTTGGAAGAGGTTTAAGTTCCAAGTTGGGGGGTTCGTTGGTCGGAGACTCCCCTTTACCAATTTTTCTTATTGTCTCTCATACACTTCTTTTGTGTATAAGAGTCTCATCCTCCAATTGATTCACATTCCTCATCCCTTTTTCATCATCTTGATTTAGTGCATTTGACTCCAAGACCTCTTCCTACATTGAGAAATTCTCCATTGCATTCCTACAACAATCATCAATTAAGTCATCTACCACATTTATATTCATGACATCTTCAAAAATTGAAGGAAGCTTTAATGAACTAAAAAAATTGAATGTAACAATTTCATCATTTATTCAAAATTCCAACTTTCCTTCTTAAACATCAATGAGTGCACGACCAGTAGCAAGCAAAGGTCTTCCACAAATGATTGGCATCTCTTTATCCTCTTCCATTTCAAGCACAATGAAATTGGCCGGAAGGTAGAGTTTGTCAATTTTCACAATCACATCTTCAATGATACCTTTTGGAAACTTTATGTTCTGGTCCGCAAGTTGCAATGATTGTTGGCTTCAATTTTCCTCCATTTAACTTCTCTGAACACCGTAAAAGGCATGAGATTTATCGAGGCTCCCAAATCACACAATGCTCTCCTAAATTGTAAACCCCCAATCTCACAAGGTATAGACAATTATCCAGGGTCCTTCAGCTTTGGTGGCAACCTTTTTGTAAGGAGTGCACTACAATTCTCCGTTAAGCATAAGATTTCATCTCTATGCAATTTGCTTTTTGAAGTGAGGACTTGTTTCATGGATTTAGCATAGGTGCACATGTTCTCAAGTGCCTCCATGAATGGAATGTTGATTTCAAGCTTTTTGAAAATCTCAAGAAACTTCTTGAACTTCTTTGCCTTTTCTTCATCCTTTAGCCTTTGAGAAAATGCCACATTAACATGTTTTGGCTCATGATGCTTCGGATCTTTGCCTTCATTGCTTGGTAAGTTGGGCTTAATGGACTTATTCATCATTTTGTCTTGCCCATTTGAAGACTCCCCTTTTTGTCCTCTTCATCCTAAACTCCTTTTTCTCCATTTTTCAACACAGTACCATTTTTCCCAACCCTGTCTTCCAACTCTTTACCACTCCTAAGGGTGATGGCCTTGCATTGTTCCCTTGGATTTGGAATTGTATCACTTGGAAGTATCCCTAAAGGTCTCTTACTATTCATCCTCGCCAATTGGCCCAATTGAATTTCCAAATTCGTTATAGATGCCTTCAAGTTCTCATATTCCCTCTTATATTCCTCATTTTTCCTATCCTACCCTCTTCTCAAGTACTCGGCCTCTCTTTTCCAACCATCTTCTCCCACATTCTCTTATGAGGTGTATTGGTCATGATATATGGGTTGAGACGAATTTTCGTATTGAAAATGAGGCCTTGGTGGCTGGTTTTGAAATGAAGAATTAGGAAAAGATTGATATGAGTTGGATTGGAAGTTCCTTTAATGTGGTAGTTAATAAGGTCTAGGTGAGGAACTTGAGCTTGAGTGTGTTGGACATTTTGAGTTGAGGGATTTGGTTGGTAAGGAGGATTGGATTGATTGTTGGCATTATTTTGCTCTATGAAAAATTAGGATGGTTTCTCCAAGAAGTATTATGTCTGTTCCCATAAGCTCCGGATGGGTTCCTTGGAAATGATGATTGATTAGACACATAATTGAGTTGTTCATTTGACCCATATGGCATATCAAATTGTCCATTAGCATGATCACCTCCACAAAAATCACATAGCATGCTTGGTTGGGTTGGAAAAGAAAACATAGCATTTACACTACTTGGTTTCCCCAAGTTTTCCAATGCCTTTACAACATTATTCATCACACTCATAAGCATACTTTGTTGTGGCAAAAGAGCATCTTGCACGTTCAAATTCAATACTCCACTATTGGCATTGGCTTGATTAGATTAGTTTTGAGTCACTGGTGAGGTCATCAGTCCATGATAAGAGTGATTGTATGCCATCCTATTAAGCAATTCTTGAGGTTCCTCCGGAGTCTTGTATGAGATCGATTCACCGGTGGAGGCATCCACTATGGACTTGGTCTCTTGAGTCAAATCCCATTATAGAAAGCCACAAAGGAATCGCATGATGATGACATTTCCTTAGCAACTCTTTGAACCGCTCCCACGCTTCTCCTAAGCTTTCACCAATGTCTTGCTTAAAGGAGGTGATTTCAGTCCTCAATTTGGCGGTTCTCGCGGGCAAAAAGTGCTTTACAAAGAACTTTGAGCAAGTTGATTCCAAGTAGTAAATGTTCCTTCGGTGTGGGATTGCAACCATGACTTTGCCTTATCCCGAAAATAGAACGGAAACATCCTTATTTGCACACAATCCAGATTTACTCCATTAAACTTGAAAGTGTCCAAAACTTCTTCAAAATTCATGAGGTGTGTATAGAGATCTTCATTGGGACTACCCCTAAACATGGCATGAGATTGGAGCATTTGGATTAATGCGAGCTTAATCTCAAAGTTGTTAGCCTGCACGGGCATCCATGCAAGTTCGCTCCATCAAAATTCGACAAGGCATATTCCCTTAATGGCTTTACATTCCATTCATGCCATTTTCATTCCCATAGCTACCTATCCCATTATTTCCAACAACCTCTTCTTCTTCTTTTTTCATGTTCAAATTCCTTTGATGAACATTAGCATTTGCCATTTCTATAATTCTTGCTTTTGTTTTACCCTTTTAAACCTCTGGATTTTCCTTAGCTCTCTCTCCCTTTCCTTGTCTAAGCAAATGAATGGCCCATGATCAGCTCGTATCATGAAATGACACTTTTCCAGTTCAGTGCCAAGTTGGTAGACTCACATATTTCCAAAACACAAGCAAGAATATCCAAACATGAATCCAAAGAATTATAAAAAACACTAAAGTCATAAATAAAAATTTCAATAAATTTCTCAATCATATCATAGAAAATAGCGAACATGCATCATTGGAATATGCTAGATGTATTGCCAACCCAAAAGACATACATGAGTAAGCAAAAGTTCCATATGGGCAACTAAAAGTGATTTTCTCTTGATCTTTAGGGGCAATAGCTATTTGAAAATACACTACTTTAATAACCGTCAAAAAAGCAATAAAAAGTATGTCCTGTTGTACGATCAATCATATATGAGATTACAATGACCAGTACATATGATTCAACTAAGGTCTAAATAATAAGGAATAAGTCTGTGCGTGAGATATCCAGCATCTAATATTCATACAGCAGTATCCACAACTCCTTAGGCCAGATGCTAGCTTTGCTCTAGTAATGCTTTGAATTTCTTTCCCTAAATAAATAAGGGAGACCAAACTATCTTGGGTGATCAATGAACGGGAAGCAAAAATGGTCTTTCCTAGTGGCTTCATTAAGTTTTCTATAGTTAATGTACTACTGCCAGCCCGTCACTAATTTAGAAGGAATTAGCTCATTTTTCCCGTTTAAAACTACTGTGATCCCCCTTCTTTGGTACTACTTGAATCGGGCTCACCCATTCATTATCACTTATGGGATAAATGATTTCAGCATCTAGTAATTTCAAAACCTCCTTTTTCACTATCTGTTTCAAAATAGGATTTATGGAATACCTTCTTTAAAGTTGTCTAGTTGGCTTGTAGCTATCAGTAAGGAGTATTTTGTGCATGTAAACAGAAGGGCTTATTCCTTTTATGTTCTCAATGCTCTACGATACATTTTTAAAACAAAATCAATATTTCTAATTCAATATCTGAAATTAAAGCACTCACAATGATATATATCTTGTTCTCCAGGAAAAACATATTTGAGATGAGAAAGAAGTGGTTTAAGTTCAACCTTGACAGGTTTGTTGGTCGGAGACCCCCCTTTGCCTTTACTCTTCAACTTGTTTTCCTCTAGAGCTTACTCCGGCTCCTGCTTTTGAGCACATTAGATTCCATCTCACCTTCATGGATGTCTTTCATGTCCTTGGTGTCATCCTTCACAGATTACCTGTAAAAATCCATGTCCAAATCATTAATAATATCAACCCTCATCACATCATCATATTCAGATGGAAATTTAAAAGAATAAAAAATATTATTGTTGACTCTAAATTGTAGATTTCCGACTTGTTAAGGACATTTATGATGGCTCTTCCGGTGGCCAAGAAAGGTCTTCCTAGAATTAATGGGGTCACCACATCTTCTTCCATGTCGAACACTACGAAATTTTTTGGTAGAAATACTTTGCCAACTTTGACAATGAGGTCCTTAACCACTCCCACCAGTTGTCTTACACATCTGTTGACCAATTGGAGAGTGACATTTGTGGGTTTCAATCCTTATCCATTCAACCTTTTATAAGTAGAGTGACGCATGAGATTGATGGAGGCACCTAAATCACAAAGGGTTCTTTGAAATGTCACCCTTCAAATCTTGCATGGAATAGAAAATGAGTCAGGATCATTAAGTTTAGAGAGAAGATTCTTTTGAATGATAGAGCTACATCCTTCATTTAGACACAAAATCTCATCCCCCATTAGCTTCCTTTTGCTTGACAAAATTTGTTTCATGAACTTAGCATAGCTAGTCATGTTTTCAACAGCTTCAATGAAAGGAATGTTAATCTCAACCTTTTTAAATCTAATTTCAAAAAATTTCTTAAACACAGCTTTCTCATCCTCTTTCATCTTTTGAGGGAAAGGAATACTTACCTGTTTAGAGGTCCTTACTTTTATCTTGTTCGTCAAGGGCTTTGGTAAGTTCTTCTTGATCATCACTGCTCTTGGATGACTAGCCCTTTTTCTTTGCCTCATTTATCTCCATAATGCTGGCATCATCCTCGTCAACTCTCCTTGCTTCTACTATTCGACCACTCCTCAAAGTAACTTCTTGAACATATTCTCTCCCATGGGTATTATCCTTTAGGTTTGGAATAGTGTCACTTGGCAATGCCCCAACCAATTTCCCATTATTTTGTAGAGCTAATTGTCATAAATGAAGTTCCAAGTTCCTTATAGAAGTTTGCAAATTCTCATGCTCTCTCTACAGAGCTTCCAATTATCCTCGTTGGATTGATCATGGGTTACATGTGGAGGATAATTGGGATTTTGAGGAAGAGGTCTTGGTGGTAGAGATTGGTATGATTTTGTCAATTTTGCTGAGATAGAAAGTTTTGAAAATTCCTCTAGTGAGGTGGTTGATATGGTCTAGAGGATGAAATTTAGTGAGGAAAATTTTATCGTGGTTGGTTGGGTTGGAACTATGGATTTTGTACATTGTTCTGACTAGTCCAAGAAAAAATTTAACAATTACTACAAGATGGGTTATAGGTATTACCATAGGAATTATGCTGATTCCTTGACTTTGAATTTGGATTTGCAATAAATTGAATTTGTTCGGTTTGTGGCATGGGTACTTCATAAAGGCCATTCTGATGGTTTCCTCCACAAAAATCACAATTTAGAATTCCTTGAGGTTTTGAATCAATGGAGTTCACCGGACTCCTTCCTATGTTTTCTAAGCCCTTTGTCAGATTTGTTATCATGTTCAACATCATACCTTGTTTAGCTAACAAGGCATCATTGAAATTAATCATGCCTTCTTGTTAGGCATTGACTTGATATACTTGTTGTTGTGGTTGTTGCCTAGCCAAATAACCTGTCTCTGAGTGATTGTGCCATTGTAGTAATCAGTAGATATCATTCTTTCTAACAGTTTTTGTGCTTCTTTCAAAATTTTAAGAGGAAAAGTGCCTCCTGCACTTGCATTGAGGATCAATCTCGTCTCTGAAAATAACCTATTATAGAATGTTTATACTTGTAACCACAATGAAATGGCATGATGTGGACACTTCCTAAACAATTCCTTGAAGTACTCTCATGCTTCACTTAAGCTCTCCCTAGTGATTTATCTGAATGAAATAATATCATGCGCAGCTTTTTCTTGAGCCAACCGATTCCATGTAGTGAAAATACCTTTCTCAAAGGATTTTAGCCAAGCCTTTACCCTATCTCTCAATGAAAATGAAAGGCATTCTAATACAATCAAGATGCACTTCATTGTATTTGAATGTATCAATGACTTCCTCAAAATTTACCAGATGTGCATATGGATACTCGTTCAACCCACCTCCAAATATGGCATGGGTTTGGAGCATTTGGATCAAGGGCAAGCTTAATCTCAAAATTGTTAGCTTATACAGGCATTCGGGTAATGCTAGAACTCACTCCCTCAAAATTTGGTATTGCATAGTCTATAAGAGGTTGATGATTAGCATCTCATTTATGGCCATTTTTACCCACTACCTCGTCTTGCTCCCCAACATTGCAGTTCAGATTCTCTATTGTATTCTCTCCTTGGATTGATTCTTGTTGTTTCCTATGGCTTTTGGTTAGATTCATTCAATCTCAAAATCACCAGGATATAGTTGTTGTTTGGAAGAATGTGCATTTACCATAAACTACAAGAAAGAGACCAAGGTTTGAATATCAAGGAAAAATCCAAAAGAAAAACAAAAAGCAATTGTAAATAATTGTAGGAAAATAAAAAGTCTAATCTAGTAAGGCTCGCTAAACCTAATATTCATACCAAGAATAGTCCTAGGCAACGATGCAAAAAATTTGTTCGAGTAAATATTGGTTAGGTAATTCAATTCACAAACAAGTAATAAATCAGTAAGCTTTAATAACCCTAATCAATACTTACACACACTCGCAAGGTACGAGGTAAATTTGTAAATTGGGTGACTAAAGATTGTTCTCACGAGGATTATGGAACAATTATTAGGGTTCACAAATCTTTTCATTAGTTACACAATTTAATTAAAAAATTTTGTTTCTACTTAACCAAATTCATTCTAACCACTAAGAAAATAAGAACAATTACCAAATCAAATTAAAACTAAAGAAAGCGATAAACTTTACTGAAGCAAACATCAATTAATGAACTATAAAAGTAAATGCAATAAGATTAAATCTAAGACTACAAAATTGCAATGAGAACTGGAATTGAATTGAATAAAAAGAAAGAAAGAAACTCAGTAATTGTAGCTGGAACAAAACTTGATGGAGCTAGGAGTCTTGATAAGAAAAGTAAACCCTAATCTAATTATTTTTCTACTCTATTAATCTAATGTCTAAACGTAATTAATGAATGCTAAGTGAGCAAATCCTCCCTACGACTTAATAGGGTATTTATAGGGGATATTAGGGTTAAATTCACTACATAAGGGTGGAAACAAGAAAACCCCGAAAAAGAAGTCCAATCGGATGAAAACAGCTGCCAAAATAACAATTTACGCTGGAACATGCTGCGCCATGTGCACATACGCACAAATTGTTACGCATGTGTGTGATTTACAGAGCCAAAATTTTCCTCTCTGGAGTTTGCACATATGCATAAGCTTTTGGTCGCACATGTGCACGACTTCTTGATTGACTGCACAAACTTCCACCTCGATTTTAACCTTGATACTGATAGAATTTGGAAAACTCAAAGCATGAAAGTTATACTTTGAGTTGTAGCTCTCTCTCAAAATTTCCAATGCATGTTGAATCAACTCAATCAGAGATCGGACAAGAAAGTTATACTCAAAGTACCAAATTGTATCTAAATTCACTCTTCGCTAGTGTTCATTTTTCATCCTTATGATTTTCCTCCAACCTTTTTATCCTTTTGACTCCATGTAATATTTTCGTTCAAGACCTATGCAAACTAAAAAGTAGAATAATTAATCCCATAATGAACTCAAATATTGCTTGCATCACATGAAAACTAAGGTAAATGACACATAAAGTATAAGATATTTATGAGCTTATCACTTGGTCTTTCTCGATGTCTAGAATTTCTTCTTCATCGATTGACCTGTGGATCTAAACTTCTACCAATACTTTTTTTTATTAAATGAGAGTACATAGCAGAGGCTAATTTTGCTAATGCATCGGCGTGGCTGTTCATTTGTTTTAGGAATCTTGATGAATGCCACCTCTTTCAAGGATTCCTTCAATTGTCAAACCCTCTAAAGTTATTTTGTTACAATTACCTTTCAAGTCTCGAAGTTGCTAGGGATCTGATTAACCACTGTCGAGGAATCACAATTTACTTTGACTCCCTAGATGCCCATCATTTTGTCTGGCTTTAAGCTAAATAAGATGGTTCATATTCACCTTTATTATTGGTGGCCTAAAAATTAAATCAGAAATGAGGGCATCTACCTGTCTCTTATACGTGTAACATTAGCCTTCTGGAGATCAGATGATTATTCCAGCCCCCGATCTAGATTCATATGAGGCTTCATTTACATGTAATTCCCAAACTGTATAGTTCTATTCACTTTCTGTCAAGCTCTGATCTAGAGAGATCGAGCTAATCTGTTGTGGTGAATCTATGCTACCATAATGAAATCAGCTAACACCTAAGCATTTATGATCGGCATTGGCTTAAATGTTATATCATGTTCTAGGAGCTCTCTGACCATTTAAGCATTCTCACTGAGACATATGGATTTCCCAAGATAGTACTTAGAGGAAAATTAGTGTAGATAGTGATTTTGTGCTCTTGGAAGTATGGCCTAAACTTTCTAGCAACAACAACAAGAGAGTGCCATTTTTTCAATCAATGAGTAATTTAACTCTGGTCCTTAAAGGACTCTGCTGATGAAGAAAATTAGTCTTTGTATCTGGTCTCTTTCAAAGAACAAAGCTACACTTATTACTTTTTCAAAAGTTGGCTGAAAGATAGGTAGAGATACAAGGTTTCTACAAGCTAAAGTGCAATTAAGTTAGGCATGTTGGCAAGATACTCTTGCAACTTATCAAAGGCTTGCTAGCATTGTTCTATCCATTCAAAGTTTTTGGCTTTTTGAAGCACTTGGAAGAACAGTAACACTTTCTCAGCTGACTTAGATAAAAACCTGTTCAATGCAACCATCTTTCAAGTGAGACGTTGTACCTCTTTGACTATTTGTAGAGGCTTCATGTCTAACACTCCTTGCACTTTCTTTGGATTGGCTTCAATTCCTCTTTTGAAGACGATAAAGCCAAGAAATTTTTCCAAGAAAACTCCAAAGATACATTTTTGAAGGTTTAATCTCATATTAACACTTATAAATGTCTCAAAGTTTTCCCTTAAGTTATTGATAGTATCTTCATGAGATCGACTATTCATTACCATATCATCGACACAGACTTCCATGTTTCTTCCAGTCTATTTTTTAAAAAGCTTGTTGATGAGCCTTTTAGGCTATGTGGTTCCTGCATTCTCTAACCCAAAAGGCATGGTTTGGTAGCAATGAGTCCCTTTATCTATGATGAAAAAGGTCTTCTCCTCATATTCCTTGCTAAGGAAAATCAGTGATACCCTTTGTATGCATCCAGGAAATGTCTTATTACAAAGCCAACTAATGAATCAACAGCTACATCAATCTGAGGCAAATGGTAATTGTCTTTAGGACAAGCTTTCTTAAGATCAATAAATTTGATACACATTTTCTAGTCCATATCATTTTTCCTTTCAAGTATAGGATTGGACAGCCAAATAGGATACAAGATTTTTCGAATTATCTGAGCTGCTAGTAGCTTATCTACTTCAATATCTATGATTGACCTATACTCTGGACAGAAGAGTCTTTTCTTCTACTTGGCGAGTTTTTATTCTGGGTCAATTTCAAACTTGTGTTTAATGACTTTTTGAGGAATGCCGGCATGTCTTCCATAGACAAAGCAAAGAGATCCCTGTACTCGTGTAGTAGTCGGAGCAGTCGGAGCAAATCATTTTTTAATTTAGTAGGGAGAGTAATGCATATTCTCAGTTTCCGATCAGGGTAGAAAGGATCACGGCAACTTCTTCTATTGGGATTCCAAGTTCTAGTTGGATTGTCTTTCCCTTCTGATCGCTCGGCTCCACATCTTTTGTCTAGATGCCTAAGCTCGACCCTTCATCATTGCTCTTTTTCATATCATCAAAATAACTTCCGACTTTGATCTGAAGAATTTTTTCCTCCATCGGTATACTTCTTAGAAACATCATATAACATTCCTAAGCCTCTTACTGATTCCCCCATATACTTTCCTCTGATCCATTATGTATGGCGAACTTAATACCCAAGTAATTGATGAAGGTGAGATAATGAAGGTATACTGGGACAGTCATCCCACTATCATGTTACAAGGTGAGGGCTTCTTCACTAAGATAAAGTTTATCATCTTGATTTGGCATCTTGGGACTCTCTAAGGGTTAGAGGTGACGTTACTGTTCCCAGGATCAGATCTTAGGCATGACTGAGTCTCCGATGAATCCGACAAGTAGATTGCAGACAAGTCTAATATGATCATTACTGATATCCATTCTTTTCCAAGCATGCCAATATGTGATGTTTTGTGAGCTTCTGCCATCAATGAATACTCAATGTACTCTAATGTCACCCATTTTGACATGGATGACTATTGGGTCCGTATACGGATACCAATCTGTTACTGGATCATCATTCATAAAACTAATGCTCAATTTGGCACAAGGCTTTTTTGGAAATACCTCACCTGGTAGACCGGGTCTAGCATAATGCTTTCTAGCATTAGCTGATTCTCCACGGGTTCCACCTCCAACAATAGCATCAATAATGTCAATATTTGGTATACTTTCCCAATCCGTGACTACGACCTCTTTAGTTCCTATGACCATATTGATTACTCCTGTAACATTGTTGTTATCAGTAGGAGGCCCCTCTGATACTGTCTTTGTTTCGGGTAATGATAGAATGCCTATTATCATTCCAAACTCCTTTGTAAGATTATCGTTTTGTCTAAACTGATCAGCTACTCTGAGGATGTATCTTTGTAAGAATCCATCCTTAATAGCTCATTCTATGCTAAATTTCATATCATTACATTCCTCAATGTCATGGACATGATCTCCATAATGCGAACAATAGAAAGATCTATCTCGTTTGTGTTGATCTGGCCGCATAGAATAAGGAGGCAATAGAATTCCTTCATTCTGTATTTGGAATAAAATCCCTTTTGAAAAGCATTAATAGGGGTGAAATCTATATCTAGAATTATCTGGGTTTACGGAGGTCAGAAAGCATTCTACCCAAGAAAGGTAACTCTACCGGCTAGTGGCCCTTGTCTATTGTTTTGATAACTTTTAGGTGCAAAACTTTGTCGATCAATTTTTCTGAACTTTTTGCCATTCCTGCCACTGGTATCTTTTTTGCACTTAGCTTTGTCAAGTCTAGAATCAAGGGATTTTCTTCCCTTTTCCTTTTAGGTCATAAAGTTCCTTTTTTGTTCGATTCGACTTCTAATTCTTCACCATGAATATGACTATCAGCACTTCGCAGGAGTTTGTTGAAAGTCTTAGGAACTCTCATACCAAGCTCTTTGTTGAAGTTTCCATGCTTTACTCTACTCATGAAGGCCATAATAAAAATTGCTTCATCAGCCTCTCGAACAAGGATGACCTCGTTGTTACAATGACCAATATACTACTTTAAGAATTCATCTAGTTTTTTCGTATTGTTCATGAAGTGTGCCAGTTCTTTCTGGATAACTTGCTTACTCATGAAGTGTCTAGCAAACTTTCGAGCAAGATCAGTAAAAGAATAATCACTATTAAGGGGTAACTACTCGAACCATTTTTGGGCTTATTTTCATAGTATAGTGGAACAAAGCTTTCATGTGATGGCATCAGAGTATCCATACAGCCTTGTAACTGAAATTAAATAGGCTATGTGGTTAGCAGGATCAGTTGTCCCTTTGTAAGGATCTAGATCTGGCTATTTAAAGTTGAAAGGGATTTGTTCTGCTGTGAATCGTTGTTGTGAATTTTACTCGGTGAGATTAGCAATATGTTTTCCTATGATTTCTTGAATATTATTTCCATCTTGGGCATGAGCTCCTTCTCAACTTGGTGTGGAGTTTTGGCCATGTTTTCTTCTTACTTCTTGACAGATTTTGGGTTGGGACCCATCTTGTCGAAGACAAAACCTTGCTTTTGAGTTTGGTGCATTGATGCTTCTGACTGAGGTTTCACAAAATGGTGATGACTACTCCTAATAGCATTATCTTTATTAGAAAATCTAGTACCACCAAGGGAAATCTCTTTATTTTTGTTCATGGTTTCCATGAAGTTTTGGGAGGCTTGGAAATTTTCAGAAAAATACTGTAAAATTTCTTCCTGTGGTGGTCCTAGTATCTATTGCGTAGATCTAGGAGCAGATACAAATTCTAATGGTATGGTTTCATGTGAAGATTGTGCAGTCTTGTTGCTTTGTGTAGCCTTGTTGCTTGCTTTCATTTTGTACTTTCCCTGCTATTCAAGAATAAGAGACATCAAGGAATCTTGTTTTCATGTTTGTTCTATTCCAGAGGTAATGAAGAAGATTTAGGGAAGATTTTTTGCTCGATTCCTACAAACAGTGCCATTTGATGAGGAGCTGTTTGGTTAAGAGAGGAAAAGAAAAATGATGAAGATAGAGAGAGAGAGAGAGAGAGATGTGAATATGGCCTGTAGGCTTCGTATTTGCTGTGTATTACTTGCTCTTTTTTGGGCATATTGCCTTATGTCTCATGTCTTCTTTTTACACATCATTCTTATAATGTTTATAGGTAGAGGTTCCTTCCTTTAAAGTCGGATCCTCTGACCTATAAGAGGTCGGATTTGAAATGACTACTCATCAAGCATATCTAATACTACTTATAATTAATATATATCAGTAACAACGCTATTATATAGAAATAACCTCACAGAGATTACAGGACATGTGTCACTGTTTTACAAGATGAACTTTTCATGTATCATCAGCACTTTCAAGAAACTCTACACCCAAATGCATATAACCATCATACATACATGGGAATGAGAGAAAAGGTGACAATAAGGGTAGGTGAACGAGTAATCAAATTTTCTCTAGCAATTAACCCCATCCCTAGTTCTGTCTGTTTGTGGATTTTATTCAAAACTTAACTGTTATTTTGTAAAACTTTGATAACCTTCAATAATGTTGAATTAATCATGAATTATCTTCATGAATAGCGCCATGCTTGGTATTATTATCAAGTTTATAACTCCCAATTAATTGCTCTTTTGTTTATTTTTTTAATCGTTTGCTCATTTTATTTCTATGTCAAGACTTAAATTGAAATGCAATTTTGTTAAGATGGTTTAGTTCACTAATTTGCATGTTGTAATAAACTGAGTTTGTGTTTGGATCGATAAAAGTAGGGAAAGATTTGATATTCATCTATTTTCTGGAGAGATTTGTAAGACTAAAATTTATGAATTTCACACCCACCCAAAATTTAAAGGTATAAAATGAAGGCTAGATTTCAAATAACTTTATAATTTGAGTGAATTTGAAATTCATCCATTTTGGCCTTACAAATCGTTCCAACAAATAGGTGAATTTCAAACTTTCCCCAAATCCATCCATCCAAGCACAATTTTAGTCATTTAGCTTCTATCTAAGTTGATATGTGACATAGATTTATGAGAGATGTTAAATGTACCATCTCAAATAGTGAGGAAGCCACATAGAAGTGCGTGATAATTTGCACCCGTCCCTATCAACTTTGAAAATTTATAAAAAGTGTAAGAAAATCTTAAAATTGCACTCTCTAAAATTTGTAAAAATTTTCTCTCTTTTTTTAAATATTATCCCCATCAAATTTTGAATTCCTTAAATCATTCAACGAAAAACTATGGCAATTCAAAATTAAGAATAAGTGTCACATAAATATAAAAGTTTTAAATACTTTTGAAGTTAAGTACACAAAATTGACAGATAGTTTTATTTTAAAATAATTTCATTTTAAAATAATTTCTCATGAACATGTTGTCTGAAATTAAACACTACATAATTTTCTCTGTTTTATAATCGTTTATTCCTCTATATTTTTTATTTCGTAAAAAGTTAGGACAACCAAATATCAAAGTCGTATAATTGCATGTAAAAATTTTAATTTTACCCTAATAATTGCTAAACATCTGTGAATGACGTTACCTCCTAATGTTAAAGTTCTAACTATAACATCTCGGGTATGGATTGGCCCAGAGCTAAAACAATGAGTTCAAAATGCTTAAACCAAGTTATTAGTAGTCCATGATCCAAGGTGATATAAATAATACAATATCCTTTTCCACTATTGATGTAGGACGAGGCATTACAATCACTCCTCTTTTAGGCTTTGCATCCTCACAAAGCACAAAGTCGAGGCCGAATACCACGTCACATACACTGCGTAGTACAACCCAATACTAACTGACCTAGTCTCATCCTGTGTAGAGACTATACGAGATTCACTCTAATACTAACTATAACACCCCGAGTCTGCTGTTACCGGCTGGCCCGATAACTTTTGAGCGAAAATAACGAGTTCAAAATGTTTAAGTCAGGTTTTTAGTAGTCCATGACTTAAGGTGTTATAAATAATACAATATATCCTCCTACTTTCAATATGGGATTGGGCATCACATTAACTCCGTCCTGTTCTCGAGTGTTTTCTTAGTTAGAAAACCTCCCCTCTTTCTTATTACTTTTTTTTGTCTCAGTTGAAGTGATCCCTTTTTCTACTCTTTAATTGTCACAACACCTAACATAAATCTATACTATAGCTGCTAATGCAATGTTAATAAAAAAAATTGGCTTATAATTTCAAAATGCTGTTATTAATTTAATAGACAACTAAGATAGCATATACCATAATTAGAGTAATTTATAAAGAGGTAAAAACAGTAAAGTTTAAAACTAACAGAGAGACACACTGTAAAGCTTCAAAAGAGGCCTTTGTAGTTCACCCAATTTTATTTCTTTCCCGTTGTTAGGATGAGCGAGTCCAAAATGCAATTTAGGTTAAAATACTTCTAAATGGAAAGAGAATTAAACAAAAGGACCCTTCCTCAACAAGAATGAATTAGTGGCAAATAAAACATTACCACTTGAAATGATGGATGCAACCTATTTATGCAATCTTGAGTAACAATAGCCTCGTCTCTCTAAGGAGAGATCTTTCTCCCTCTAAGGTAGGCCTTTCTTCTTGTGGTAGAAGGTGATCATTTAGGTTAAAATATTTTATTTCCCGCCTATTAATTGCTACAATGGTTTTTACAAAACTTATACTTAGTTTTTAGGAAAATCTATGTCTGTCTATCTGTTCATTTATTATTCTATTGCACTAAAAAATTCTCAAAGTTTTTATCCACTTGCTCTAATAGTTTTGTAGTAGTGGGTAGGACTGTCAATTGTGTCATATGAGCTGGGCTATATTGTACCAGAGCTCATCTCACAAAACTCGCAAAAGAAAGGCTCATGCTCAACTCATAAAAATAAACGGTCTTCAGGCCAAGATCGGGCCCTGCTCAAGCTCATAGCTATATGAATAAAAAAAGCTTTGTCTTTTCAATGCATAAATTTGAGAGAATAAAAACCTTAGGATTAAGGCTTGAGAAAAGAGAAGAGAGAAGATAGAAGAGGGCAGTAGACATGATTTGGACTTTGAGAGCAAATAACTATCTTTTCTTTCCTAATTAGAAAGTATTATATAGTTTCTAGTATTCTAATTAATGCTACTATCTAATTAGTCATTTAATATGTAAATAGCAATTTATGTTTTATACAATTCATGTGTATGAATGTATATGTATGTATGCATGTGTGGGTGTGTGTTTATATATATATTCAGGCCGAACTTTAATCAAGCTAAACTCAATATAATCCAAGCTCAGCTTACAATAAAATTGGACTTGATATTTAGATCCAAACTCAGCTCAACACACATAAAGTAAGGCTCAATCCATAATATTTAGGGCCGGGCAATTTGAGCTCGAGCCCCAATTGACAATCCTAGCGGGTTGTTTGTAAGATGGTATGGACCCAAGGTATTTATATTGTCGGCCATTAATTCTTATCTTTCTACTTTGCTTTTCTTTTACTTTAACCTTCTAACCCGATCCTTGACTTTGTGCCTTTTTTTTTGTATTTTAGTCTATACCTAGGGTCCTTTTTTACTAGATCTGTTAAACATATGGATCAGAGCCTACAAGAAGAAAAGAAGGAGAAAAATAGTAAAAAAGGACGCTATACCAGGAGAGCTAGAAGAGATAATGTGAAAGTTCTCGCTATCTTTTGAAGAGCTGGGTGGAACAAATCTACAAGGAAGGGATATCCAGAATGTGGTGGTGAATTGTCAGAAGAGCACGGTTGGAAAAATGGTTGGCGAGAAGTAGATCAACTACGTTAGGGTTAGAAATTTTGCAAATAAGGTTGGGGTTCTCTTAAAAACTTGAATTTCTCTGAAATTGGTCTTAATATGTTTCATTTCAATTTTGGTGATGAAGATACCTTGTCTAGAGTTCTTAGTAGTAAACCTTGGATAGAGATAGATAATCAGCTTTTAGTCCTGCACAAATGGGAATCAAATATTGAAAAAGCTTTTTTTATGTCTCCATTTTGGGTAAATGTTTGGAATTTGCCTTTGCATTGGATATCTAAGGAAGCAGGTTTTAGGGTTGAGAAGGTTTTCCATTTCGTTAGGGATATGGTTATGCCTCAAATTGGAGGAAAGAAGGGGAAACATGTGAAACTGCTCGTTGAAGTAAACATTTCAAAACCTTTGTTAAGAGGAACCTTGGTTTGTTTAGAGGGAAAGCAAAGATGGGTAAATTTTAGGTATGAGAAGCTGCCAAATTTTTTTTACTATTATGGAATTATAGGACACAATAAGAAGAACTGTCAATTAAAAGGCCAAAGCATGATGGACCATGATATTGCTCAATATAGGAACTAGTTGAAAGCCACTAATATTGGAAATCTATGGACCCTTTTTTCAAGAAATAAAAGGATCCAAATTGTAGTTAACGAGTGATCGGATGACTAGTCTATTTATAGTTTTAAGTCAGAAGGTTCATTAGAAAGGTTATGCTGATATGGTACAAGATTGAAGTTGTCAAGGAGTAACTACAAGGCTTTGGAGAAAGCAATGAAAGAGGTTGTGTTTATTCAGAAGACCCTTGTAAGGGTGTATTATCTGACAACAACTGCATTGATAGCTCTCAAGGCCCTAGGGATCTAAATATTAGATGTGATGCTATAGAGGCAAAATTAGATCAAAGAAACATTATGGAGACTAAGGTAGAGAATTCTGGGGGTGAAGAGACGTTAATGAAGAAGCCCATAGAACATATACTAGATATTCTTAAGACTAATAAAAATAGGGGTGGTTGAATCCTCTGATGGGGAACCAAATTCTTAGACCATCTCATCCTAAGGATAGGAAACCTTGTCAATTACCTAGTAAAAAAGGAGGTCACAGAGCTGCTAGAGTAGCACCTCTTTCTCTGAGGAGACCATGTTCAGATATATCAAACCGGTTGCAATTGAATGAGATGCCTTTAATACAAAGGAAATTGTGTATTTAGGATGTAGATACTTGGATGAATGAGATGTATAGGGATACTAGTAAGAAGGGGAAACTATAGGAAAATACTAATAGATGTTTTACTAAATTCAAGGGGGAGGGGACCAACCTTTCTGGGCCTCCAGGTTTCCAATGAAGGCTATAGCATGAAATTGTCAAGGGGTAGGACCTCCTTGACAGTTCTCTAGTTGAGTGAAAATGTACTTCTCCTCTCCCTAGAAAAAAATTTCTCAGTGAAAAAAAACAAAAAAAAAAAAGGTGCTTGAGAAAGTTAGAAGGAAAATTCAGTTTGACAAAATGTTTGTTGTTGATGCATTTAGGAAAGCCAATGTGCTGGCTATTTTCTAGAAGGATAATGTTATAGTGGTTGATGTTTTGTCTACTAGTTTTACCGTTGAGGTCAAAATTGAGGATAGCTCAAATAGCAATTTCTGGTGGATGATTGGCATTTATGCAAGCTTACATATTAAAGTGAGGAAAGAATAAGTAGAGGGAGATTGAAAGAAGGAAGGAGCTTTGGGGTAAGAACTAGATAATTGCAAGAGACTTTAATGACATAAAGTCTGATGATGAAAAGTGGGGAGGGGGGGGAGGGGGAAGGGGTAATCATATAGAACCTTGGTCCTGCCAAGATTTTAACAATTTCATTCTCAATGATTAACTATTTGAACTTGGTTTCAAAGGCCTCCCTTGGATGTGTTCAGATAAATGTGGAGAGGGAAAAAGTTATCTACAAAGGTTGGATAGAATTCTTTGTAGCAACTACGGGGTTCAGAAATTTGGGACAACAACTTGTACACACATTAGCAACGAAGCCTTTGACCATTGTGTTTTGCTCCTATATACTTAACCTCAAGAGAACCAGAAAAGGAAGAGGTTCCAGTTGGATAAAAGATGAACTCAAAGATATGGGGTTGAGGAGGTCATTAAAAAGGCTTGGAAGGCAAATACTCAAGGTTCCAAAACGTTTAAGATGGCACACAAAATCAAGTTTTGTTGTAGGATGGCCTTGCTAAATTGGAATAGAAAAGAGCTATTCAAATGCTGAAGTTAGGATCAAACAACTAAAAGACAGGCACAAGGAACTAGAGGAAAGTCAAGTTCAAAATAAAAGATGTGCTAAAGCTTCTCTTAAGGTTGAACTTAATCGAGCCTACAAGGAGGAACTTTATGTTGGCCCCAAAAGCAACCTAAGAGGGGGGGGTGAATTAGGTTGTCTCTGTAAACAAACATTTTTATGTGCTTAATAGAAATTCAAACTTTGTGCACCAAATGAAAACTTAAGCACAAATGAATACAATAGATATTCAACAATTTAAGCTTAAAGAACAAATAAGAATATTGAGATTAAGAGAATCAAACCAAACTCCCTAGCTTCTCAAGCTTGGAGCTTGCAATTACAAAGAGCTTCTTACAAGACAACTACCAAGTTTACAACTTGAAGTTCAGCCACTAAAAGTCTCTTCAAAGTAGGTGAGACAATAACCTCTTGTACACAGTTCTTAAATGAGGATCACTCTTGCTCACACTAATTTCCTTTAGTTGAGCCAAGAGTTTTACACTCACAACCTCCCTTTGTTACAATTGTTATCTCTACACTCTTACACTTGAAGAACTCTTACACTTCTAAGCTCTTTTCTCACTACCTACACTATTACAACACTTGTACCTACTATTTCTCCCAAATAGCTCAAGAATGATTTGTAATCAATGTAGAAGTCTGTTTTTAATTAATTCAGACCTAGGGGTATTTATAGTTGCCAAATATCTGCTTTCAACAACTTTCCAACGGCTATTTTCTGTTTCTTGGAAAACTAGCCGTTGGACCTTTCGTTTCCTAATTTAGCAAGAGTGCATGAAAAACTAGCCGTTGGACCGTTCGGACGGCCGCTGCTAAACCTTGCGTCCGACACTGCGTCCGTTTTTCTGAGGGTATTCGTTCGGACGTCCGAGGATGCGTCCGAACATGCGTCCGATCGAAGCAAAGTCTACTGGAATATGATGCGGACGCTGTTCTTCGTCCGAGGCTTGCTTCAAATTCTTTGTGTAGGACGATTACCATCGTCCGAAGCTCTGTCACTCGGACAGTTATACACATCGTGAAGTCTTGTGGTTGTTTTGTTCGGACGATCATTTGCTTCCGAACCTACCTGTTTTTCTGCACACTTGTTATTAAACCATTAGTATGATTTGGTCATCATCAAAACATGGTTAACATAACTGGGGTTCAACACTTTATTGGAGTCAAAAAAACAAGAATACATTGGCTGAAAATTGGTGATAAAAAAAGACATCCTTTTTTCATGCTAGTGTGTTAGGAAGGAGAAGAAGAAATGCTATCAACAGTCTGCAAAAGCTGAACGGGAATTGGTGTCAGGGAGTGGATGAGATCCAACAAGAACTAGTTTTATACTATGAAAAGCTGTTTAACACCACACTTCCTAATCAATTCTCTGGTGTACTTGATGGAATACCAAGTAGAATCACTTTTCAGATGAATGATTTCATTACTTAAGACCGATGGATGAGGAAGAGATCAGAGCAGCAATATTTTCTATGAATGCAAACAAGGCCTTTGGGCTTGATGGTATGTCTCCTCTATTCTTTCAGAAGTATTGACATATCATTAGAATTGATATTGTTACTGCAATACAGAGTTTTTTCAATTTTGGGTAGCTTCTAAATGTTGTTAATGAAACTATTATTAGCTTAAACCCTAAGGTCCATAATCCTGTTAATTTGACCCATTATAGACCTATTGCTTTATGTAATGTTTTGTATAAAATTATCTCCAAAACTCTAGCAAATAGATTGAATTTTATCTTTGTGTGTCCATGAAAACCAATCTACTTTTATTTCTAGGAGGCAAATTCTTGATAATGTTATTGTTGCCAATGAGTGCCTACATTTTCTCAAAAACAAAAGACAAGGAAAAACGGGTTTTTTGGCTTCAAAGTTGGACTTGGCAAAAGCATATAATAGGATTGAATGGCCTTTTCTTAAAGCTATTTTCAAAAAGGTTTTTGATTTTTTTCAAACTTGGATCAAGTGGATTTTGAAATGTGTCTTAATAGTTTCTTACTTATTTAACATAAATGGTGACAAAGTAGGTTTTGTGAGACCAACTAGAGGTATTAGGCAAGGGGACTTACTATCCCCTTACCATTTTATTCTCTGAGGGATTTTCTAATCTACTTAATCAGGCTTGTAGGAATAAGGATGTTACTGGCTTAAAAATCACTAGGAATGGTAATGCCTTACACACCTAGTTATAAATTTAGAAAACACCTAAATCCTACTACTAACTAGGTGGCATCCGCAAGTATACGGTTGTCAACTAGTAGTAAAGGGAAGAAGGCATCGTACCAACAAGGATTGGTCAATAATTATCAATTATTTGGTTAGATTACAAATTGAAGCGTTGGATTAAGAGAAGAAATTTAACTAAAAGTAGAACTAATGGAACTAAAGAACCAATTTAAAGTAAAGATTAATCACTGAGAAAGCAATTAAAACAGAAGCATCTTCAGTTTAGAAAGAAAATAAAGGGAACAATTAAAATGAGCAAGCAATTAGTTAATCTAAACTATTTATTATCCCTAAGTCAGTACAATTAGAGAAAAACCCATAATCTATTCTAAAAAAGCATGTAAAGAAAAAAGTATTTCTAAAAAGCAATTCACTAACCTAAACTACAAATTAACACTAAGAAACACAATTAAGGAAAATCCCATTAACTAAACTATCAATTAAGCTAAGAAAGCAAGTAAAGAAAGCAATTAAATGAAAATCCCATAAACTAATTTATCCTAGTTAACCAATCTAAACTATGAATCACCACTAAGGAAGAATAATTGAAGGAAATCCATTAACAAATCTAACAATTACACTAAGAAATCATGCAAAGAGAGCAAATATATGAAAATAATCAGACTAATTAAACTAGGAAAATATAAAATTAAAGTTTAACTAAAAGAGTATTAACATGAATGAGGAACTTACCACTAAAAAGTTTCAATCTTTAGTTAGAAAATTGTGATTACAAGAAAGAGAAATCCTACTCTAATCTAATCTAAGAAAATCCTCCCCAAATGGGGAGGAAAAAGGAAGAACATTACTTTCTAATCTAGCCTACTTCTACTAACTAAGTTATCCCTCAAATAAGGTTTAAAAGAAGTATAATAGTGTTAGGGTAATGGGATAACTGTGCAGCAAAAATCAGACCTAAACAAAGTCATTTTTTTTCTCCAGCCACCTCCAAATCCTAGTTTTGGAAAGTCCAAATTGAAATTTGGCCTGAAACTTTTAAAATGCAACACTTCACAGTTTTGCTTCGAAAATTTTCATCCGACGTTCGATTGATGTGCGTTTTTTTCATGCGACCCTAACACATAGGAAAACATTATTAACTATAATAAACACTTAAAATAACATCTACATATATAAATAAAATTCTCACAAAATAGGTCAAAAAACGTAGGGCAAATAAAGACGAACAAAAACTTAACTTCTGATTAAATTAAGTCAAAGACACGACACAACATGATCCTACTCTATATACAAAAACCTAATAAAGTATGCTAATTAAAACCTAAATAAGTACTAAAACACTTAATAAACACATAATACCACATTCTAACACATAAATGCAAAATAGACAAAAATACACTTGAAAATACTAAAAATGCTCGAAAATAATAGCCAAACCTTCAAGTTTATGGTACATATAACTCTGGATTCCTAGAGTTATAAAATGGTCCTTCTATTTCCCATTTGTTCTATGCTGATGATTCAATTGTTTTTTTGCAAAGCATCAGGTCAAGAACTGTTGGTCATTAATAAGGCCTATGAAGGTGCTACAGGACAGTCTGTTAACATTGAAAAATATTCAATTTTCTTCCGTAAAAATACTACTATAGAGATCCAAGAGGAAGTTTGTTCCCTTTTTGGAAATGTTAGAATGGTAACTCAAGGCTCTTACCTTGGATTACCCATAGTGATTTCAAGATAAAAAAAAGTAGATTTTTGGGGCTGTCAAAGAGAGGGTAGCGAACTATTAGAGTGAGTGAAAAGCTGGAAGAGCAAGTTTTTGAACATGGCTGGAAAAGAAGTATTGCTGAAGTCCATTGCCCTTGCTATGCTAGTATATGTGATGTCATGCTTTAGATTACCTAAAATTCTATGTAAGGAAATAAATAGCAATTTGGCAAATTATTGGGGGGGTTCCTTAGGTGATGGAAAGAAGCTGCATTGGGCTAAGTGGAGTAGTCTTACTGGAAAAAAAAAAGTAATTGAGGATTGGGTTTCAGGGACATCCAGCTATTTAATGAGGCACTTCTGGCCAAACAGGTGTGGAGATTTATCGTAAAACCAAATTTACTTGTGACTAGGGTTCTTAGAGCAAAATTCTTTGAGAAATGGTCAATCTTGATAATTAATTTTCCAAGAGAAGCATCTTCGTTTTGGCAGAGTTTTTGTGGTGCTAGAGAATTTCTGAAAGAGGAGTTGTTGAAGAGGGTAGGGAATGGAAAATCAATCTATATTGGTCTGATAGATGGATTCCAGGTATATACAAGGTGGATTGGTCAATACTTCCAAACCTTTGTAACCTGGTTATAGTGGACCAGTTAATTCAGTGTATGAGTTGGAATGAAATTGTTTGGAGGGATGTTTTCAATACTACTGAGGTTGATCATATCATGAGTATCCCTTTTTCCATAACTCGAAGATCAAATTAGATGGTTCTGGCCTCATTCTTCCATAGGTGTGTACAATGTGAGTTCTGGCTACAAGGAATTAAAGAGGAGGCAAGGATTGCAAAATCATAAAATGCAATGTCAAACTGAAACCAGCCGAGTCAACCAGCAGAATAAGCTCTGGAAGTTTACTTGGTGCCTTATGGTGAAACACAAAATCAAACATTTACTTCGGAAGGGTTTGAGTAGAATTCTACCTACAAATGCAAATGTGCACAAGAGAACAGGGGTCGATTCACACTGCACAAGGTGTGAGGGTGGAGCTGAGTCTATTGAGCACCTGTTCTTCTTTTGAGACCATGTTCAAGTAGTCTGTGTGCTTACATTTTGAAATCAGCTCCAGTTAGATGTGATGGATTAGATGATGCTAGTGGGGACGTTTGGAAATAGTGGGAGCTAGTGATAGAGGCTACTGAAGAAACACAAAACCGGGATCCAACCAATTTCACTACCAACATTCTCTAGCAGCTTTGGAAGGATAGAAACAAACATGTCTTTACAGATGGAAATTGCAATTTTACACAGACTATGGCTAGTGCTTTAGATGAGTGGTTAGAATTTAATGAATGTAATAAGGCAGTGGGTGAAAATAACTATGCAATAGCATCCCCACCTGATTGGCTCTAGAATACCTAGTTGAGGAATGATGCTTCAGTAAGGATTTTTAATGCTGCTGCTTTTGATTTAGGTATCAACAGAAATAGAATTTATCGACAGATATACAGGACAAATTAGGAAAGTGTGGGCTGAAAGAAAAAGAGATGGGATGGAGAAATTAGTCTTGGAAGCTGAAGGAATTCGAACAGCTCTGATCAAGGCAAAGTTAGAGTTAGAATTGGAACAGAGTGGATATAGTGTCGGTTAATAACGACATCATTCGTAAGCTAAACAACAGAGTTACTGATGATGTTAAGTTAGCTATACTGTTGGAAGATATTTTAAACATGAGTAACTTATTTTGTAGTGTTCTTTTTCTTGTATATCACATGATTATAATAGAGCTACTAAATCCTTAGCTATATTTGCTGAAAACCTGAACTCAAAGATTGAGTGGGAAAATAATTTTCTCAGGTGGTTGATAAAACGTAAATACTCAAACTTGAGCAGTGTCTCAATTTGTAAGTAATTTTTCAATATCAATAGAGATCTTTCTGGAGTTTTAGAGGAAAAAAAAAAACCCAATAGCCTTGTCATGCTCATGCAACATACAAAATCTGCAATTGCCCAAGTGAAGTCAAATTGAATTTAATGAACTTGCAAGATGTGACTTGACGAAGATGATCTCAGCACAAGGTTAGGCACTTGAGCCTCCTGCTTTGCTAAATTAAGGACACGTCCTTTGGTTCACATTCTAGAATAGAAAATGAGATCGGAGTGGGAAACAAACATCTCACCATTAATATAAATTTATATCATTCTTTTTTACTTATTTGATTTCACTCGAAATGAATTTCATGATGTTAATATGTTAATAAATTTAAAATCCAAATTATAAGTAAGAAATAAAAATAAGTATTTTTTAACAATTTCAGTATCATAAAATATTTTTAATAATATTCAACCAAAATATATTCATAAATATTATTAATTTTTATTTTTATTACTAGCCTTTATATCCATAAACTAGCAATGTCTATAATGTATTCATGCGTCTGTCTGAAAAAAAATATGTGAACCAACAAAACATGTCTGCTTAAGCAATACCGGAGTTTCTTGACCCACAAACCCACATAAGACCTACCGGCCACCACTGTTAAAGGATTTTCTATTTCACTGTCTGTACCAATCTCTTATCTCTTCACGCTAATAATTTTTTGTCTTACTATCTGAACAATGTAACTATGTTCTGTTTTACCACTGTCTGTACCAATCTCTATCTCATCATTTGGATGATTGACAAGTATGTTTTAACATATAAATATTATTATGACAAAGAATATATATCGAACATATATACTGAAAGATAAAAAATTAATATAAAAAATAAAATAAAAAATCCTGTGTCGACCACTACCTTGCCCATTTTGTATTGAATTATGTCCACCATAGTCCAAGCGTAGCAACATGCAATATCTAATGCCGACCACCTTTGTAAAGTATGAGCAAGTATGATATGACACTACTTTTTCAATAATGGGTTTAAAATGTTCAAGTGAAAATTGCTACAAGGATACGCACAATTGAATAACTGAGGGCTTTAACGGTTCGGTTTGGATTGATTTTAACTTTAGAGACTGTTTTTATAATAATGAAATTATAAATTTAAAATTAAAAATCAAATTAATGAATAAAATTGTATGCTTGATTTGTATTTGATTTAGTCGATTTTCATTCTATTTTTATGTAAGATATAATAACTTAATCAATTTTCACCACCATTAAATAGTTCGATTTTAATTAATTCAATTGGTTTGATCGATTGATTAAAATTCTTAAAACGGCCTAGAATAATTTATAATAGGTTGTATAAGATACTAACACAATATTTACATATCATTTATTGAAGGCGAAACAATTATGCTATTAGACACTAGCTAAATCATGCTAAAATATTGAACTAACATGATATTTCAACTAATGTGGCATCACCATATTAATAATATGTTTGAATATTCAGCCCGTATATCTGTATCATGATCAGTATCACCATGACAAAAGAGTATAACTTAGTTGGTAAATTATTCTTTCTGCAATTTATGTATGGTGAATTTAAGTTACTAAAGAATAAATAGAATTCAACTATCATTTTTGTAAATTTAAAAAAAAAAAAAAAAAAGAAAAGAAATTGGTACCAATATGAATTTTGCTTAGCCAGATTTACTACATTAATCAAGAAAATTTGTTGACTAATTAGATTAGAACAAGATTAGAAGTGCTAACGGCTATTAGCCATCTGGAGATATAAACAACCCTAGTATAGACGTTTTCTGGAACTCATCATACGGGCATTTTCCCCTTTAACGGCTTCAACAATTGCCTTAGCGGGTACTTTAGAGGCCCTAGCCTTTTGTTTCAGAAATTCTATACAAGGTTTATTTTTAACCCAGATTTTAACCATAGAAAGGAAAATTCATCCAAAAATTGCCAACATACCTCATGGTGCCTGGAGTCCTGTTCTTGTCTGAGTATGTCCTTTGAATTTAACTTGTAGAATTTTTATGGGTTTGAGACCTTTCGGCCTCTCCCCTACTGGTCTTTTTCTTCTTAAATTAAAAAGAAAACTTGCAAAGAAAAACTTAGAAAGAAAGCTTTGAAAGAGAAGTCTTGAAGATTTTTAGAGAATGGAAAAGTTTGATTGATATAGAAAGATTGTTTACAAGAGAAGTTAGTTGAGAGCCTTGGTAATTTCGATATCTATACAAGTGAGGAAATGGTCCTATTTATAAAAAAAATTCCGGTTTTGAAAACCGGAGGTTCAAACCCATATAAAGAGTAAAAGATTCTTTTACACATACTAGATAGTTAACAGGACTCCAGGTGTCTCTTATACACATCTAGATGTGTATAAGAGACAGGATAGAAATATGTCTCGGTCTTCAAGTCTTTGTCTTTGTCTTCTAGTTCTTGAGTCTTTGTTTGAGTCATTATTCCACTAAGTGGAATTTTAAGTAAAGATCCAGATTATACAATAAAGTTGTCTAGAAGACAGTCTCAAGATATAGATATAATCCAAGACTGCACCAATTGCATATAACCAAGAGTTCTATTCAATCTAAGACAAACTGGCTGTCTCTTATACACATCTAGATGTGTATAAGAGACAGATATCACATCTCCAAATAAATACCAGACCTGACATCTGTCTGAATAATTAGAAACACATAAATTTGGTGTGAAATAAGAACTG